>JAQJVL010000233.1:513549-1111049 GCA_035578905.1 Stictocephala bisonia
GCCATCTTTTTACATTTTATATAGTATAACGGGGAAAAGATTAGGAGTGTATTTTATATAGTATAACAAGGGAAATGCCGCCATCTTGAAAAAATTTCATTTTATATAGTACGATGTGGGAATTTGGAGGGAAATTTAGGAATTTGAGGGAAATTTAGAGAGGGAATTTTCCCACGGGGGGTTGGTAATATTAATTAATTAAAAGGTAGCGCCTTCATTTTCTGTGATACTACAGAGACCTGGATCTAATTCACCCACTAACTGTCTACTGTTGGCGGCAGGACGAAAGTTGGTGCTATGTTGGTGGCCGGACGCAAGTTGGTGCTATTGTTGGTGGCAGGATGCAAGTTGTTGCTATGTTGGTGGCAGGACGCAAGTTGGTGCTAGTGTTGGTGGTAGGACGCAAGTTGGTGCTATTGTTGGCGACAGGACATAACTTGGTGCTATTGTTGGCGGCAGGACGCAAGTTGGTGCTATTGTTGGTGGCAGCACGCAAGTTGGTGCTATTGTTGGTAGCAGGACGCAAGTTGGTGCTATTGTTGGTGGCAGGACACAAGTTGGTGCTATTGTTGGTGGCAGGACACAAGTTGGTGCAATTGTTGGTGGCAGGACACAAGTTGATGCTAGTGTTGTTGGCAGGACACAAGTTGGTGCTAGTGTTGGTGGCAGGACACAAGTTGGTGCTATTGTTGGTGGCAGGACACAAGTTGGTGCTATTGTTCGTGGCAGAACACAAGTTGGTGCTAGTGTTGGTGGCAGGACACAAGTTGATGCTAGTGTTGGTGGCAGGACACAAGTTGGTGCTAGTGTTGGTGGCAGGACACAAGTTGGTGCTAGTGTTGGTGTCAGGACACAAGTTGGTGCTAGTGTAGGTGGCAGGACACAAGTTGGTGCTATTGTTGGTGGCAGGACACAAGTTGGTGGTAGTGTTGGTGGCAGGACACAAGTTGGTGCTAGTGTTGGTGGCAGGTTGCAAGTCTGGCCTACCAATTAGCGCATTATTTATTACCGCAGTAGAACCAGATGCCATCGATTTTCTCATGAAATTACAAAGAAAATACCTAAGATAGGATGATCTGTGGACGTATTTTTTCCTGGTTATGAGGAAACAATGTAGGATGATGCATTGCTATTAATAGGCTTGCTTGTAAATGGAAACCTATAATTTACATATCAATTGCACAACATAATGCCAACTTTAACCTCCTATAAAATTACTATACATTTTATGGGATAACCCATCTCCTCTACCGACTTATATCCTGAGGACTATCCTGTTGTCTTTTAAAGTATTGTAAGGTACTCACTGGGGAATAGTGGTTGCTTGAGTATAATTTGATCAGGATAACACCACTTAGATTTGTTTAAGTGAACGAATCAGTAAGTGTGAAACATCACAGTGTTGTCTAGTCTTACTGTCATTTAACTGAAGTCACACGTATGTACTGGCCTGACGTATATAGTTAACATTGATACTGGCCTGACGTATATAGTTCACATTGATACTGGCCTGACGTATATAGTTAACATTGTTACTGGCCTGACGTATATAGTTAACATTGATACTGGCCTGGTATTATCTATTTACATGGCCAGGACAAAGAATGGAAAATACTCAATAGCGCATTTATAACTAACAGTCGTAAAATTTCTTAGCCACTTGAAATACAGATTTTAAATTAAAATGCATTTTTTACTCTTATTAATTTGTTTCAGTTGTAAGTATTAAAGCTTGTCAAGTCTAAATAATAAAGAGGAAGGTATGTTAATAGAGTGTATTTAACCTGTAACAGGTGAATAGATAAATCATAGATAATGTCGTCAACTTAATAATCCTTCCTGGATTGATAATAATTTTAATATTTCTACCTGTGACGTCAGTTAATTAAGTGTTTGTTTCGTTTTATTCTATATAATTACAGAGCAACAATTTTAACCACTTTATTATCTAGCAAGTTCTTGTTTACATAACTATAAAAAGGCATGCACGTAAATCTCATATTATGACAACATTGCTGTTTGCTAACAATACTGAAATAGGTGTGATTGTTAAAAATTAATTACTCTACATACAGTTATATACAGCAAGAGTAAAAAGATACCAATTTTCAATAAAAAATTAACGACCGAAATTGACATAGTAGGATTTTATAACAATCATTTGAACAAGTTTAGAGTATTGATGTGTGCGTCATAAAACGCAAAAGTAATTTTTACTTTTTGGATCTTGTTTTAGGACTTACATTGCCAGGCTAAGATTATTTTTCTTTTTTTTATCTTAAAAACACGATGCCAAAAAAGTATTTAATTTTTTTAACACCCTGAAATTTTGTAATAGTAAAAAGCGAGAAAACGTGATACCCCTATAAATTATGATGGGGAATACAACATATGGCCTGTGTTTTATATAAAGTACTAAACTTCCGTAGAGATAATTCTGAGATATATGATTGCCCTTATTTGTTTGTTTTTATAGTCACATTCAAATAATTTTTTATATAATTTCAATTTTGAGGTTAGATTGTATTTATTTTTTCACTATGTTTAATAAGACGGTTCCATCATAGAAGTAGGGATGTACAGGATAGCTCAAACTATATTAAATAGTTTTTTAATTAGCATAATACGTGTTGGTACATATACTGTATTAGTAAACGTCACACAACACAAATTTATTACAATATAAGCACACATATATTACAATACAAGCACAACATTCACATTATGGTGATCGAATCAAGATCAATCTTTTGTGAATCCCTCTGGTCTGAGGAAGGTGAGTGTGGTTCACCGAAATCGATCACCATAATATTTGTGCATTTTGTACTTGTATTGTAATATATGTGTGCTTATATTGTAATAAATTTGTGTTGTGTGACGTTTACTTGTACTACAAACTTTATTGGAGTATATATATATATATATATATAAGATTATGTGGCATTGGGATTTAAATAAAAGGAGTAAGGTTAATCTGAGTACAAGACATGATGATTCCAGGAGTAAAACGAACTCCCAGTACATCTGTCTGGAGGGTTCTATTTGATGACGTATATATAACACTCTATAACGAACTCCCAGTACATCTGTCCGGAGGGTTCTATTTGATGACGTATATACGTGTATATAACACTCTATAACGAACTCCCAGTACATCTGTCTGGAGGGTTCTATTTGATGATGTATATATAACACTCTATAACGAACTCCCAGTACATCTGTCCGGAGGGTTCTATTTTATGACGTATATACGCGTATATAACACTCTATAACGAACTCCTAGTAAATCTGTCTGGAGGGTTCTATTTGATGACGTATATACGCGTATATAACAGTCTATAACGAACTTCCAGTAAATCTGTCTGGAGGGTTCTATTTGATGACGTATATATAACACTCTATAAATAACTCCCAGTACATCTGTCCGGAGGGTTCTATTTGATGACGTATATACGCGTATATACCACTCTATAACGAACTCCCAGTAAATCTGTCTGGAGGGTTCTATTTGATGACGTATATACGCGTATATAACACTCTATAACGAACTCCCAGTAAATCTGTCTGGAGGGTTCTATTTGATGACGTATATACGCGTATATAACACTCTATAACGAACTCCCAGTAAATCTGTCTGGAGGGTTCTATTTGATGACGTATATACGCGTATATAACACTCTATAACGAACCCCAGAAAATCTGTCTGGAGGGTTCTATTTGATGACGTATATACGCGTATATAACACTCTATAACGAACTCCCAGAAAATCTGTCTGGAGGGTTCTATTTGATGACATATATATAACACTCTATAACGAAATCGTACATACGAATTTAATATCTCATTAACTAATTCTGAAAAAGAACAGATTAGTTCACAATTTATTATTTTTTATTATTCTTAAAACGCCGGTCGTCAAGATATGGGCGAATATGGACTTAGAATGAACGTGATGAGGTAGAAGAGCGAATGTAGTCATTGTTACAAAATAAGGCCGACTTATATATCCCAGTGACAGATTAACAGCTGGTATTCAGGTGACCCCTTTTAAATTCTTTTATGACTCTAATTGGGATAAAACTGGATACCTTGTAACGGTTCATTTATTTTAGGGGGTAAAAGTTTTTTTTATATTCCGTTAAATAAGTAATATATTGGGTTTCATATAGGGACACCGGCCAGCTGGTCCCTCCCCCTCCCCACTCCTACGCGGTAAGTAGGTCAGAGCGACGGTGAAAGTGGTTCAAGGCCAACAGACCACTGCAGCTGACCTAGTTTCTTTGTCGACCGAGGGGTGGGGGAGTACAATAAATACTCTCGGACATCTCGGAGGCACTCGTCAGTGCGACTGAGACTGCGAGAAGGGAAAGACATACGCCGACGTTACACAGCGATACGAAATACAACTGCGGTAAGGCTTATTTGACTACGACCAAATCAGTTAAAGAGTGGATTTGATAAAGCCCCTTTGTATAAGATATTTTCCGTTTGTAGTGCCGAAGCTCGGCAATAGAGTTTTATTTTCCCTCCCTTCGTTTATTTTGGACATTTATTTAATTTTAGATCATAGTTTGATCTAGTAGCATAATTATTATTTCAGGCTAGGGAAGCCAAGTCATTTTAGTTTAGAGCGTAAATTAAAAGCTCCGCTCTGCGTTATAGCATTGTGGGCTTAAACCGTTTTATTTGCTGATTAGCATAAATTAAATAGCTCCGCTCTGCGTTATAGCACTGTGGGCTTAAACCGTTTTATTTGCCGATTATCGTAAATTAAAAAGCTCCGTTCTGCGTTATAGCACTGTGGGCTTAAACCGTTTTATTTGCCGATTAGCGTGAATCATATAGCTCCGCTCTGCGTTATAGCACTGTGGGCTATCATTAAACTTAAATTTTAAAAGCTCCGCTCTGCGTTATAGCATTGTGGGCTTAAACCGTTTTATTTGCTGATTAGCATAAATTAAATAGCTCCGCTCTGCGTTATAGCACTGTGGGCTTAAACCGTTTTATTTGCCGATTATCGTAAATTAAAAAGCTCCGCTCTGCGTTATAGCACTGTGGGCTTAAACCGTTTTACTTATCAATCATCGTAAATTAAATAGCTCCGCTCTGCGTTATAGCACTGTGGGCTAAACTTAAATTTTAAAAGCTCCGTTCTGCGTTATAGCACTGTGGGCTTAAACCGTTTTATTTGCCGATTATCGTAAATTAAAAAGCTCCTCTCTGCGTTATAGCACTGTGGGCATAAACCGTTTTACTTATCAATCATCGTAAATTAAATAGCTCCGCTCTGCGTTATAGCACTGTGGGCTAAACTTAAATTTTAAAAGCTCCGCTCTGCGTTATAGCACTGTGGGCTTAAACCGTTTTATTTGCCGATTATCGTAAATTAAAAAGCTCCGTTCTGCGTTATAGCACTGTGGGCTTAAACCGTTTTATTTGCTGATTAGCGTAAATTAAATACCTCTGCTCTGCGTTATAGCACTGTGGGCTAAACTTAACTTTTGAAAGCTTCGTTCTGCGTTATAGCACTGTGGGCTTAAACCGTTTTATTTGCCGATTATCGTAAATTAAAAAGCTCCGCTCTGCGTTATAGCACTGTGGGCTTCAACCGTTTTATTTGCCGATTAGCGTGAATCAAATAGCTCCGCTCTGCGATATAGCACTGTGGGCTTAAACCGTTTTACTTGTCAATTATCGTAAATTAAATAGCTCCGCTCTGCGTTATAGCACTGTGGGCTAAACTTAACTTTTGAAAGCTCCACTCTGCGTTATAGCACTGTGGGCTTAAACCGTTTTATTTGCTGATTAGCGTAAATTAAAAAGCTCCGCTCTGCGTTATAGCACTGTGGGCTTCAACCGTTTTATTTGCCGATTAGCGTGAATCAAATAGCTCCGCTCTGCGTTATAGCACTGTGGGCTTAAACCGTTTTACTTGTCAATTATCGTAAATTAAATAGCTCCGCTCTGCGTTATAGCACTGTGGGCTAAACTTAATTTTTAAAAGCTCCGCTCTGCGTTATAGCACTGTGGGCTGAACTTAACTTTTGGAAGCTCCGCTCTGCGTTATAGCACTGAGGGCTAATTACGTTTCAACGCCGATTTAAGGGAGCAACGAGGCGAAACGACTCGAAGTGGGAAAGGATTTTAGGTAGCTTAGGGTGGACGATGATGAGAGGCCTGTGAGGGTGAATTGTTCACCTAGGCAGTCGCTGAGTCCAATTCGTTCGAAGTGAATCCGGCACGTGTAGACTCGATTGTCGAATCCTGGAATTACCTCCCTGAGGCATCCGGCGAATAAAGTCGAAAGGCATTAAGTTAAGGGAAAATAAACGGCATTAGCAACTAAAATATTCGACCCTGACGAAACGACCTCACAAATGGCGCCCGAACAGGGACTCTGTTAAAAGAGTATGAAATACATCGTAAGGTGGTAAAATTTGACTTAAAGTGAAATTAATTCGAAAAAATATTCCAAACACAAAATGAGATTGTTAAGAAAATTCTTAAACTTGTGGTTTCGGCTCATGTGGCCGATATTTTATGTTGGCTCACCACCAAAACAAAAACAGGGAGCCCATAAACAGTCCGAAGGTACTGGTTCTAGTAAAATAAAGACAACACCAGCGGTTACAGTAGATACACCAACCGTTACTGCGAGCGCTACCGGAAATCCTGAACTATTAGTAGTTACTCAGGCAGAGGCTGCCAGCTATGTAGTTTCTCCCTCCGAAGGCGATCCACGAACTAGTTGGATATACAAACTAAAACGAGAGGAATTACAGCGAGAGATGGAAAAATACGAACTAGACATCGATCAACCTCTTGAACAATTAAGAAAAACTTTTTCGAAGTTTTGGCGGGATATGTCCTGGAGAAAGGAAGCAGACTCGAACATACAACGCGCAGATAAAGGGGAATGTTTCCATCTCCAAGATAACGTATGTGTCGGACAAAGTGATGCTACTGAGAATGTAGGAAAGATTAAAGAAATGCTTAACCTACCACCAAATGCTAGTGGAGAGTCAATATGCAAGGCAATATTGGACTTAAGACTGCGTTCAATGGTAAATACAACTGGAGGAAATTTTGGAGGAATTCCGAAATCAGACAACCCATTTCCTTTGCATTATCGTACGGGAGGTGAAGCATATAGTACGACTACTCGACCAACAGTATCGCTATCTAGACCGCGTGTCTCATCAGAGAGAAGGATACCATTAGAAGCTAATAAACCCGTTCTGGAATATTCTACACTCTGCAATATGGTCAGAAAGTGGAATATACGTTTTGATGGCCATCGGGACCCAATATCCTTTCTAGAGCGACTAGAGGAGCTTGTGGAAGCATATGAGATTCACCAAGATGACGTCTTAAAAGCACTCCCCGAACTATTTACAAGTACTGCACTGTTATGGTACCGAAATTGTAAGGATTCTTGGAAAAATTATAAAGACTTTCGGCGAAGTTTTGAATTACAATTTCTCCCTCCTGGATACCAACGGAATTTGGACGAAGAAATTCGACGTCGCACGCAAGGTGAAGGTGAACCGTTCAAGAACTTTGTTACATCTCTCACCACACTGATGCGGAGAAAGGGAAATCTGTCACTTCAGGAACAGTTAGACATTTTGTATTCCAACATGAAGCCGGAGTATAAGATCACGATGCGAAGGGATGATTTCTTCTCGTTAGAACAAATGCTTCAACAAGCGGAACACGCTACATCCGAGAGCGAACTTTGTTCAGACCTCCGCCACCACCAGAGATGACTTTAGTTCCAGAGACGGCTTATCATCCACCCAAGAGAAGGGACAAACACTTCCGGAACAGCTTGTCGTCAGTTTCGAAGGAGATATCAATCACCTCAAGAGAAAGGAATACGAGTTTTCATCAAAATTCAGGAAAACCACGAGATCGATGGACGTAGACACAACACTTCGTCACGACCAAATCTGAAAAGGATACAACTCAACGAAGCGACCAGCCCAAGCCAAAGGTTACCTTCACTGAAGAGACGGATAAAACACAGTTTTTATGTTGGAATTGTGATCGACGCGGACACTTGTATCGGGAATGCCGATTGCCAAAGAAACTGAAATGCTTCTATTGTAAAAGAGACGGTGTAAAAACTCACGATTGTGGTTGCCAACGGGGAAACGGCGTAAGGACTTAATGGAAGGGAGGTCATCTGAGTCCCAATTAATAAAATACGTAAAACCCTGCAACGAATGGCAAAAATGGTTAGAATATATAAGAAAATTCAACACATGTAGCGCCACAAATAAAACATCTTGTGATTTGAGACCTCACATTTCAGTATCATTATTGGAGGAAGAGGGGGAACTATCTCCCAACGAGATCCTCTTGAAAGTGAAAAACCACCCCACCCTGATGAGTCCTCTTGCAGAAGACGAGGATATCCCTCCAAGCGACGTAGCCTCAGAAGCACCAGACGAGTCAAGTTTGCTAGTGGAAGGCCCGGCATCTCCAGTCTTGAGTTTAACGTTCGAAGGAAATATGGGAATTGAAGATGACGAATTAGTCCTGACGACTGACACCGAGACGACCTCCTTTGAGCTTTCTGGCTTAGAACTGACCAAGGTCCGGGCAGCTTTAAAGAGAAATAGAGGGAAGAGGAGGAAGAATCGACATCACCGAATACGTAGAATAGGAGCAGATGGGGTCCTCCATAGGATAAATATTCCAAAGAGAAATTTGTTATAATACCTGTTAGATAATTTGTTTTGCCCTAGAAGGGAAAATATTTAGTTTTGTTTTATCTTGCAGATTGTGTATTGTTTTAGGACATAGGAGTAATATTTTAGTTTATAAAGTCGAGCATTTATTTTGAGAATTGTATATATATTGTTAGATATAAGAACAAAATTTTGATTTATAAGATAGGAATTTATTTTGATTGTATTATTTGAAAGTATTCTTCGTTTTGTTAGTTATCTCCGCTCTGCGTTATAGCACTGTGGGATGACTAAGTATATTCGTTTTAAGGGGAAGAGTACAAAACATTTTTTTTTACAATTTTTTTTTCTTTCTGAAAGTCGGTAAGGTGTGTAACGGTTCATTTATTTTAGGGGGTAAAAGTTTTTTTTATATTCCGTTAAATAAGTAATATATTGGGTTTCATATAGGGACACCGGCCAGCTGGTCCCTCCCCCTCCCCACTCCTACGCGGTAAGTAGGTCAGAGCGACGGTGAAAGTGGTTCAAGGCCAACAGACCACTACAGCTGACCTAGTTTCTTTGTCGACCGAGGGGTGGGGGAGTACAATAAATACTCTCGGACATCTCGGAGGCGCTCGTCAGTGCGACTGAGACTGCGAGAAGGGAAAGACATACGCCGACGTTACACAGCGATACGAAATACAACTGCGGTAAGGCTTATTTGACTACGACCAAATCAGTTAAAGAGTGGATTTGATAAAGCCCCTTTGTATAAGATATTTTCCGTTTGTAGTGCCGAAGCTCGGCAATAGAGTTTTATTTTCCCTCCCTTCGTTTATTTTGGACATTTATTTAATTTTAGATCATAGTTTGATGTAGTAGCATAATTATTATTTCAGGCTAGGGAAGCCAAGTCATTTTAGTTTAGAGCGTAAATTAAAAGCTCCGCTCTGCGTTATAGCATTGTGGGCTTAAACCGTTTTATTTGCTGATTAGCATAAATTAAATAGCTCCGCTCTGCGTTATAGCACTGTGGGCTTAAACCGTTTTATTTGCCGATTATCGTAAATTAAAAAGCTCCATTCTGCGTTATAGCACTGTGGGCTTAAACCGTTTTATTTGCCGATTAGCGTGAATCATATAGCTCCGCTCTGCGTTATAGCACTGTGGGCTATCATTAAACTTAAATTTTAAAAGCTCCGCTCTGCGTTATAGCATTGTGGGCTTAAACCGTTTTATTTGCTGATTAGCATAAATTAAATAGCTCCGCTCTGCGTTATAGCACTGTGGGCTTAAACCGTTTTATTTGCCGATTATCGTAAATTAAAAAGCTCCGCTCTGCGTTATAGCACTGTGGGCTTAAACCATTTTACTTATCAATCATCGTAAATTAAATAGCTCCGCTCTGCGTTATAGCACTGTGGGCTAAACTTAAATTTTAAAAGCTCCGCTCTGCGTTATAGCACTGTGGGCTTAAACCGTTTTATTTGCCGATTATCGTAAATTAAAAAGCTCCGTTCTGCGTTATAGCACTGTGGGCTTAAACCGTTTTATTTGCTGATTAGCGTAAATTAAATAGCTCTGCTCTGCGTTATAGCACTGTGGGCTAAACTTAACTTTTGAAAGCTCCGCTCTGCGTTATAGCACTGTGGGCTTCAACCGTTTTATTTGCCGATTAGCGTGAATCAAATAGCTCCGCTCTGCGTTATAGCACTGTGGGCTTAAACCGTTTTACTTGTCAATTATCGTAAATTAAATAGCTCCGCTCTGCGTTATAGCACTGTGGGCTAAACTTAATTTTTAAAAGCTCCGCTCTGCGTTATAGCACTGTGGGTTTAAACCGTTTTACTTGTCAATTATCGTAAATTAAATAGCTCCGCTCTGCGTTATAGCACTGTGGGCTAAACTTAAATTTTAAAAGCTCCACTCTGCGTTATAGCACTGTGGGCTTAAACCGTTTTATTTGCTGATTAGCGTAAATTAAATAGCTCCGCTCTGCGTTATAGCACTGTGGGCTAAACTTAACTTTTGAAAGCTCCGCTCTGCGTTATAGCACTGTGGGCTTAAACCGTTTTATTTGCCGATTATCGTAAATTAAAAAGCTCCGCTCTGCGTTATAGCACTGTGGGCTTCAACCGTTTTATTTGCCGATTAGCGTGAATCAAATAGCTCCGCTCTGCGTTATAGCACTGTGGGCTTAAACCGTTTTACTTGTCAATTATCGTAAATTAAATAGCTCCGCTCTGCGTTATAGCACTGTGGGCTAAACTTAATTTTTAAAAGCTCCGCTCTGCGTTATAGCACTGTGGGCTGAACTTAACTTTTGGAAGCTCCGCTCTGCGTTATAGCACTGAGGGCTAATTACGTTTCAACGCCGATTTAAGGGAGCAACGAGGCGAAACGACTCGAACTGGGAAAGGATTTTAGGTAGCTTAGGGTGGACGATGATGAGAGGCCTGTGAGGGTGAATTGTTCACCTAGGCAGTCGCTGAGTCCAATTCGTTCGAAGTGAATCCGGCACGTGTAGACTCGATTGTCGAATCCTGGAATTACCTCCCTGAGGCATCCGGCGAATAAAGTCGAAAGGCATTAAGTTAAGGGAAAATAAACGGCATTAGCAACTAAAATATTCGACCCTGACGAAACGACCTAACAACCTTTAGCTAGGCTTTAACCAACTGTGTTACCGAACTGTGTCTTTCCTAAAACTATCTGGTTCCTTTGTGAATCATTCTGGTCTGATAATGGTAAACTAAGATTACCGAAATCAATCACGATAATATTTGTATGTACTGAACGTATATTGCGTTACGTTTGTGTTTTGTGTCGTTCCATTGTATTGTAAAGTAACATACGAGTCTGCAATACGATGCGGCTCAGTGAAAACTAAATTACTTGAACATGTCATATATATTTTAATATTTGTAACGAGACTAATCAGATCTGGTTCACAAACAAATTCCGTTTAACAAATTAAATATTTTAGATACATTCATAGTAGAACTTCAATGCTGTTTTTATTTGGTATCTTCAAACAAGCAAAAAGTAATTTATATAACTCAGCAATTACGCACGTGTGCCTACTACTTAATACTGTATTAATGGATGTAAAGGAACTAATTCCATGACCTTAGAAGCTAATGTTGTGTGAAGCTATAACAAGAGTGGAGTAATTACTAAATCCTGTAACAATAGTATTAGATAAGTTTCCTGCTCAGAACCAGACTTGCAAGTAGTCACCTTGACGTTATCTGTATCTAGAGACGTTTCAAAGATTGCACAGTCTATCGTTAATCCCTTCTTGCGAGGTCAATAACTTTTATATTGGAGATACTTAACTCTAATAAGTAGATAGAAACAAAGTGTTTTATTCTGACACTACATTTCACATTCATTGACATGCAAAATACAAGCTCATACCCATTCCCTGATACAAAAACTCTTACCTCTCACGTGATAAAAAAGTCTTTCTCATCACCTCATACAAAAAGTCATACTTATTACCTAACAGTAATAATGTTCCATACGTGATTATAAATATAAATCAGATTATACAAAACTCATACCCATCACCTCAAACCAAATCAAATAGCGATAATGTGACACAACACTCACACCCATCACCTTAAACCAAATCGAATACCAATTATGTTATACAAAACTCATAAGCATCACCTGGTACAACATTTCACACTGATCATGTGATACAAAACTCATACCCATCACCTCAAACTAAATAAAATACCAATCATGTTATACAAAACTCATAAGCATCACCTGGTACAACATTTCACACTGATCATGTGATACAAAACTCATATCCACCACCTCAAACCAAATCAAATACCCATCATTATATACAAAACTCATAAGCATCACCTGGTACAACATTTCACACCGATCATGTGATACAAAACTCACACCTATCACCACAAACCAAATCAAATACCCATCATTATATACAAAACTCATAAGCATCACCTGGTACAACATTTCACACTGATCATGTGATACAAAACTCACACTAATCACCTCAAACCAAATCAAATACCAATCATGTTATACAAAACTCATAAGCATCACCTGGTACAACATTTCACACTGATCATGTGATAAAAAACTCATATCCATCACCTCAAACCAAATCAAATACCAATCATGTTATACAAAACTCATAAGCATCACCTGGTACAACATTTCACACCGATCATGTGATACAAAACTCATATCTATCACCTCAAACCAAATCAAATACCCATCATTATATACAAAACTCACAAGCATCACCTGGTACAACATTTCACACTGATCATGTGATACAAAACTCACACCCATCACCTCAAACCAAATCAAATACCAATCATGTTATACAAAACTCATAAGCATCACCTGGTAACATTTCACACTGATCATGTGATACAAAACTCACACCCATCACCTCAAACCAAATCAAATACCAATCATGTTATACAAAACTCATAACATCACCTGGTACAACATTTCACACCGATCATGTGATACAAAACTCGTATCTATCACCTCAAACCAAATCAAAAACCAATCATGTTATACAAAACTCATAAGCATCACCTGGTACAACATTTCACACCGATCATTTGATACAAAACTCACACCCATCACCTCAAACCAAATCAAATACCCATCATTATATACAAAACTCATAAGCATCACCTGGTACAACATTTCACACTGATCATGTGATACAAAACTCATACCCATCACCTCAAACCAAATCAAATACCAACCATGTTATACAAAACTCATAAGCATCATCTAGTAAAACATTTCACACTGATCATGTGATACAAACTCATACTCATCACATCAAAACAAATCAAATACCAATCTTGTTATACAAAACTCATAAGCATCACCTGGTACAACATTTCACACCAATTATGTGATACAAAACTCATATCCATCACCTCAAACCAAATCAAAAACCAATCATGTTATACAAAACTCATAAGCATCACCTGGTACAACATTTCACACCGATCATGTGATACAAAACTCATAAGCATCACCTGGTACAACATTTCACACCGATCATGTGATACAAAACTCATATCCATCACCTCAAATGAAATCAAATACTAATCATGTTATACAAAACTCATAAGCATCACCTGGTACAACATTTCACACCGATCATGTGATACAAAACTCATATCCATCACCTCAAATGAAATCAAATACTAATCATGTTATACAAAACTCATAAGCATCACCTGGTACAACATTTCACACCGATCATGTGATACAAAACTCATATCCATCACCTCAAATGAAATCAAATACTAATCATGTTATACAAAACTCATAACCATCGCCTGGTACAACATTTCACACCGATCATGTGATACAAAACTCATATCCATCACCTCAAACCAAATCAAATACCCATCATTATATACAAAACTCATAACATCACCTGGTACAACATTTCACACCGATCATGTGATACAAAACTCATATCCATAACCTCAAATGAAATCAAATACTAATCATGTTATACAAAACTCATAAGCATCACCTGGTACAACATTTCACACCGATCATGTGATACAAAACTCATATCCATCACCTCAAACCAAATCAAATACCCATCATGTTATACAAAACTCATAAGCATCACCTGGTACAACATTTCACACCGATCATGTGATACAAAACTCATATCTATCACCTCAAACGAAATCAAATACTAATCATGTCATACAAAACTCATACCCATCACTTGATACAAAATCATTTCCTATTGCTTAAAACAAAAACTAATTACCTATTACCTGATACAAATACATGTCCATTAAATGATACAAAACTCATGCACACAACGTGATACAAAAGCTCATAATCATCACCTGATACAAAATGCATACCCATGGTATTTAACTATGACCATGTATGATAAATTCATCTATCAAACCTGATGAAATAATCAGATTTGATACAACAACTCTTAGCCATAACTTGATACAAAACTATTTCCCATCACTTCATACAACAATTAAACCTATCATCTGACACAAAACTCTTTCCTATCATCTAATACAACAACACATAGCGATGACCTGATACAAAACCCAT
Source organism: Stictocephala bisonia (assembly GCA_035578905.1). Classification (NCBI taxonomy): domain Eukaryota; kingdom Metazoa; phylum Arthropoda; class Insecta; order Hemiptera; family Membracidae; genus Stictocephala; species Stictocephala bisonia. Next base: position 528,343 of record JAQJVL010000233.1, read on the forward strand.
ACCTAACACCTGATAAAAAACTGTTTCCCATTTCCAGATACAAAAAATAATACTTATTACCTGATACAAAATACATGTTCATCACATGATACAAAACTCATACACACCACGTGTTACAAAAATCATAACCATCACCTGATACAACAACTCATAGCGATGACCAAGTACAAAACCTCACACCAATCATTTGATATAAAAACTCATGCCCACCACGTGATATATATCAAGTTATTAATTTTATAAAACCATACACCTTTATCAAATTTCCCTATATTTTACAAGTTTAAACACAGGCATATGATAAATAAAAATTGTATACATAACAAATCTAAAGATAACTATGATGAAATTCACACTCTCTGGCTTGTAAGTAATGAATGGTTTGACAGAACACATATGCCATTAGGGAAAAGAATTGTAGGATGGAGAAGGAAAACTTTGTTGGTGCTCGTAGTTTGTGGTAGAGGGGGAATACTTCTGCACCTTGCCAATGTGGAAGTTTATTACTGTGTGATTGTATCTAACACACCATCGCAAAGGTGGCTGACGAAACTTAGCTTTATTTATGTTATATGAAAAAAAAAAAAAACTAGTTGGAAGTAATTACTAGTTCTTATTCATTCTATTACTCATTCATAATTTATGGTTCCCTCTACATTTTCTTGTTAGATTAGCCTTCCGTTCAAATCATGAAAAATTCAAACTACTTCTTCCTTTTCATCCTTTTTATATTTTATGAGTGTTTGTTGGGATATAATGGTTTGTATATTACCATTCCCAGCACAAACCCCGAAATTTATAAATGTCACAAATAACCTGAAATTTTGGAATAAAACTGCAAACATTTTCGGATGCAAAACCCTAATATAATTTTAAATGATTAAAACCGTCTTTGCACACTCGTGTGGAATTCCTCTCCCGAATTTAAACATGTCTCCTACTTTTTAAGATAATATATATATATATATATATATATATATATATATATATATATATATAAAGTTAAAATTAGTTAAAGTTTTTAATATAAAGTTAAAATTAGGGCTACTTACGTATTTTAGGTTGTAATAAAATTAAACTGAGTACCCTTATATTTTATATTAATATAAGGGTACTCAGTTTAATTTTATTACAACCTAAAATATATATATATATATATATATATATATATATATATATATATATATATATATATGGATTACACTGTTTGAAATATTAAATAACCTAATATTAAAAAGAAAACATTTAGAATTACAACCCAAACTTGAGTGGGTGTTGACTATACCATGGACTAGACATGGAGTAAACATGTACTAGACCATGGACTAGACATGGGCTAGACCATGTAATAGTCATGTACTAGACTATTAGACGAGAGTCTTACCATGGAGAAAGAAAGGCACAGGGGTGTAGTGAGCATCTCGTACCATAAGGATGTTTGGTGGTGGGACACCCGACTGGACAATGTAAACACAGAACCACGGGACAAATGTAACAGTTTGTTGCGGGTCAGTTGTAACACTGTTACACTTATACTCTACTCATATTTTAATATATATTCGTTTAGTTGTAGTTTACATTTTTTAACCAATACTAATTTATCTCGTTGTTTCAGAAGAGTCAAATAGAAGAAATGAACTTATACATTTAATAATGCACTAAATATGTGTCGAGTTAGTGTGCCAGCACCTCGTCAGTCCATTCCTTATCCCCCCCCCCCAAATCTTCAAGAATAAACGTAGTAATTATTACTACAAATTACTAAGACGTTCGCTGCCACCATATGAAAGCGGACCTCTGTTAATTTATGCACTCTGGAATAATAAAAAGCATATGAAGATACAAGAAACTGTTAAAAGCTATCTTTTTTATTCAGATATCTTGCTAAATATAACTAACAGTTATAGGGGAAATAGTATTTACGCGAAACGGGCATTTTATCCGAAGGTTTATGCGGGTATCGTGGAACTGGGAGGGACAGAGACATCGCTGTTCGCACACAACTTTTGGTTCATTGTGGTCTTTCATGCTCGAACTATTATCGCTCCCAGTCCACAAACTACAGAAATCAGCGCGACGTAAAGCTATATAAGTACCACATTAACACTCTCATTCATAATATAACATCGATAATTACAACAATTTAAAATTCAAACAAATAAGAGATGACAGATCTCCAAGCGACGGTGGTTTGCTTCTTGCTGACCACACGTTGCCAGGCTGCAAACACCACCCAGTACACCTTGGCACTTTAGGAGTGTTGCAAAGGGATTTACTTTTTATAAAAATGTACTAAAACGTAAGCATTTTGACACTTACAAAATAAGGTAACGATTACAGATTACCACTGTACATGTAACAATATTCACTGTACACGTAACAATATTCACTGTACACGTAACAATATTCACTGTACACGTAACAATATTCACTGTACACGTAACAATATTCACTGTACACGTAACAATATTCACTGTACACGTAACAATATTCACTGTACACGTAACAATATTCACTGTACACGTAACGTTAATAATACATACTGAACAATCTACAATAAATTATTTGTTAATTATACGAGTTATTACATAGTTATTAGGATAATAATTCTCAATTTACATTAAATGAATACTAAACATAATTACATTACATCACAACAACACTTTCATGCGTAAACATCAACACAATACACTCAAATTCCAATAACAATTAATAGTTTGAATTAAAAATGTTAAACAGAAAATATTACAAGTGACTCCACTATGTAGAAGGTTATCTGAACAGATTTTAAATTGTCTTCGAAAAATACTACTGAGTAAAATCTTTTAACTTACCTTTACTATTAATTCTAAATTAAATAACTAACTGAGTAAAAGAAATACTTGTTTTCATCGACCATTCTGCATTCCATGTTTATTTGTCTATTGATGACACTAGTACAGCAACATTCGAAAGTCGATCGTTTAAAAATTTTGTAAGTCCCTAATTTTTATGTGATTTTTCGTTTATTTTGTGTTCATAAAAAAGAAATTCTGCATTACTATGTGAATAGGCAAACTAATAGATTCTATTCATGTTATGCCTAATAGTGTTAACATATAATATAAACTAACATTAACCATGTTAGTTAACATATAATGGTTAATGTTAGATATAACATTAACCAGTCTATGTTGTTTTGAATGTTAACTGGCAAAGTTAACATTTAGCACACAAAAGATTCTTTTTTTTAATAAATCTATGTTACTACTTAGAGTTCATCCGCCCATACACACACAATGGCATTGGCCCACCCACCCATACACACACAGTGGCATTGATCAATATAGATCAATACATTTGATAAAATATTGGCATAGTCCTTATATTTTTCAACATTTCGCAACGGAAAACTGACGCGAGATCATCTGTTGATTGAACTACTTTGACCTGTTTAGCAATAAAACCAGCATAAAAAAGCAATTTTTTCTAATGGAACAATAGTAAGTAGTAAGTAAACAAACTACCTAAGATATATGTATCAGTTAATATGAAGGAATTGTTAATGACACCTACTGGAGCCATTACTCGACTCTCAGGTAAATATCTGAAATGAAATGAAATGAAATGAGATGAGATGAGATGAGATGAGATGAGATGAGATGAGATGAGATGAGATGAGATGAGATGAGATGAGATGAGATGAGATGAGATGAGATGAGATGAGATGAGATGAGATGAGATGAGATGAGATGAGATGAGATGAGATGAGATGAGATGAGATGATATGAAATGAGATGAAATGAAATGAAATGAAATGAAATGAAATGAAATGATTGAGATGAGATGAGATGAGATGAGATGAGATGAGATGAGATGAGATGAGATGAGATGAGATGAGATGAGATGAGATGAGATGAGATGAGATGAGATGAGATGAGATGAGATGAGATGAGATGAGATGAGATGAGATGAGATGAAATGATTGAGATGAGATGAGATGAGATGAGATGAGATGAGATGAGATGAGATGAGATGAGATGAGATGAGATGAGATGAGATGAGATGAGATGAGATGAGATGAGATGAGATGAGATGAGATGAGATGAGATGAGATGAGATGAGATGAGATGAGATGAGATGAGATGAGATGACATGACATGACATGACATGACATGACATGACATGACATGAAATGAAATGAAATGAAATGAAATGAAATGAAATGAGATGAGATGAGATGAGATGAGATGAGATGAGATGAGATGAGATGAGATGAGATGAGATGAGATGAGATGAGATGAGATGAGATGAGATGAGATGAGATGAGATGAGATGAGATGAGATGAGATGAGATGAAATGAAATGAAATGAAATGAAATGAAATGAAATGAAATGAAATGAGATGAAATAAAATGAAATGAAATGAAAAACGACTTTATTTTTAAGGCGAGGTTAGGACTGGACAGTCCTCTCTACCACCTAACCTTATCACAAATAACAAAACTAATCATAAAAATAACACAATGACACAGTCAGAGTAATAAAACTGCCCAGGCCCTGCTTCTCACTGTCACAACATCCAGTACTTTTCCAAACAGTTTACACCTGGCAGTAAATTGACTCGTTATTATACTGTAACTAACGGTGTTTTTAAAAACACACACGTTAAAACTGTACTACCGTTTAACAGTCCTTCTACGAGTCCTATACACGATGAACTTGAATTCATGGGTGAAGAATGTATTACTATTGTGGACAACAATTATATAATTCATGTTACAGGCGAAGCATATAGAAGGAGAAGTTAGTCTTAGTTATTATATCAATTAACTATGTAATTTTAAAATTAACCATCACAATCCTTCGTAATCGTAAAACGAAAACAGAAAATTCACTACATTATAAATGTTGACAATTAATATTAACAAACTGTGTACACCACCAAACCACCACGAAATTTCTCATATTCACAGACATTTTCAGCCAATTTATTGGTTAAATTATAACAGAATTTTGTTCCAATCATAATTTGCCAGTTTAATAAATCTTTCAAATTTAGAGCTAAAATAGTATTGTCTAAATATGTTTAAAAATTCAACAACCATTTATCATATTAATAATGTTTGAAGTGAATAATAACTTAAGTAAGAATTATAGAAACGGAAAAGTAGTAAAAAAACAGCCGATTTTTAAACCTCTGATATACGCAGTAAAAAAGAGCGTATAATTTGTAAAATTATGAAATAATTGAAAGTTACCTATTAATTGAAATAAGTTACATTACCTAATAGGCTGCTTAACTTAAAGAAAAAAAAAATATATGCATAAATGTGATAAAAACTGAAAGCATAAGATCATTGTCAGCCTAATTTGAAATCCAATAAGAAATTTCTACAGAACTCAGTAAACAAAAACAGTAGTCTGTTTGAAATATATAGGTTGCATTACTATGCCAGAGTTTGACCACAGTAGGCCTATAATATAAACATGCAGTGGCAAAGATCAGCTGTTTTACTATCAACCAAGCGATGCTAGCGAACCTAGCAGTGAGGTAGTAAAACACTGGCATGGTAATCAGCTGTTGTAGTAGCAGTGGCATTGTTGTTTGGTGATTGGTATTATAAGTCTGCGACACGACCACTACGAGCGCTAGCGTCGAGCCGGTTGCATTTTTCCTCAAGAATAAGCCTCTCTACTGAGTATATTATACTGTGGTGGTTTGACATTAAAGTGCTTTGACCCTATAGAATAACAATTAAAAATAAAAAAAAATGCTGCAAAACAATTTCTACAGAATGATGATATAAATAAAACTATTTCGTGATTGTCATTTATAACTATGTTTACGTAATCATTAATTGATATGTAACATTTAGTTGTGTAAGCACTATGCGCACATTCATATTTATTCAATTCCGTAACTAGTGTAATGACCGGTGATAGATGTTGAAGACAGAGTGATCTATTGTAAAACACTTCATTCATGATAACATCTACCGATAGAGACGAATGTCACTGAAATCATAGTAAAATAACCTTGAGACAAAGTGTTACGAAATAGGCAATTAAAACCTGAATTAAAAAGGTGCTCACCTTTATCATTTTACTTTTATAATGCTTTCAAATAAAACAGCGATTAAAAATGTCAGTATTAGTCGAATTATCTCACTTTTTTATGTTAATTGAGAGTTAATAGAATTTCATTAATAATAAGAGCATACTAATCTTACAATTTCTTGTGATAAAAATTGCTGAGTTTACTGTTATCGATAGAGTTTTTAAAGTGAGAAATCCCTTTATTTATTTTAACTTATTTAAAAACCCCCTATAAGTTACACAAGATGATATATTTTTAAATATTCATGAGAGTACCTGTCGTTCTTACCTGGTGTGCTATTTTTCGTTTTTTTTATAGTTTTATATATATATATATTATAATCATCCTTAAAAGAAAAAACATACCCCTTCACCTCATAGCTTCAAATATAAAGTAAAAACGCCTACAATAATTGAGTAGGCAATGCAAGAGCTGAACTGTCACACTGCATAACAATATTCGGGCGTTATTAAAAAGTCCACAAATCAACATTCCCCATGTTTTTCCTGAGTTTGTTATTCTTTAATTCACAAAAAATATGTAACTATTCAGACAGTTGAACTGATATATATAATCCAATACAAATATATCCAATTAGTATAAGAGTACAACAGTAAATATCCGTATAAAATTTTATTTTTGTGTTTTATGTAAAAATATTAAGACATTTAAAATGTCGTTTGTCATAAAGTAAGTAACTTTTCATACATTTCAAGGAAATGAATCCAGTGTTTTAAAGTTATTTTTATGGTTTAAATCACAGAGGTTGTTACCAATTTTATTCGAGTGGTCGGATGACTGTATTCCAACTCACCAATGGTTTGAGGGTCGTTTCTAACATCCTAGCTCTCCAACTTCTGTTCCTTGGTCAGGTAGAAGACTCCCGCAGGTGTCAATTACACATTTACTTGGAAATTGATTCTTTATATATTTTACCACTTTTGAATTGCTGAGGATCACAGATATTTACTATATTAATTAATGATATTATTATTTATTTCAACCCCACAAAAAAATTTATTAAAATTGAAATTCTGAAATACATGTAGTTTGCACGCATTTAATTTAATTACTTCAACTATAACTTAGCGTTAAAATAATAAAAATTAATTGGACTTAATATCCCCACTTTTAATATAAAGTAACTTTAACAATTATTATCACATTATTATTTAAATGAAAATATTTTATTCTATAATAAAGGACGTAAATGGTTAAATCCTTACAAGGTGCATTTACTCTCTCTTAGAACAAAATTCAAAATCACCAATGTAAGATGTATACTTATAAACCAATTAATTATAAAATAAACATAGTCGAGTAAGGATAATCAACTTTAGTATAAATTTAAAAGTGTTAAAAATATATTTTTTACTTATTTAATAAAAATTACTCTACATGTAATTTTCTAAAATAAACTCACAAGTCATTTAAAAAAGTAAAATATTTCAATACTATACATCAAAACATAACATAAACATGTATTAACTATATACAATTGGCACCCAGGGTTTTATAACGACGTCGTGTGCTTTGCAAACATTTTGCACTTTTTTAACAGCCCACTTCACCCCTCTCTTCAGTGAAAATATACTTTGGCCAAGGGTTGCAGAAGGCTGGGGGCTGCTACCTGACCAAGAGACTGATTTTGGTGAGTTAAGATATTAGAAACGACCCTCAAACCATTGGTGAGCTGGAATACAGCCTGTCGGACAGACATTATCTATTGTTGGCACGTGTTTTTATATTCTAATAAATACGGGTTGTCATATACCTTTACAGTTATTACTGTCAGTTAGAGGAGATTCTTTGCGACTCTGGTGTTCAAGATGACCCCTTGTTGGTTAGACGAGGCTCCTTAAAAATGAAAACATATATTAGTTTTACTTTTTTTGTAATTTTTATTTTCGGAAGAACGTGAATAGCCCCTATTCTTACATTCTTTAGGAGGTTCACAAACATTCATGGTATAACAACATTGTAAAACACTGTAGTGACACTCCGTTAAACATTGGCGAAAAGCACTGCACGAACGCCTATAGCGACGGGAGCAGAAAAGTGCGTATTTCTGCGTATTCGGCAAATTTACATTCTCAGCTCTTAAAAGTTAGTTTCAAATAATCTGTCATGGCCATTTTCCTATTGCTATTATTCCACTTCTTTTCAATACACGATGCAATACAACAGTATTGGAGTGTAGTTGTATGCTCCTGCCTGATCCTGTATGATAAATTAACAGAAAGTTTTACTCGAAAATATCATCTAGGGGGTGGTGTGAAAATATTTGTAAAAAAAACTCACCACAATGAAACTATATATATACTTATATTGTATGAAATAAAGGAAAACTTGGCTTAACAGGATGTTGTTAAGTATATTATATAACTGGTAATTAATTTGTGAGAGTAGATAAAAAAGATTGTTATACCTTGTTAAAAAAGATAAAGTTATACTGAGGAAGAACCCATTGTTTTATGACGAAGTAATTAAAGACATGAAGGAACGTGTAACATTTGAACTAGCTTCTGGTTTATAGATATTTGTTTGTTTATTTTTTCAATTTTACTCACTAGTTCACATCAGCCTGCTGGCTTGCAGGTCTGTGCGTGAACTTTAACCAAGTTCTGTCCAGTACCGATTGTAAGCTGCAATAGTGATTCGAACCTTGGACCAACACCAAGGCCTTACCAATTGGCCTCCACGCCGACATTATTGGAATATATAATGGGTTCGTAGTGATAATATACGTGAAGTGGTGGGTATTTACCACTATAAAAAAATGGATTAAAATTATGGTTATGTTCAGTATAAAGATTGACCATTATGTATGGTGCGTGCGTGCGTGCGCGTGTGCGTGTGCTTGTGCTTGTGTGTGTGCGTGTGCGTGCGTGTGTGCGTGCGCGTGTGCGTGCGTGCGTGCCTGCGTGCGTGCGTGCGTGCGTGCGTGTGTGCGTGCGTGCGTGCGTGCGTGCGTGCGTGCGTGCGTGCGTGCGTGCGAGCGTGCGTGCGTGCGTGCGTGCGTGCGTGCGTGCGTGCGTGCGTGCGTGCGTGCGTGCGTGCGTGCGTGCGTGCGTGCGTGCGTGCGTGCGTGCGTGCGTGCGTGCGTGCGTGCGTGCGTGCGTGCGTGCGTGCGTGCGTGCGTGCGTGCGTGCGTGCGTGCGTGCGTGCGTGCGTGCGTGCGTGCGTGCGTGCGTGCGTGCGTGCGTGCGTGCGTGCGTGCGTGCGTGCGTGCGTGCGTGCGTGCGTGCGTGCGTGCGTGCGTGCGTGCGTGCGTGCGTGCGTGCGTGCGTGCGTGCGTGCGTGCGTGCGTGCGTGCGTGCGTGCGTGCGTGCGTGCGTGCGTGCGTGCGTGCGTGCGTGCGTGCGTGTGTGTGTGTGTGTGTGTGTGTGTGTGTGTGTGTGTGTGTGTGTGTGTGTGTGTGTGTGTGTGTGTGGTGTGTGTGTGTGTGTGTGTGTGTGTGTGTGTGTGTGTGTGTGTGTGTGTGTGTGTGTGTGTTGTGTGTGGTGTGTGTGTGGTTTGTGTGTGTGTGTGTGTGTGTGTGTGTGTTCTTGTGTGTGTGTGTGTGTGTGTGTGTGTGTGTATGTCTGTGTGTTTTATTTTGTGTGTGTGTGTGTGTGTGTGTGTGTGTGTGTGTGTGTGTGTGTGTGTGTGTGTGTGTGTGGGTGGGCAGGTTGGTCAGTACCACTGTGCGTGTAAGGGTAGGTGGGTGGATTAGTACCACCGTGCGTGTATGGGTGGGCAGGTTGGTCAGTACCACTGTGCGTGTAAGGGTTAGGTGTGGTGATTAGTTACCACTGATGCGTGTATGGGTGGGCCGGTAATGAGTCATACCCCTATGCGTTGGGGGGTGTCATCTTACCGAAAGGGTTTTATAATTGTAATTATTTTATTTCAAGCACAAAATCATTAGTGAATTGAATACATTTTTTAGCATAGTATTCAAGTTAACTTAACTAATTAATAAATTACTTTTAAAATGAAACTTGTCACCATCTGACCTTGAATTATTTTTACTTCACTTTTGAAGTACCTGGGAAATACATGAAGAATTGCTTATCTTAGATATAATTTCAATAAAAAGCAACTAATATACTTTATATATATCACCCGTTTCCATTGTGATTAAAAAACAAACAACTAAATGTTAGGCATTATTACTTTTGAATAACGCCTGAATATTTAAAATGCAATATTTGCTTAACAGTTCTGTTCTTGTATTGACTAAGCAATTGTTGTAGGCGTTATAAATGCAAAATTTATTACGAAATTAACATTGATTCAGAAGTAAACGCACTGAAACAACTAAAATAATTCAACATTTCTCTCAAATCCACGTACAATAACGTACGTCTAAGACGAATGACGAATTATGAAGAATGTTTAAACACTCGAAATAAACACAAATAAAACATCAAAGGCATACAAAATGTAATATCCTTGATTTATTTTTGGCCCTCATAAAATGTGCCTTAACAAATAAATCACCAAATTTAGTAATGCTGTTTGTAAGGAGGTCATGATTGTCCACCGAGTACCATGTTTGTCACGGTGGGTCTGACTATTCTGTACTTGTGGGTGGTGGAACAAACTAGCAGATATTTAGTGTTCCTAAGGTGGAATAGGGGAGTCATCCAGGTAGTACCATTACCCATCAGGGTTTTGTTTGGGGGTATCTTGACTGATTACTGCTAGTGTACAGGTTGATTGAAAAATAAGCTACAAAACTCTCTCCCTTTACTTTTAGTCATTTTAGGTACTTGAAATTAGTTTTTAGCAATCTTCCTGCATTTCAGGGGCTACATCGTAAGATTCTTCTAATTGTTCATCTTACGATTAGAAGATGAACAATTAGGGGGGCGGGTAGGCTTGAGGGTCTACTAAAAATTTTAAAATATCACTTATAGTCGTGTAATACCTCATTTTAAAGTTCTTTATAAGACAAGAAAAATACAATTAAAGAACGTTTAACACATTTCTAACCAATGAAATGAGATACGAATTTGTTAATACCCTCAACTACTATTATTTATATAATTAAAACTGTGAAATAGCTCAGTTAGAAGCAAATTTTAGACAGTTATATTTGTTAATGTGTCATAATGCTTAAATACAAATCAACGCTTTTTTGAAAATGCTAAGTTACTCACCACGCCCCTGAGGGTAAAACATGTTAAAACCACCCTTATTTATGAACCGCTCACACCCAGGAAGGTAGCCTAAAACTGATGTAAAATATCTAATATGATAAAAAATGTACGGCAACTTTTCAATAATCGCCGGTGTAAAAATACTGCTCACCTACTTTCATATTCATGAAACTATCTCTACAACATAGTAAAATGTTAGTAAGGGATTTGAATATTTATACTAGCATGTTAATCGTTTTCACTTGAGGATATTCCACTAGGGTCAGTTGTTACTATCGGCTCCGTGGCCTGTTAAATACGCACATTACTATAACTAATGACAGTGGTTACTACCACAAGCACAGTTTGTAGTCGCGGCCACCAGCCGAGAGATCGTATCTGATGGTATTGCTACCATAATGACTACAAGAGGCCAGTTGCATATGCTTAATGTTGGTATTTACCCACCAATTGCCAATTAGGCAGTTCTCTAGGACTCAACATAAAATCTCTGCGCCTGGTAACAATTACAAGGGAAATAAGTACTGGTGTTAGGTAGTGAATGTGGTTTAAAGTAATTTATTTCATGTGATGAAAATCTATTTACCCTATAATTATTTATACTATAAATATTTTTTGTCAGTTAATGTCGTATTATAAGGGTTTGATATGGAAACTATTTCTAAAGATACATTGATGACAGCAGTATGTTTTTAGTTTCTTTTTTTTGACAATATTCAATTATATAAACATAAAATTTTACTCTTAATTTTTCATGTTTATTTTATAAGATTAAAACAAAATATAATCAAGCATCAGATTTAATAATTTATCATAAATATATATTCTGATTTCTTATAATGGTTTACATATATGAATTTCATCTCAGATAGAAATATAAGAGGCTAAGAGATGTTAAGAACAACAAAACACTAAAACTGTTTTTTGAAAGTTATTTGTTAGCACTGGATTTATATTATTAGTAGAGGGATCCACTAATGGGGGGAGGGGGGAGTTGTAAATGTAGGCTAAAGTAAGTATCACCTGGAGAGGACAGAAGTTGTTATACCAGTCGAAACGTTGTGTTTGTTCCTTAAAACACTTGATGCATTGGAAATATACAAATATTATCTACCAATCAACACTGAAACGTTGTTAAAGAGTGACTCTAATTAAACGGAATAATGTATTAAAATGTGAATGTATCTGAACAGATGTCTCTTAACCTTTAGACATACGTCCTAATTAAAAAGATAGTATTCGTAATTTTTTAAGTATTAATGTTGACTTTATATTGACTTAATATTGTCTTTTTACAAAATTAATTGTGATATATTTATGATGATAATATACTACTTGAATAAACTAGAATTGACACTAATTCCAATGCAACATAGTTTTTATTGACTCAATCAATATTTATGTATGTATGAATTGTTTGATCGAATAAGAGATTATATTTACTGACGTTTGCAATACAACGTTAAATTGTCATAATGCAGTAAAGACATATTATTATTGTGGTTCTTATCTCCTATATACGCAACTTGTAAACTCTAAACGATTCCCCAACTTAATTCAACTGCACTCCTGTAAACAACTCCCCAACTTAAGTCAACTTCACTCCTGTAAACGACTCGCCAACTTAAGTCAACTCCACTCCTGTAAACGACTCCGCAACTTAAGTCAACTTCACCCCTTTAAACGACTCCCCAACTTAAGTCAACTTCACTCCTATAAATGACTCCCCGACTTAAGTCAACTTCACTCTTGTAAACGACTCCCCAACTTAAGTCAACTTCATCCCTGTAAACGACACCCCAACTTAAGTCAACTTCACTCCTGTAAACGACTCCCCAACTTAAGTCAACTTCACCCCTGTAAACGACACCCCAACTTAAGTCAACTTCACTCCTGTAAACGACTCCCCAACTTAAGTCAACTTCACCCCTTTTAACGACTCCCCAACTTAAGTCAACTTCACTCCTGTAAACGATTCCCCCAACTTAAGTCAACATCACCCCTGTAAACGACTCCCCAACTTAAGTCAACATCATCCCTGTAAACGATTCCCCAACTTAAGTCAACTTCACCCCTTTAAACGACTCCCCAACTTAAGTCAACTTCACTCCTATAAATGACTCCCCGACTTAAGTCAACTTCACTCTTGTAAACGACTCCCCAACTTAAGTCAACTTCATCCCTGTAAACGACCCCCCAACTTAAGTCAACTTCACTCCTGTAAACGACTCCCCAACTTAAGTCAACATCACCCCTGTAAACGACTCCCCAACTTCAATCAACTTCACCCCTTTAAACGACTCCCCAACTTAAGTCAACTTCACCCCTTTTAACGACTCCCCAACTTAAGTCAACTTCACTCCTGTAAACGATTCCCCCAACTTAAGTCAACATCACCCCTGTAAACGACTCCCCAACTTAAGTCAACATCATCCCTGTAAACGATTCCCCAACTTAAGTCAACTTCACCCCTTTAAACGACTCCCCAACTTAAGTCAACTTCACTCCTATAAATGACTCCCCGACTTAAGTCAACTTCACTCTTGTAAACGACTCCCCAACTTAAGTCAACTTCACCCCTTTAAACGACTCCCCAACTTAAGTCAACTTCACTCCTATAAATGACTCCCCGACTTAAGTCAACTTCACTCTTGTAAACGACTCCCCAACTTAAGTCAACTTCATCCCTGTAAACGACTCCCCAACTTAAGTCAACTTCATCCCTATAAACGACTCCCCAACTTAAGTCAATTTCACCCCTTTAAATGACTCCCCAACTTAAGTCAACTTCACCCCTTTAAACGACTCCCCAACTTAAGTCAACTTCACCCCTTTAAACGACTCCCCAACTTAAGTCAACTTCACCCCTAAAAACGACTCCCCAACTTAAGTCAACTTCACCCCTTTAAACGACTCCCCAACTTAAGTCAACTCCACTCCTATAAATGACTCCCCGACTTAAGTCAACTTCACTCTTGTAAACGACTCCCCAACTTAAGTGAACTTCACCCCTTTAAACGACTCCCCAACTTAAGTCAACTTCACTCCTATAAATGACTCCCCGACTTAAGTCAACTTCACTCCTCTAAACGACTCCCCAACTTAAGTCAACTTCACCCCTGTAAACGATTTGGGTGGTGGGGTGTAAATGCTTGTGTATCACAGTTGGTCTACAGTCATATTTCTCATGTATGTTATATACATTCTCAGCCTAAGTATGATTCTTGTCGTGCAACCCATCACAACCTACCGGTCTCACGCCGTTTGTACTATTAATGATCGTAGGTGTGTAGTGTGGGTGGCAGAATCCTTTTTTTTAACCAGAATCCTTTGGTGGTAACACATTTTATGGGCCTTATTAGTGCAATAACTTTTACTTATCGTATTAACAATATAAAAATAACAATGATTTAAAAGTCGATCAGCAATTGTTCGAGACTGCTTTCTACTGTAGGGGTGGGGGTGGGTTCGAGCCGCCACCCCTCGGGCAGTCAGTCTCGCGTAGTGCCTCACCCACTCTTGCAGTGTTGTAGCCACGAGCTCATATAGATTCGATACATTTAGATTTGTTACAAATAGATTAGATACACTTACAATTTAGTTAGATCAGTTGTATTTTACTTTATTCTCAAGTTTTGTCACAGTTTCAATAAGTTCATACCATTAACTTCAATTTCAATAAAGCAGTAATCACATCTCATTTTGTTTCATTAATTATCTATTTACCCGTTTCCGAATTGGCTTACCGTGGCATACATACGCCGTAACAGAGAGTCAGTGAAAATAACTGAAACAACCAGATCCATTGAAAGAAAAAGAGCTCATACTAAAAGGATGAAACGTGTTTGGACACAAAAAGTCTAAATTTGAAAACAGATTGAATTTACTTCGTTTGGTCTGATTATAGCCATGACATAATAGTAACATTGTTGCAGACTACACTCTTGTCTATTTTTGTATTCATGGCGATTCTGAATATTTATTATATAAATGTGAATATATTGTAAATAATTAGGGAATATATACAATACATTTTATGAAATAGTAATCTTTTTTATTAAAAAATGTAATAGTTAGAATTTTAGTTTTCCATTGACGATGATAGTCCTGAGTGTAACAAGTAGAGTTTTAATGTCACAGCGAGCCTAATGTCATTAAACAAATGACTTCAACGACGAAAGTCTCAGATGTTAATGAACACCAGTTAATTACGTTTCCATTGTTTGTAAAGTCCATAAGTCAACTTCCTCCAGTTTTCTCTAATGTTTGCAGTTTTGTTTAATGACAAGAGTTTCTTGATTGTGCTCTCTGAATAGATACATTTTCATCTGCATATTAAAAAAAAAGTATTTGATACAATTGAAATTTTATTATACTTGTTCGTAAACTGATATATACACAAAACATGTTGAATTACTTACTTTGAAATATTTTATATCCAAACAAGAGTTTTTGATTCATGAGTATTCAGTTATAATATATAATTATTCATTACATTAACTAAATAACTTCAGTGTGAAAAATAATGTACTGTAAGTATTTCAAAGTTTCAAATTCAGGCCACAGTTCAAGTTAATGTCGGTTGAGTATTAATTAAATTTGAAATCCAAAAAAAACTGTTCGAATTCTTTGGGTCTTCACCTAAAGTAATATTTATGAGGCTTTAACTAGGGCAACATTCTATAAGGTTGTACCTAGGGCAATATTATTTAAGACTTTACTTAGGGCAATGGCCTTTCAGGTTTTATCTAAAACCTGTCGGAACTGGTGGCGCAGTGCTGTAACTCAGCTACTTGAGGACAAAGTATTTGGGAGATTGCAGGCGATAGGTTCCATGTTCGGTTCTCTTAATATCAACACGGCGTCCGCTCAATGGTTGCCATAAGCGTGGACACTACTAGAGAAGTCTGGGGTGTCCATGTTGAATTGTAGTCAAGATTCAGGTGTTGTGTGTGGAAAAGAAATGAGTGTCAGACTTGTCAGTTAGCTGAAAACCAGACCAACACTACGTGGTTTGGATTCCACGTAAAGCTGTAGGTCCCATAGTTGCCCTGGCTATTGGGCTATTAATAGATAGTCCTTTCTGAGCTAAGTCGAACTCAGATAGTAACAATGACTACAATCGTTTATGTACACTCATCACACTCATTCACTTCTCATAATCACCCATATCTCTACGATCGGCGTCTTAGAGATGAATAATGAATAAATGAATCTAGGGCAATATTTCTCGAGGCTTTACCAAGGCCGGCAAGGGCAATGTTCTTTGAGGATTTAATTTGGGCAATGTTCTTTGAGGTTTTATCTAGAGCAAGGTTCTTTGAGGTTTTATCTAAAGCGATATTCTTCGAACTTTCACTTGGAGCGACATTATTGGAGGCCTCACCTGGAGTGATATACTTTGAGGCATCACCAACAGGGACATTCCTTAAGTTATTACGTAGGGCAATATTTTTTTAGATGTCGCTATTGCAGAGCGATATTCTTTGAGCCATAGCCTATAATGATACTCTTTGTGCCATTACCTAGGTCGATAAATTGTGGTGCATCGTTTACGATTTTGTTTGAGTCGTTTCTCAGTGTGATATTCTTTGATGCTTCATCTTTCTTTTTCGCATATCTACAACAAAAAATGCTGGGCTTACGGTTGTAGATTACAGCATTTAAGCCTCTCTCAAGAATTGTAACAAGAAGTGATTAATACACTTCAGTGAACAATAAAAAAGTAAATATAATGTTGAAATCGAACACCACAAGAGTTAACCAACTTTGCTAAGGCGTGTTTACGTAAGTGCTAAAAAACTACTTCCTACGGCGGGTGCGATATTCATCAGATGACATCACGATCTGGAAACCATCTGGTGTGCCCGCCAAGTCGTGGATGGTCATGCACTGGCAACTGTAGGCCTACATCTCTTGGGAGAAAAAGTCAGCACAACATTTAACTCATTATTATCGACTAACTTTTTATCAAAATAAAATAATTTATTATATTGCACTGTATATACAGAACAATAATTTTTTAATGCACCTTAAATTGAAGTTTTAATTGTTGAATTCTATTTCTTCTATTTCATTTTATTTTTTCCTTTACTGGATATTTTATAGTTTTTCACATTGTTGAATTCTTCGATTTCTTTCATCTAAATTGAGTTCTGTTTGAATTTTAGTTTTAGTTTGAAACTATAATTTTAAACTGTGTGTATCGTTTTAAAATTATACGATATTCATAGTCCTAACTCCGCCTTTAAATAAAGACATTTTTTATTCATTCTAAAAGAACAATTGGTCTCCATGTATTCCGACACAGATTGAAAACAAATACGACTTATCATTTGAGTGTGGATGACCTGTTGCTCAGGCTATTAACTGAAATCGACTCAGAAAGGATCATTATCAGTAGCCCAACGACCTACAGCTTACTATGGAGTTAGTACCAGCTTACTGTCAAGCCTGATTCTCTGAAACACTATTGTCAAGGTCTATTAAAAAATATCAGTTTGATACAATAATACAATTTGCAAAATGGAGTTTGTTTAAGGATTTTAAAGCAAAATAGCGCAACAATGACGGGTATTAAATAAGTTATGGAAGATGAATATTTTTGGCTTTTATAATTAACATTCTAACTAGTAAAATTATCCAATGACTGGCAAATCAACCGAGTGTGATCAATGTAAGAAATCTGGTAGTATAAAAAAAACTTACCAATAGTTTATTACTGAAAACACCTTGTCACATACCTAACGTTAGTCAGTTATTCAAAAGGCCTTTTTACAAAACACGCCGTTGGGTTCATCTTCATTTTGTGTACGATCAGTCATTTTTATGTTATTTCACATTGAATATTTAAAATTTTCAAATTTAAAAATTTAAAACTCAACAATCGCAATAAGCAATTTTTGTGATGAACACCTTTTTGAGGTATAAATTACCCAGTACACATAATAACACATGAAAACACACTCATTATGGTGGACAGCTGCTCGACGAAGGTTTTAGGGCATGCAAGTTGTAGGACCATTATTCTAATCCAAGGATTCTGATCTGAATATATGAAAAGTAGTTCAGTAGCACCATTATAGAAGCATTCCCTATTAGCCGTACTTCTAATGACGAGTCATAAGCTAGTTCACTCTATAACTCATTTATAGAAACTAACTTCTATCTATACTGTACTTGTGGTCTCTATACATCTCTGTTTATGGCCAGATAAAGGGAAGTTGAGCAGCAAATCCCATGAAACCGTTATTGGTTCATTAAGGGACGGCGTTGTCAACCGTTAGCAACAGATGTACGTAATTCTTGTACTTTAATGGACTGTTTCTGTAACTACTGCTTGGGTCACAGTTGGTGATAATACGTTATCATTTAAGGCTTCACTAATTGTAGTTGTATTATTTGTGTTTTACGTTATAGGTTCATTAAGGGACGGCGTTGCCAACCGTTAGCAACAGATGTACGTAATTCTTGTACTCTAGTGGACTGTTTCTGTAACTACTGCTTGAGTCACAGTTGGTGATAATACGTTATCATTTAAGGCTACACTATTGTAGTTGTATTATTTGTGTTTTACGTTATAGGTTCATTAAGGAACGGCGTTGTCAACCGTTAGCAACAGATGTACGTAATTCCTGTACTCTAGTGGACTGTTTCTGTAACTACTGCTTGGGTCACAGTTAGTGATAATACGTTATCATTTAAGGCTACACTATTGTAGTTGTATTATTTGTGTTTTACGTTATAGGTTCATTAAGGGACGGCGTTGTCAACCGTTAGCAACAGATGTACGTAATTCTTGTACTCTAGTGGACTGTTTCTGTAACTACTGCTTGGGTCACAGTTGGTGATAATACGTTATCATTTAAGGCTACACTATTGGTAGTTGTATTATTTGTGTTTTACGTTATAGGTTCATTAAGGGACGGCGTTGCCAACCGATAGCAACACATACATGTACGTAATTCTTGTACTCTAGTGGACCGTTTCTGTAAATACTGCTTGGGTCACAGTTGGTGATAATACGTTATCAGTTAACGCTACACTAATTGTAGTTGTATTATTTGTGTTTTACGTTATAGGTTCATTAAGGGACGGCGTTGTCAACCGATAGCAACACATACATGTACGTAATTCTTGTACTCTAGTGGACCGTTTCTGTAAATACTGCTTGGGTCACAGTTGGTGATAATACGTTATCAGTTAACGCTACACTAATTGTAGTTGTATTATTTGTGTTTTACGTTATAGGTTCATTAAGGGACGTCGTTGCCAACCGATAGCAACACATACATGTACGTAATTCTTGTACTCTAGTGGACCGTTTCTGTAAATACTGCTTGGGTCACAGTTGGTGATAATACGTTATCAGTTAACGCTACACTAATTGTAGTTGTATTATTTGTGTTTTACGTTATAGGTTCATTAAGGGACGGCGTTGTCAACCGTTAGCAACACATACATGTACGTAATTCTTGTACTCTAGTGGACCGTTTCTGTAAATACTGCTTGGGTCACAGTTGGTGATAATACGTTATCAGTTAAGGCTTCACTAATTGTAGTTGTATTATTTGTGTTTTACGTTATAGGTTCATTAAGGGACGGCGTTGCCAACCGTTAGCAACAGATGTACGTAATTCTTGTACTCTAGTGGACTGTTTCTGTAACTACTGCTTGGGTCACAGTTGGTGATAATACGTTATCATTTAAGGCTACACTATTGTAGTTGTATTATTTGTGTTTTACGTTATAGGTTCATTAAGGGACGGCGTTGCCAACCGTTAGCAACAGATGTACGTAATTCTTGTACTCTAGTGGACTGTTTCTGTAAATACTGCTTGGGTCACAGGTGGTGATAATACGTTATCAGTTAAGGCTTCACTAATTGTAGTTGTATTATTTGTGTTTTACGTTATAGGTTCATTAAGGGACGGCGTTGCCAACCGTTAGCAACAGATGTACGTAATTCTTGTACTCTAGTGGACTGTTTCTGTAACTACTGCTTGGGTCACAGTTGGTGATAATACGTTATCATTTAAGGCTACACTATTGTAGTTGTATTATTTGTGTTTTACGTTATAGGTTCATTAAGGGACGGCGTTGTCAACCGTTAGCAACAGATGTACGTAATTCTTGTACTCTAGTGGACTGTTTCTGTAACTACTCTTGGGTCACAGTTGGTAATAATACGTTATCATTTAAGGATACACTATTGGTAGTTGTATTATTTGTGTTTTACGTTATAGGTTCATTAAGGGACGGCGTTGCCAACCGATAGCAACACATACATGTACGTAATTCTTGTACTCTAGTGGACTGTTTCTGTAAATACTGCTTGGGTCACAGTTGGTGATAATACGTTATCAGTTAAGGCTTCACTAATTGTAGTTGTATTATTTGTGTTTTACGTTATAGGTTCATTAAGGGACGGCGTTGCCAACCGATAGCAACACATACATGTACGTAATTCTTGTACTCTAGTGGACTGTTTCTGTAAATACTGCTTGGGTCACAGTTGGTGATAATACGTTATCAGTTAAGGCTTCACTAATTGTAGTTGTATTATTTGTGTTTTACGTTATAGGTTCATTAAGGGACGGCGTTGCCAACCGATAGCAACACATACATGTACGTAATTCTTGTACTCTAGTGGACTGTTTCTGTAAATACTGCTTGGGTCACAGTTGGTGATAATACGTTATCAGTTAAGGCTTCACTAATTGTAGTTGTATTATTTGTGTTTTACGTTATAGGTTCATTAAGGGACGGCGTTGCCAACCGTTAGCAACAGATGTACGTAATTCTTGTACTCTAGTGGACTGTTTCTGTAACTACTGCTTGGGTCACAGTTGGTGATAATACGTTATCAGTTAAGGCTACACTATTGTAGTTGTATTATTTGTGTTTTACGTTATAGGTTCATTAAGGGACGGCGTTGCCAACCGTTAGCAACAGATGTACGTAATTCTTGTACTCTAGTGGACTGTTTCTGTAACTACTGCTTGGGTCACAGTTGGTGATAATACGTTATCATTTAAGGCTACACTATTGGTAGTTGTATTATTTGTGTTTTACGTTATAGGTTCATTAAGGGACGGCGTTGCCAACCGATAGCAACACATACATGTACGTAATTCTTGTACTCTAGTGGACCGTTTCTGTAAATACTGCTTGGGTCACAGTTGGTGATAATACGTTATCAGTTAACGCTACACTAATTGTAGTTGTATTATTTGTGTTTTACGTTATAGGTTCATTAAGGGACGGCGTTGTCAACCGATAGCAACACATACATGTACGTAATTCTTGTACTCTAGTGGACCGTTTCTGTAAATACTGCTTGGGTCACAGTTGGTGATAATACGTTATCAGTTAACGCTACACTAATTGTAGTTGTATTATTTGTGTTTTACGTTATAGGTTCATTAAGGGACGTCGTTGCCAACCGATAGCAACACATACATGTACGTAATTCTTGTACTCTAGTGGACCGTTTCTGTAAATACTGCTTGGGTCACAGTTGGTGATAATACGTTATCAGTTAACGCTACACTAATTGTAGTTGTATTATTTGTGTTTTACGTTATAGGTTCATTAAGGGACGGCGTTGTCAACCGTTAGCAACACATACATGTACGTAATTCTTGTACTCTAGTGGACCGTTTCTGTAAATACTGCTTGGGTCACAGTTGGTGATAATACGTTATCAGTTAAGGCTTCACTAATTGTAGTTGTATTATTTGTGTTTTACGTTATAGGTTCATTAAGGGACGGCGTTGCCAACCGTTAGCAACAGATGTACGTAATTCTTGTACTCTAGTGGACTGTTTCTGTAACTACTGCTTGGGTCACAGTTGGTGATAATACGTTATCATTTAAGGCTACACTATTGTAGTTGTATTATTTGTGTTTTACGTTATAGGTTCATTAAGGGACGGCGTTGCCAACCGTTAGCAACAGATGTACGTAATTCTTGTACTCTAGTGGACTGTTTCTGTAAATACTGCTTGGGTCACAGGTGGTGATAATACGTTATCAGTTAAGGCTTCACTAATTGTAGTTGTATTATTTGTGTTTTACGTTATAGGTTCATTAAGGGACGGCGTTGCCAACCGTTAGCAACAGATGTACGTAATTCTTGTACTCTAGTGGACTGTTTCTGTAACTACTGCTTGGGTCACAGTTGGTGATAATACGTTATCATTTAAGGCTACACTATTGTAGTTGTATTATTTGTGTTTTACGTTATAGGTTCATTAAGGGACGGCGTTGTCAACCGTTAGCAACAGATGTACGTAATTCTTGTACTCTAGTGGACTGTTTCTGTAACTACTCTTGGGTCACAGTTGGTAATAATACGTTATCATTTAAGGATACACTATTGGTAGTTGTATTATTTGTGTTTTACGTTATAGGTTCATTAAGGGACGGCGTTGCCAACCGATAGCAACACATACATGTACGTAATTCTTGTACTCTAGTGGACTGTTTCTGTAAATACTGCTTGGGTCACAGTTGGTGATAATACGTTATCAGTTAAGGCTTCACTAATTGTAGTTGTATTATTTGTGTTTTACGTTATAGGTTCATTAAGGGACGGCGTTGCCAACCGATAGCAACACATACATGTACGTAATTCTTGTACTCTAGTGGACTGTTTCTGTAAATACTGCTTGGGTCACAGTTGGTGATAATACGTTATCAGTTAAGGCTTCACTAATTGTAGTTGTATTATTTGTGTTTTACGTTATAGGTTCATTAAGGGACGGCGTTGCCAACCGATAGCAACACATACATGTACGTAATTCTTGTACTCTAGTGGACTGTTTCTGTAAATACTGCTTGGGTCACAGTTGGTGATAATACGTTATCAGTTAAGGCTTCACTAATTGTAGTTGTATTATTTGTGTTTTACGTTATAGGTTCATTAAGGGACGGCGTTGCCAACCGTTAGCAACAGATGTACGTAATTCTTGTACTCTAGTGGACTGTTTCTGTAACTACTGCTTGGGTCACAGTTGGTGATAATACGTTATCAGTTAAGGCTACACTATTGTAGTTGTATTATTTGTGTTTTACGTTATAGGTTCATTAAGGGACGGCGTTGCCAACCGTTAGCAACAGATGTACGTAATTCTTGTACTCTAGTGGACTGTTTCTGTAACTACTGCTTGGGTCACAGTTGGTGATAATACGTTATCAGTTAAGGCTACACTATTGTAGTTGTATTATTTGTGTTTTACGTTATAGGTTCATTAAGGGACGGCGTTGCCAACCGTTAGCAACAGATGTACGTAATTCTTGTACTCTAGTGGACTGTTTCTGTAACTACTGCTTGGGTCACAGTTGGTGATAATACGTTATCAGTTAAGGCTACACTATTGTAGTTGTATTATTTGTGTTTTACGTTATAGGTTCATTCAAGGATCCAAGACATGTTTAAAACGCATAAGACAGTGATGAATGTAAACATGGAACGGTCTGGATGGAAAAACCTCTACAAGCAATAAAACTTCTATGTGATCTTGCAGTAATTTACTCAATCTCCTTGAAAATCCCAATATTTTTTCAATAATTTTAAACTTTTATAAGACCATTTAAAACTTTACAAACTATCACAATTTGTATGTATATAATAGCCTTATTTAATAAAATGTATATGCTCAAAATATGTATACTTTTTTTTAGATACCTGGTATTTCATAAAATATAAGGAACAATTATCACGTTCTTTTTTAAAGCATACAACAATGTTGACATGCTTTAGAAAAACTTTTAATTGATGATCACATACAAGAAAATGTCTCACTGATCATACAAGTCTCTCTACTCAAGGATTATATTATATATTTAATTTAAAATGAAAGTTTACACATTCCTTCTGTAAGAAATTTGACGCTAGAATACAAATTATGCTTTAAATTATTTTTTTTTCTATATCGCAGTATGTTAGCATTAAAAATAAAAATAATAATAATAAATGAAGTAGCAAATTCACAGCAAAATAATTGTATGACTTCCACTGTTTTCAATTTACGAACAGTTAACTTTATACGAGTCGTATATAATCTTGGTGAAAGGTTTCCTCTGGAAGATAGATGTCCACTGAGAGATGTCTGTGAGGCCTTCCCTTGTTCCATTTGTCATCAGCTGAGGGTCGCTAAAAGGGTCGCCCACTTTGCGGCTCAGGACCATTCATCAGTCATATTGTATGTATACCTACAAACTGTTTTACAATATTATTCGGCGAATACGTACTTGATATAAGCGCTAGTAAATGATAAAAGACTGTTCTGAATATTATTATAATTAGTTTAGAGAAGTAACCCACTCTGACTAACGAACCCGAGGCATTTCACGATTACCTATACATGTGATATTCGGTATCTAAATGGACAGATTCATAATATTGCAACCTTAGTTTCATTTGAAATAAAACTTTCAATAATTTCACAAATTTATGGTTTTAATAATTTAATTGTTTTCTACTATGGCAGCATCAAATTAGGTTAAAAGTTGTACAAAAATATAAAACAACAGCAAATGAAATTAATAAAGATTAACATAAAAGTAGAAAACATTAATTTACAAACAAGGTTGTGAAAGTTGGAGATCTTTTTCTATTTATTTTTCAATAAGAGGTAAACAACAATATTAAAATTAATTAAACAATAAGATAAGCAATTCTCTTTATTTCTACATTTGAATGCGCTTTCAATTTTATTTCTCTTTATACCTTTACACACAATGTATGATTCATCATATTTAATCTCGTCTGTTGTTGATAATATGTTAGATATAGTTAAGCATTTTTATTCACAAAAACATTAATTACAATATAAAGATCATATAAACGGTGGAAATAGTTCCCCTCATGGGCACATGCCTGTGGGAGGGGAACGGGCCACTACCAGCCAAACGTAAAATAAAATTAAAATGTTTCTACAGTATTATGTAAACAAATAAAAAATAAAAACGTATATAAATAAACTTATGTTTCATAACAATTATTACTTAAATTACAAAATTACAAAGAGACACTTTTATAAACTAAATTTCGTAACATTAGAAGCCACAGCAAAAAAATTAAAATAAAAACTAATAATAATAATAAAGAGTACTGTAATCCGCTAAAAAAACTACCATAAAAACTTGACCTAAAAGTTCAACTAACTTAGACTTTTAAGTATGTTTGGCTTTAACATATATGCTCATTATAATTAATTTTGAAAGGCTTATAAAGAACCAACTTTTGTTTTATTACAGTCACAAGTAACTTGGCATTAAACATTCTTCGTAGATTGATTTTGTTTTGATTTAAACTTTTGTATAAAATTTATATTAAAAAAAATATGTAGTATTAAATATGTAAAAAAAAAATTAAATATGTAGTATTCCTGATCTTATAACATTTGTTCAACAGTTAAATTTAGACTTATTTAGTTGGATTCTGCCAAATTATAAATATATCATTAAAACTTATCTCATTTGTAAGGAGAATTTCAAAGAACTAAAGGTGCTAAACCAATGCTGGGAGGAGATGGTTGCTGAGATAACCCAAGGCCACCAGGGTCACCCCTGCACACTCACTACGTAGCTAATTCCTTTCATTAGTTATCATCAAACGCCATCTACAGATCTAGGTGGCGCCACCCATTCACTGAAGTGTGTTTGCTCTCTCTACTACAGTCTGTATACGGTAGGGTGGCGCACGGACCCGCCAGCTACCTGTGTCTGTCCTTTCCTCCCCCCGGCCCTCGCGGCTGTTTCCATAATGAGTCACCAACTAGCCCCTCTAATAGAATTATTAACTTTTTTACTTTCTCATAATATCTCAATTTTAATAGAATATTTGTAAAGTACTAACAAAACTAAGAAAAGTGATATAAAACACGATGTGCTTTGATTATAAATAACGAAATGTCGAAAGTTATTTTTTAGCCGGAATACTGTATGATTTGTTAAATGTTTTATATTTCTCGTAATTCCCTAATCTTGATACAATATTATTTTAAGAGTTCTTTGAAAAAAGGTAGAATAATTTAAAACTATGTTATCGCATACTATTTAATCAGCCAAAATATCATTAAATAGGCAACACTACATACTTTACAGTTTATTTGATTAATAAATCAACATTATTTTATATTACTCCCAGTAATCTTCTTCAAGCCAAAGTATTTAGTGTCCAGAAGTTGAGCATTTTCCATTTATCTTCCATGTTGTTTCCGTGTGACACTGAAATAAAACAAAATCGCGCTAAAACCAATATACAATATTTTAAGATTGCAGTTAATTTTTTACCATTCGTTATATTTTATTACTAGTTCTAATGACATTAAAATGTTTTAAAGCATACATTGAAATGTTACAGTACCCGCTATTCATCAATCATCGCAACCTTATTGTCATGACTAATAAAGAAGTAGTAATATCTTATTATACTCTACTTATATTAAAAAAAAACGTTTAAAGTCTCTGTAAATTTGAAGATAATTATTTTGTTTTACTGTATACTATTATCATATTTTTATACCCTTTTTGTAATCATATATATTACGTCCAATAAAATTTTCTAGGTAAATAGATTTTATTTTTTATTTTACCTGATTACTCTAGAGGTGACACTCCCAGATCGTCATCGTCATCGCTGGTATCCCAGTCACTGTCATCCGATTCACCAGGGGCCAGATTAATGACTAGTTCTTGGACACTGACGTCATCAAGTCCTTCGTTTGTCCAGTCTGCCTCGACTTCTTTCTTGACGTGTTCAACGCATTTGCGCCAATCTTCTGAGGTGAAGGAGTTTACAGCTTCCATAAACAAATCCTGAACATCGTTCAATTTAAATGTAGTATTCCTTGCTGCTACATACCGCTTCAAAGTTGACCAAACCAGCTCAATTGGATTGTAATTACAGTGGTACGGTGGCAGTCTGATTACTTTAAACCCACGCTTACAGGCTTCTTTATCTATTACGTAAGATTTTCTTTGTTCCTTATGCAGCTTTACAAGACTGTATAGTACGGTTAGTCATCAACAAGTTCAATGTCCTAACCAGTCTTGTTGTCCCATGTCCCATATCTGCACACTGCACGACTATGGGAGAAGGCAAGAGTACCGTACCTTATTTCAAAGTACTCTTAAAATAATATCGTATCATGATAACGTTGTATGAGAAATGTAAAACATTTAACAAATCATACAGTATTCCGGCTAAAAAATAACTTTCGACCATTACTTATAATCAAAGCACATCGTGTTTTATATCACTTTTCTTGGTTTGATAGTACTTTACAAATGTTCTATTAAAATTGATATATTATGAGAAAGTAAAAAAAGTTAATAATTCTATTAGAGGGGCTAGTTGGTGACTCATTAAGGAAACAGCCGCGAGCGCCGAGAAAGGAGGAAAGGACCGACACAGGTAGCTGGCGGGTCCGTGCGCCACCCTACCTTATACAGACTGTAGAAGGCTCGACAACGTTCACCTTAGTAGCTTGCATATCTCGGCTAAACATTGACACAGTGTCTGTGTTGAACACTGATTATAAATATGCCGAAATTATATATAACATATAAGTGTAGCACTCATTCTCAACGTAGGCTACAACAGGTTTGTTATATACATGGTTTATGTTATTGATACAATGAGTTGTATGCAGTACAAAAATAAAAGTATTAAATAGTTCAAATTCATATATTTCCCTACAGTGACTTAAAAAGAAGAAGAACAAATGCATAAGTGCCATATGAAATAATAGAATATCTAAATAATTTAAAAACATATTCTTACTATCTTACATATGAGACGCCGACACAACGTTGTTGTATTTTAAGGCGAATATGAATGGTTATATGAGTGTAGGATAAGTGTGGATGAGTGTAGTCTGGTTACTAACTGAGTTCAACTGTTCCTCAGAAAGGGCAATTTATTATAAGGCGAAAGTCCAATGTTCCAAGTGGTAGTACCGTTATAACGCAAAATACAGATTTTTCTCATGAAACTGGATTGTTACCTCTAATTTTTTATAAGCTTAGTTTACAAATTATTTTATTAGAATTGTTGTCCATTCCAATGTAATTTAATCGTCATATCGTTACACAAAACCAACTATACTGTTACTATACAAATAAACAGACCACCTCAATATTGTTCAATTTTTATCGAGTTTTATATCGTTAATCTTATTTTTTATGTACTTTTCAAATATTTGATAACAATTCAAAAATTATGATCCGGGAAAAAAGTTAGTTCACCTAGTGGGGATGCCAGTAAGTGACTCATTAAGGAAACAGCCGCAGGCGGCTACCAGTGCTGGGGGTGTCCCGGGCCAGTCCCAGGTAGCCGAGGGTCCAGGAGACAGGTTCTATCATACAAACTATAATAGCCTAACAGCAAGGGAAACTAAGGGACCTACAGCTTTACGTGGAATCCGAACCACGTAGTGCTGGTCTGATTTTCAGCTAATTGACAAACCTGATACTCATTTATCTCCCCCACACAACATCCGCACAATTATTACCACCCAACATGGACACCCCAGACTTCTTTAGTAGTATCTACGCCAATAGCAACCATCCAGCGGACGCCATGCCGGTATTAAAAGGACCGAGCATCCAACCTATCGCCTACAATTTCCCAAACACTTTGTCCCCATGTACCTGGGTTACAGCACTGTACAACTAGTGCCGACTTATTATTTTTGTTCTCATATAATAATAAGAACAAATAATAATAATAACACATGAAACAAATAGAAAATAATCAGGCAGTGCAAGAAAGACATTAACATAATAATATAGTTGCTATGTACTGTATATAGCTAAAAATACTGTACATTACATGAAATTAAAGTCACGGCAAAACATTGTACACAGCAAGGAAAAAACAAGTAAACAAACACTTCAAATAAGTTAAAATAAACATTTAGAAAAGGAAAAGTCATTTGCTATATTGAAATTTGTGAAACAAAATATATTAATATTTTAGTTTGATGGTTTTTAGACAATTATATAATACTTATTAACAATATATTAACTAAAACTTAACAATCTAACTTACCAATTTGTAAGAATAGAGTAAATTATAACTTAAACTTCTTTTTAAATAAAAACACTAACTATGGGTTAAGTCACAACCCACTTATGTCCTTATACATAATCTTGCACGATACAAAAAGGCACGAGTTTTAAGTCTTGAAAAAAGGCTGAGAAGTGATGACATATTTTCGCATTAGAAATGAAGGTCAGCATTTCAGAAAGTCACATGCAAAATACTACGGTGATGCACATTTTTGAACTTTCAGAACCAAAACAGTTACTAAGTAGGAAGCTATATTGTTTATAACTGATTGTATTTAATACCAAAGGTTTGCCGTTGTACATTCGATTAGTCCTAATCATTATGATTGCCTATTAGAGAATTATAAGTTTCTGAAACATCTAAGACTATCAAAGACACTTTCCTCGCGGATATTTTATGAAGATAGGTATTATTATCGTACTAAATTAGTCTGAGGGTGAGAAACCGTTTGCGTGTCGAACGCAATATGCAAATATTCCTCATAGATTGTCGGAGGTGGCAGTGAATGGCGACAAATCCAAAGATGAACGACCGCAGCGCGACAAGCGGCAAGAGGCTGAACCACAATACAACCTCAAGATCTGATAAAAGGTTAAAGGTCTGCTGATTACGCGCATCAGTTATCGTAATGGCTTCGTGCTGATGATGAGATAGGACACACCTGTAGTCGGTGGGAGTGCCCCACTCGCAATACCAATTACAGTTGAATTCATTTCCATTCGGATGCTCAACTCGCTTAGTTGGTGATTATAGAATCGAATATTCATTCATTTAATCGAATGCTATTTTTAAAGACTAGTACCAGGAGACCGAGCTTCGCTCAGTTAAATTTTACAAACTGAAAAGGGAGCATCCGTATCTTCCAGAGGATCGTTTGTTGCTGTGCTACCTTGTAGGTTATTAATAAGATTTCGTTTTGGAGGTCTTCCGCGTTTACCTTTAGCCTCTTTGTGAAACTCGGCCTGCGGCCTCGTGGGGAACCTTGGCCTACGGCCTCACCAAAACACTCTGATACAGGCCCCTTTGTGTAACTAGGCCTACGGCCTCGAGAGGGAAAGTCCGGCCTGCAACCTCACCGAGCCACTCTGCTACAGTCCCATTTGTGGATTTCGGCATGTCGACTCGTGAGGAAGATCGGCATATGGCCTCGCCAGGATTCTTAAGCAATATGACCATGAATTTTAGTTTTGGGGCAGTGGAGCTCATAAGCATAGTCTTTTCTAAAACCTGATGGAATATTAGTAAGTAAGGGAAAATACCTTTAATTTGATACCCTACTTGAGTGTATTAGTTTAAAATTAATTAATTATGGGTTTTTGTTAACCTAATTCTACAAAATGCAAAAAAAATAACATTATACTGCTAAGTAACTATAGCACACGAAACTACGGTACCTAGAAAATAAGACGGTAGGTATCTCGCGCATCTCCCATTACGTCACGTGTGCTAAATGGCAAAATCGAACACAAAAATACTGTTCTAATTCCCGTACTTACAATTCCAGCTGAAAAGAGATACATAACTTGCTTACTATTTAGCTGAATGCTTCTATGCTATTGGTAGATTTAGTTACCAGTATTTAATAGTATAAACAAATCAGCTGATTTCGCCCATATGACGTCACTCGTCGTGTTACACGGGAAGTCTAGGAGCCTCTGGGGCAGATATAAGAATTTTCCCAGGGTTTAGACTGGTGCCAATAGATTTCTCGTGTTCAAAAATCCCTATATAAATTTAAAAATTAAAAATTCTTGGAGCCAAAAAAGTTCGTCCGGACGTGGCTTGTTGTAGATAATAAGATAAGTAACAATGGGAAATCTTAATAATGTATTTTTATGTTAATAAAATCACACGACTTTTGGACTTTTTCCAAATAGATAAAATCTAGCTTTTATATTTAAAAAAATGAATAAATGTTAGCTGTCAACAAATCATACGTTATATATACATACTAACGCTCAGATCAGCTGCTAATGCCATTTTTGGGGGTGGTAAATTGTGGGTACTAGTCGTTTCCTGATCCTTGACCCCAATGGAGAAAACTACACCTCACTAGTGTTTCTGTGTCTTGTGCGATGCTGAATCAGCAACTACTGATATGATATTTATTATTTAGACATTTCAAATTTGAGGATTGTGAATGCATTCAATAATTAATAAAATAATTCCAATTTAATACACTGATAAAAACCATGCGTATTTTAGGTTTAATATCTACAATTACATCTCTGTTGATGAATGGTGACGACCTGTCTAGAATAGATACTAACTGAATTCAAATGCCTACGAAATATCATTTATAAATAGCCCAATATCCGAGGCAACTAAGGGTCTTACAGCTTAACGTGGAATACGAACCACGTGCAGTAGCATTGGTCTGACTTTCAGCTAACAACTCTCAAGTGCCCTGAACAACATAGAACTTTGGCCATTATAAAAAATCAGACCTCTCTAATTGTGCCCACGTCGATGGCAACCATTGTGTGGATGCTATGGAGGCATTAATTGAGATTAGAATCTACTGATACGATCTCCTCAACTATTTGTCCCTGTTGCTGTGTTTTATCACTACGCTTCGATTGCTGACATAAAAAAGGACATTAAAATAAATATAGTTCACTATATAAAGTCAAATTTCACTTAAAAATTATTGAGGCAATATAAACATAATTATTATGAATAATTGTTAGTATTAATAATACAATAATATAATAGTATTAATAATACAAATTATTTATAGTACTGTACCCTTATTACGACTGTACGTGTATGGGAGGGCGGGTGGGTCAATACCACTGTACGTGTATGGGAGGGTGGTGGGTTAAAAAGTTAAAGATTTTCTCATTTTACCAGGCGAAGTTAAGGCTAAGGATCCCTCTCTAACACTTAACCTGGGGACCAACGACTTTACGTGACATCCGAACCACGGGAGCGGCAGGGCAAAACCTATTAGTGGTCACATCGGGAATCGAACCCGGACCGTCAGCGTGGCAAGCCAGCGCCTTAGCCCCTTATCTATGGGTCCTTACCATTGTACGTGTATGGGAAGGTGGTGGGTCCTTACCCCTGTGCGAGTATGGGAGGGTGGGTGGGTCAATAACACTGTACGTGTATGGGAGGGTGGTGGGGCCTTACGTACGTGCATGGGAGGGTGAATGGATCCTTACCTCTGTGCGTGTATGGGAGGGCGGGTGAGTCAATATTATCGAACGTGTATAAGAAGGTATGTACGTGTACCATAATGTGTCATTGTGTACGTCATAGTTCTTGTAATGTATATATTTTGTTAAACTTTAATTGTTGTTTGTAATAATTGTACAGTTTAAATAATTATATACCTATACTAGTACCTTTAATTAGTATATTTATACATTGATGTTGTTAAATATTTACTTTGTAATATCTCCACTCGCAAATACAGAAATAAATCTGGAATTAAGTATTAGTTGTAACATTCTTTGTTTGTTAATTAAATAATTATATGTTCCTCTTGTAAATGTAATTTATTCAAACAAAATGCACTTAAATAAACTATTATTTTAAATTATTCCTAATACTTGACACTGTCTCTTGCCCAAATACCATACACAACTACAATATTACAACCAAGGAATAAGAAATATAAAAGCGAGTTTATTGCTGTCTGGGACTTAGCTTCTGCCGCAGAAACAGTCCTATTACAGTCAGGCTTATGGCAAGCCTGTGGCTGAACAAAGCCGTTCTTGTACGTAAGTACGTAGCTGGTTATGGCATTCTTTGCACAAACTAATTCTTTAGACATTTTATTATATCTAGTCCAAAAGCCTCTTTGTATGGAATATTTTAACATTTTACCTTAAGAGTCATATTTTGTTCTTTTATGAATTGAGGCTTAAAGTTAGTATATACAAAGTAAACAGTTAAATTGGTAGTTTTTATAAAACTTAAAATATGAAAATTACACATATCTTACAGCATGAAGGGCGTTTTAATTACACATATCTTACAGCATGAAGGGCGTTTTAATTACACATATCTTACAGCATGAAGGGCGTTTTAATTATACATATCTTACAGCATGAAGGGCGTTTTAATTACACATATCTTACAGCATGAAGGGCGTTTTAATTACACATATCTTACAGCATGAAGGGTGTTTTAATTACACATATCTTACAGCATGAAGGGCGTTTTAATTACACATATCTTACAGCATGAAGGGCGTTTTAATTACACATATCTTACAGCATGAAGGGCGTTTTAATTACACATATCTTACAGCATGAAGGGCGTTTTAATTACACATATCTTACAGCATGAAGGGCGTTTTAATTACACATATCTTACAGCATGAAGGGCGTTTTAATTACACATATCTTACAGCATGAAGGGCGTTTTAATTACACATATCTTACAGCATGAAGGGCGTTTTAATTACACATATCTTACAGCATGAAGGGCGTTTTAATTACACATATCTTACAGCATGAAGGGCGTTTTAATTACACATATCTTACAGCATGAAGGGCGTTTTAATTACACATATCTTACAGCATGAAGGGCGTTTTAATTACACATATCTTACAGCATGAATGGTGTTTTAATTACACGTATCTTACAGCATGAAGGGTGTTTTAATTACACGTATCTTACAGCATGAAGGGCGTTTTAATTACACGTATCTTACAGCATGAAGGGCGTTTTAATTACACGTATCTTACAGCATGAAGGGCGTTTTAATTACACATATCTTACAGCATGAAGGGTGTTTTAACTAAACATATCTTACAGCATGAAGGGTGTTTTAATTACACATATCTTACAGCATGAAGGGTGTTTTAATTACACATATCTTACAGCATGAAGGGTGTTTTAATTACACATATCTTACAGCATGAAGGGTGTTTTAATTACACATATCTTACAGCATGAAGGGTGTTTTAATTACACATATCTTACAGCATGAAGGGTGTTTTAATTACACGTATCTTACAGCATGAAGGGTGTTTTAATTACACGTATCTTACAGCATGAAGGGTGTTTTAATTACACATATCTTACAGCATGAAGGGTGTTTTAATTACACGTATCTTACAGCATGAAGGGTGTTTTAATTACACGTATCTTACAGCATGAAGGGTGTTTTAATTAAACATATCTTACAGCATGAAGGGTGTTTTAATTACACATATCTTACAGCATGAAGGGTGTTTTAATTACACGTATCTTACAGCATGAAGGGTGTTTTAATTACACGTATCTTACAGCATGAAGGCAGCATGAAGGGTGTTTTAATTACACGTATCTTACAGCATGAAGGGTGTTTTAATTACACGTATCTTACAGCATGAAGGGTGTTTTAATTACACACATCTTACAGCATGAAGGGCGTTTTAATTACACATATCTTACAGCATGAAGGGCGTTTTAATTACACATATCTTACAGCATGAAGGGTGTTTTAATTACACATATCTTACAGCATGAAGGGTGTTTTAATTAAGTTTATAACATAAAAAACAGAACTTAACCCCTAAATCGTATCAACGTAGGCCCTATATTTATAACATTAAGTGTGCTTCTTAGATTTATGTTAGAAGTTAAAAAAAAAAGATTCAAAACTACTTATTCCAAACAGAGGCAGGAAAATAATAGTGGCTATAAATTTATCTGATTATTAAATGATGATCTGATAAAATGTGATTACTAATTTATTAAAAGGTATCACATTTCGCCTAATTCATGAGGAACAAATATTGTGATACTAATTTTAAGCGAAATCCTAATCTGCTTGAGGATCGTGTTTCACAGTTTGTGAGATTCTCTCAAGTTACGGTACGACCGGTCGAGATAATCGGATTGGCCTGAACTAGAAATACGGTCACCAGATTAACATGGCAAAGTCGTCCATGGTGGAAGACCAGTTTGGCTCGCCCACGCCACCCCAAGGCCAGTGTCGTTATAGGATAACAGCAGTTAGTATGTGGGAAGCTGGGACTCCTGTTCTATCCACACATGGACACGAATTCTTGCGGTTCTTTGACTGCCTTCAACTCATTAAGGAGTAATCTACATGACCAAGTCCAACGCTGAATCAATACGCGTAATAAGTTTCAGCAAATTTATTACGCGTACAGTGGTATTGATTGCCCTACTCTCCCACCCATTGCCTACAGTGATATTAACCCTCCCACCCATACACACAGTTGTATTGACAAACATCCATCGATAGACTACAGTAGTATTGACCCTTCCACCCACCCATACACGTACAGTGGTATTGACCCTCCATACACGTGGGACACCCATCCATACACGTACAGTGGTATTGATTGACCTACTCACCCACCCATAGCCTACAGTGATATTGACCATCCCACTTACTCATACACACATGTACGTAGTATTGACCCACCAGCCCACCATTAGCATTCAGTGATATTGATCCTTCCACTCACCTATACACGTACATTAGTATTGGCTCACCCGCCCACCTAAGCCTGAAAACAAAATATTGATAGTTGAAATAATATACAAGTCAGTTATATTATTTTTACCTATATTGTATTATATTTTGCGTGTGTATTGTATGGCAAAAAGCAGTGTTATAATTGTGTTGAAAATATGTTAACAGTAATCATAATTATTTTTAATGTACATAAAAATGTCTGACATTTGGAAAAGAAAGTCAAGAATTATTGACTCACCCACCCAATTATGGCCTACAGTGGTGTCAAGACATATACTTGACGCTGTCAATTCTTTCTGATATTGTAATATTTATAATTATGTGTAAAAATATATAAATTTGTGAGAGACAATCTTAGTTTAAGAGAATTATAGCTACCTAAGATTTCATTAATCTGATATGGTTTGATTTACTTTAAGATTTCTATTTGTAACTTTTCAATGTGTTAATAACAATTGAAAACGACAAGGGTATTTTACACCTGTCGAAACGTTGTGTCTGTTCTTTAAAAACTTTAAAAATGTACGACAATTAACACTAATGATCTGTAGATATATGTAAAATTGATCTTATATATTGCAATTCAATTTGACTTGAGGTCACATAAAAGAATGTTTGAATTTTTACGAACTAAATAAATTAAATATATTATTTTACGCTTAGGACCTTTAATATTAATTTGACCAAACGGGATCAATATTAATTGCGACACATTCATTGTGTGCAAAGTGCCAGCAAATTGAACATGAAAGATCTCGAAAATCATATCAACCCATGACGACGAATGTTAAATAATAAAACATTTAATAATATAAAACATAGAAATTAACAAATTATGATGTTTATATATTAATTTTGAACAAGGAAAAGTTATGACTAAAATATAACACATTAATGACTGTAATTATTACAACAATATGCTTTCGTTATTGTGGATGAGGAAAAAAATATGGATAAAATTAAAAAAGGTATATGCACATTTTTGTACACTCTTAAATTTAAAAAAATGAACACAAATTTCTGTTCAAATATGTCTTATGGATTTCAGTACTGTTTATGAAAGCATAAAGTGTTTAAAATTAAAAAAAAACATATTTCTGCGTTACTTGTGAAATTGTCTAATATTTTGGTATTTTTAATTAGTTAAATACTTGTTATAATTATATCATTGAAACTGAATAAAAATCAATAATGAGTGTTTTCCAAAGCCTTGAACAAAAATACGTAAATTCATTTGGTTTACAGACAGGTACTTCAAATGTTAGACCTTAAATTATGAATCATGGAGACATTTATAAAAAACTTTTCGTTAAAAAATTGTAATAATCAGCACTAGTGGCGCAGTGCTGTAGTCCAGCTACTTGGGGGCAAAGTTGACAAAGTGTTGAGATGGTTGTAGGTGATAGGTTCTAAGTTCTGTCCTCTTAATACCGACACGGCGTCTGCACAATGATTGCCATCGACGTACGAACTACAAGAGAAGTTTGGGATGTCAATGTTGGATTGTATTCACGGTTCAGATGTTGTATAGGGCAGATAACTGAGTGACAGACTTTTCAGCTAGCTGAAAATCAGACCAACACTACATGGTTCGGATCCATGTAAAGCTGTGGGTCCCTTAGTTGCCCTGGATATTGGGCTATTAATAAATAGCTTTTTTCTGAGAGGCAGACTACTTTAATTAGTAACAATGACTACACTCGTTCATATAGAATCATAACATTCTTCCACCCCTCATATTCGCCCATATCTTGACGATCTACGTCTTACTAATGAATAATAATAACTAATATATTAAGTGTTATTTTATATTGACTAAGGATGTCTCAGTAAAGAATATTATACAATAGAAGAACTGAGTCAATTCATAAGCAATCCATTAAATCCACCCATACAGTCTATAATTAAGACAAATTTAGTGGCATTTGAAGTCACCATAAATTTCATTTGTAATGACGTAAACTCGTTGTAAAAAGATTAACTCAACCAACCCTTATAAATTAGTGCTGTAAAGGTCCGAGACACTAATAAATAGTGAGTTCGTATTTCCGCCCTTTGAAATATCTTGGGGCCATATATTACAGGAGTCGGTCCCAGGCAAGGGCTGATTAATACTTGGATTTATAGGTCTACCCTTCTGTAGGGCGGGGTGGCTCCTTAGACCTGTGCGGAAGGATTGCCACTGAAGATATTATAACTTCCTATGAATATACAGAAAATTTATTTCGTATCATTTTATAAAGATTTATGACCACAAACGACGACCCTTTCAATGACTCCATTATTATTAAAATAAATAAAACCATTAGTATTATATTATGCAATTTATATAACTAATAATCCCATAGCACTATCTACAATATTAAACGTTAGCTGTTATATTGAAAGTATTATTGCAAATAATGCACACACAACTGATTTTACATCCATGGTAACCAACCGTTGGGATTTATTGAAGTACTCTCAGAAACACCCACATTTTATTATTTTAGTACATGGTAAACATTTACATAGATATCCTATATCAACTTATAATAATTATAAATAGTTTTTTAATTATCATTATACGTGTTGGTACATATACAGTACAATTAAACGCCTCACAACACAAATATATTACAATATAAGCAAAAAATGCACAAATATTATGGTGATCGATTTCGGTGAACTATGCTCACCTTCCTCAGACCAGAGGGATTCACAAAAGAATGATTCTTGATTATTTTATGAATCCCTCTGGTATGAGGAAGGTGAGCGTGGTTCACCAAAATCGATCACCATAATATTCGTGCATTTTGTACTTGTATCGTAATATATTTGTGCATTTTGTGCTTATATTGTAATACATTTTGTGTTGTGTGACGTTTTACTTGTACTGTATGTGTACCAACACGTATTATGGTAATTAACAAACTATTTGTAAATGCCAGGCAGGCAAATTTTGCAATGATTTACAGTAATTATAAGTTTCATCGAAATAGCTATTATAGTTATTGCTTGAATAGGATACAATTTAGCTTGAATAGGATTGTAATTCGTACTTATCATTAAAATAATATTGGTAGATTTGTTATGATTGTGTAACAATTCAGTAAGAAAAACTAGACAGTAGATGAGTCAGTAGATCAAACAATATGAAAAGTATACTTTGAAGTGAGATTTACTGTAAAACATTACTGTACATTTTTAAGTAAAAAGGAAATAGTCTACGGTTTGCCAAAAGGAGCTGAAAATATTCTACAAAGTTTACAGTTTTGAAATAACTTGTTATAAAACTATTCCGGTACATAATTTACTGAAATTTTAATTAATAGCATGTTTGCGCACAATTCTTAGTTCATGCAAAATAGAGGCGGCAACGAATCACGGATTTATCTAACCGAGCATTTTCAAAATCTTTCATATTAAAAAATTAAAAAGGTTTTATTTTCATTTACGAAGAATATTTATTTAACCTCTTTTACAAAAGCAAATGTGAAATGAAGATAAAATGAAAAATGCCTTTATTAAGTGGCGAAGTTAGGACTTTGTAGTCCTCTCTACCACTTAACCACAAAACAATTAAATGAGGCCTTACTGAATTTAAGCAAAGAATTTCCGTTGTTTATACAACTAATTCAACGGTTTTCCGAAGTTCCGTGAATACATCATAAGAAGACATAATCCATTAACCAATAACTCTTATCCCATTTGTATACTTACGGACCTTCCCAATGGCCCCAAATCACATCTTGACGGACCCTCCCACAGCAAGCTCAACGTTCATCTTGACAGACCCTCCCACGGCAAGCTCAACGTTCATCGTGACGGTCCCTCCCACGGCAAGCTCAATGTTCATCTTGACGGATCCTCCCACGGCAAGTTCAACGTTCATCTTGACGGACCCTCCCACGGCAAGCTCAACGTTCATCGTGACGGTCCCTCCCACGGCAAGCTCAATGTTTATCTTGACGGATCCTCCCACGGCAAGTTCAACGTTCATATTGACGGACCCTCCCACACCAAGTTCAACGTTCATATTGACGATCCCTCCCACGGCAAGCTCAATGTTTATCTTGACGGATCCTCCCACGGCAAGTTGAACGTTCATATTGACGGACCCTCCCACACCAAGTCCAACGTTCATATTGACGGTCCCTCCCACGGCAAGCTCAATGTTTATCTTGACGGATCCTCCCACAGCAAGTTCAACGTTCATATTGACGGACCCTCCCACGGCAAGTTCAACGTTCATATTGACGGACCCTCCCACGGTAAGCTCAATGTTTATCTTGACGGATCCTCCCACGGCAAGTTCAACGTTCATCTTGACAGACCCTCCCACGGTAAGCTGATATAACTGCTCCTAGATGGTTTAGAATTAGTTTAGAAAATATAAAGACAGGGTCATTTAAATTAATTGACAAATTGTTTGGACCTAAGAAGTGTAAACTGGTTATTTTATAAAATAAGATAAATTACTTCATATCTCTTTTAAAATATTCACAGAGTAACATTTCTCAACCGATGAAATGGTTTATGAGAAAATAATCCTTTAATGCTTTATAAATCCTATAAAATCACATAATGTAATCTGTTACACTTTTAATAAAGTTAGGCAAATTCATCATTTGAAGGCAAGAACCTTATACCTACAAATGACATTTGGTAGTTTAGAAAAATGAGATATTGTATGCGTATTGTTTAAACAATTTGTTGTTTGGTCTGGTATTGTATTGATTTTTTGTTGACAGTAAACTATGAAACTTTTTATTTTACTCACCCAGACATAATCTAAGTTACTGTTTGTTATATTGTTTGTTGTTTCGTCATTTTCATAATTAGTGTTTAACACTTATTTTTGAAGGGAGTCTTGATGTATGATGTAAAAGAATAAGTTACACTAACATTTAGTTAACATTTTTTCGAAAAGTACAATGTAACAGACGGATTTACCTATTGAACCATTTGATCAAAGTTGTCAATTCATTCAATCTTCTAAGTTACGCACCAAAACTTTGCTTTCAACACTTTGAGTAACCACATTCTGAGAAGTACACGAAGTTCACATAACTTCTGTTAAGTATAAATTTCTTAAAACTAAGTAAGAATCATTAAGTTTTATCTAGACTTTTGTATTTTTATGAACATTCATTAACTTAACTTAAGTTCAAGAACTCTTTCTATTTTCTTATCGAACGAAATCGTACAAAAGTAAAGAGTTCGATGATAAAGGGCACGATCGTTTTCAAGCACGGTCTTATTTGCAGAGTGTCCTCAATTCTTCTAAGCTCTTTACAATAATGTAGTCTATTTGGTAAATAA
Organism: Stictocephala bisonia; assembly: GCA_035578905.1. Classification (NCBI taxonomy): domain Eukaryota; kingdom Metazoa; phylum Arthropoda; class Insecta; order Hemiptera; family Membracidae; genus Stictocephala; species Stictocephala bisonia. The sequence goes on from JAQJVL010000233.1 coordinate 569,406, forward strand.
TAAATTATAATTCCACTACAAAACTTGTATATTCGGTTTTAATAATTCAGTAAAAACAGTTGCTCTGAGCGTATAACCATTGGAAAATAACTTAAGGAAAAGTACAATAAATTTATGTCTAGTGATTACTTTGTGAAATCCTCTCTCGTCTGGGGATAGTAAACGTGATTGAACGAAATCAGTAACCATAATATTTGTAAATTTTGTACTTGTATTGTAATAAATGTGTATTGCATAGAACTTCAAACAAACACCTGAACTTGTAGGTGGATTAATATATTCGTTACCTACTGATTAAGAATAAATGAAGATTGTTGCTCCTATCCTGACCTTTACTATGGGTAGCCAACTCTGTCTGCGGTAAATATATATTATAATTATGTTTTGTGCTTATTTATTTTGTGGCAAAACGTATTTACAAAGCAATGTCAAACCGGTCGTCAGAGAGGCGATCGCACCATGACAATAGCACTTCACTGCAACCGTTTCATCTCCGACTTCTTCAATAAATGTTTAAGAACTAATTGTAGAATAAAGCTTACTATTACTTATTTCCTTATAGGAATTGCAATTTTTGTAACATTAGCCTATTTATTAATTTTTATTCTTAATGGATTATGATAGTAGGCCAATAAAATGGAAATATTCATTTAATAAGCACATTGAAGCTCAATTCAATTACTAAAATAAAATATTGAAACTATATTTTTTTAGTTTGAATATTTAAAAAAAATGTTTAGATGCTCGGTGGGTTTAGAGCTTCGTCCTGGTTTCGATCTCCAGGATGGTCTGTTTTGACCTAACATGGAATCTATTTGGAAACCTACGACTTCAGTGGGGAATCCTGGTAGCAAACGTTGGAAATAACAGCGTCGGTACCCGTTGTGCGATCCACACATCCCCTCTAGGTCTTTGTGTGTTCATTATATTATTAAAGATTGTAAATAATACATGACACAAAAAATAGGTAAAACTAATATAGCATAACATTTATTCAAAGGAAAATGTCACTCTGGAACAGAAATAAAAATGCACACACAATCGTTGGTGAAAAATAGCAAAATACAAAAAAAATCTGAAAAACAAAGATTTGAATCTTAACAAGATTCTTGGAATATATAGGATTACATAAAACAGTTTACCTATACTCTAATGTAATTAAGTATGATTTTCGAGTTCTTCTTTAACTGATAGGAAATTGAAAGTGAAATGATTTTTATATTTTAAAGATAAATACATTTCTATTACAAAAAATTAATTAAATAATTACCTTCGTCAATCAGCTCATAAGTTCGTAACAAATGTTACGGCCGTTTCGACATCACAGTGCCATCTTCAGACATTGAAGTTCAGCCATAAGGCGTCGTTACAATATAAAATAAAAAACTGACACAAACAACACACACATTACGAAACAATTTTTTTTTCTAAACTGGCCTGTTCCGAGACACATTTCACGCACTCGAGCAAGTAGCTGAGTCATTGTATTGTAACGACGCCTTATGGCTGAACTTCAATGTCTGAAGATGGCACTGTGATGTCGAAACGGCCGTAACATTTGTTACGAACTTATGAGCTGATTGACGAAGGTAATTATTTAATTTAGTCTTACAAGCAGCTCAGGGGCTAGAAAATATGGATTTTAATTAACAACAAAATAAATATCAGTATGACAGCTTCTCCAATTACTAATAAAATTTAATTTAAGTAAAATATTGAAATTAAGAACTACTAACGTTTGCATTTAAAACCTTAAATGTGAACTTCACTTGGAGAAAATTAATGTAGCTATCATCGCACTAAAAATAATGTTGTTTGTAAGAATAAAGGAGTTTTTTGGAATTTCCCCGCATATGGTAAAGAATTTCTATAAAGTCTAGAACTAAACCAAATTTACAAACAATGTACCTTTGACATTAATAAGGTCAAATGTCACTTGGTTTTGAACTAACAAGTAAATAATATGCGTCATCGCTTTTATTTACAATCAGCGGTTTTTAGGTTAGGTTGTAAGAACGTAAGAACTTAAACCATGGATTGTTAGGTTATGTTTGGCTAGGTTAGGATTAAATAAATATAAGTTGATGTGTTACTTGCATATATATTTATATAAATACATCTGAACGTTCTACTTTGTTTTAGAATTAATCATTGCCAAACAAATGCGGCAATATTTCGAAAAAGACCCACAATTTAAAATAACATGTGCGTATATCTGTAGAAATAAAACAATCCATAGTCAACAAGTATGAAGTGCACAAAGGAAGAAGTACAAGCATTGTTCTATTTCAGTGAATGTGAATTTAGAGACAGCCAATCCAGCCAACAATGCGATACGAGGGTGTGTATCGATGGGGGTGCGTGCGCACCTGTAACAGCTGATTGTAGTTCCTGATTGTTCAGTTAGTGTCGAGAATTGGTTCGGCCCGGTTCGCTGTAGTGCGGGACCCGCCCCAAACCACTCGTGCTAAACCCATCTATCTAATTGACAAATAAAATAACCTTTCTCTCTACATAAATTGTAAGTCTGTTAGTGTATGTATCCATTTACATTCTTACAGACTGACCATAGTTGACAACCAAAATTTAACTTTAATAGCGATTTCCCAATATAACCTTTAAAAAGAACAAATCTTTACTTAGTAATGTGTTGCCCACATTCCTATATCCATAAAAACCTAAATAATTGAATAAACTTAAATGTCTCCAATATTAACTATATAACCTTTCAATAAATCACAAAAAATGTAAGGTTCTTCACTAAATTTATATACCAATATTTAAACATTCCAACCTAATGTTAATATTTAAACGAATTTGATAACAAATAAACAAAAACAATGTAATGAAACAAACTGTACAATCATTTCTTAATGTTAAAAGAATAGACGCTTTAAACTATAAAAATATAGTTAACCAAAGTAATAAATTTACAAGTGGTTATTCTAACACTGTGCATTCTGGTGATGGACATTATATGTACTGCAAAAATGGTTTCTCACACCCAGGGCGTTTGTGTAGCGACCGGGTTGCTGCAGTGTTTGGGGGTGGGTTTACCTTAAATGTGATTGCTTCAAATCCAACACAAGTGTTGGAAATTTGTAGGTTATTTTGACAAAATATTGAAGTAAATTTGTTCCATGTGTCTTTTGGTTGTCATGGAGATGAGTACATAAATAAGCCTTTAGATTTAGTTGAACTGACGGATATATATATAGATAACATTTATAATATAGCCAATCGTAGAAAGTTTAGCGATAACCAGAAAGGAACTATTTCCAAATGCTTGCTAAATAAAACTTAATTATGCTCTACCGTAACATAAATAAACAGAAAATCACACAGTATACCAAACCTTATCTTTGTAAGAACAACAACCTTTTTTATAATAGTTTACAATCAAAATGACATGTTCTCAATCAGGTCAAAATGTACATATTATCTTTAATATAAATACATAAAGTACTAATTCATTTAATACCAATACAGTACCTAATAACAAAACCAATACTAGACTAATTTAAAACTTTAAAAATTCACCTTATTTCACTTTATTTTTAATCAATTAAACATGTTAGCTTGGCAGGAAATAAAAAAATCTCTGCAAACACATTGTAACCAATCCAATACAATCCATAATAAATGTAATTAAACGAATAAAGCATACATTATAATTAAAGACATACACTTATAACTTGGTGTAACACAAAAGTTGCCTATAGGTCAAGGTGCAATTGAGTTATTGGCGAATATTAGTCATAATCAGTATCCATGATTGTGGGTGTTATCAGTGCTTTATCAGTGGTACTTGTTATCAGTGCCTGTGATGATGGCCTGGATCAACTCCTGCCTGTGCAGCCCCGCCCAGAGACCTCGGCCATCTGTCAGCGCTCCCATTCATCTCTTGGTCAAGGTTAGATCTCTCAATATTCACTAGTGGTTGATGACAAATATTGTAGAATATTTATGCAACTAACATTGTTGGAGTATTTAACTTAAAAATTAGCAAATTATAGGTCAGGAAGGGTACAGATCACTGACGACATGGGTCGTGAAAGTTCCACTTTTCGAGTACTTGTTTTTTATTTCTAGAAGTCGTCCAAAAACAGTTTATAATTTCGTTTAAGCTTTTCATAATAAATTACTGTAAGATGCAGTGAAATAATTTGTGCAGTGATTTATTTGTTGACGTGGTTAGCTCAGTGATTAAGGCATCGGACTGTGGGGGTCCAAGGCTTGAATCTGCAGTAGTGGCCAGTACATCACATGTTGAATAAAGTTCACACATAGGCCTGCAGGCCCATGTGAACTGGCGAGTCTTTTCAAACTAAAATGAATAAAACATTTAAATAGAATAAGTTCTTTTAATGTAGTATACCAAAATACACAGTTTTAACTGCTTTAATTCTAAGTTACCCGAAATGAATGTTCCAAGTCGGTTTTTTTTACAATAAAAAGAAAGAAAATAACGTTTCAAAAGGAATTGTTTGTGAGTTTACGGTACAAGATTCTACAAAGTCGTGCAAATCAGTCACACACCTTTCAAACCATATATAGGTAAGTTTGTTTTAAAATTCTCATTGAATTTTGAAAAATCCAAATTATATCAACAGTTACAATGCTGGAATGCACATACCTACAGTAATTGTCAGCTGACTGGTTGATAAGTGTGCTTTTTAACCTTGTACACTTATATAAATACGAATGTTATTTGTATTCCGTTCACATTAAAGGTGAGGTCAGACATTCAATTCTGTAAAATTCCTTTTTTTATAAATCATAAGAATTGAGCAGTTTACTAACGATTTCAAAACGGAGGCTTGTTGTCTAATTATTGTAAATTTTGTAAATATTTGATTTAAATTCTCGCCTTAATGTTATTCTATGCTTGAATTGTAGGGTGTAATTCGAATGTTCAATGATTATTGCATAGATAGAAGGAGAAACACACTGTTGATAGATAAAAATATATAACACTGACGATATTAATCACGGAATAATACTGCAGACATATTTATTTCCATGGAGCCAGAAGTACGTGTACATATTGTTAACAGAAACACGCACGACGCGCTTGCAGCCAAATAAAGTCGCTTGTTCGCTAATTTTATCGCTCCTGACAGTTTTCTTGTTTATATTAAGTCTTATACTAGAACATAGCAAAATATGAAAAATGAAGCTGTTGAAGTAACTATAGAGAGTTGACTATAGTTTTATATTCATATCGTTAGTACAAAATATAATATTTTACCCAACAGAGTTAGATAAACATAAATCATTTAAACAGTTTTTGCATAACGTAATTTGGTTAATGCGTAAAATAATTTACTTTTGGGTCTGCTTTTTTTGTAATAATTTTTGGTTATTAGTTGTAAGAGAGGACTGGAGTACAAACTTCAATATTTTTATAAATGCTTTATGCAATAAAGGTATCTTTAAATTTCTTTCAATACTTTGTGATTTTGCTTTCATAAATTCTGTCATTTTTGAAATTGTATGGTTTCTGCTGTATAAATGAAGTATTTTTTCTCAAAAACCAATTGTTTACTTAAACATCTGGATATAAATGTTGACAGTTTAATTTCTAGTGGCAAATTAGTGTTTCCAATTTATAAAATGTAATAATTGTTTGTGCAGTGATTCAGAAAGGACTATCCTATTACAGTTGCTTAAGCAGGTCCAGTCCTATTGGCTACAACATAGTTATCAAATAAATAATAAATTACGAGTTTTTACTAAAGCTTATAAATATAATTAATTGTAGATATTACCATCTAGTCATTAGAAATCTGAGCTCAGATGACTAAACAGCCCTGTTCATACATAAACAGCAGACGGGGTATCTGCTGCATTTTAACCAGCAGCCATTCATGCGAGTGCTGACCTAATTGGATTTAACCACAATCGGAATCAGCCATCGTTTGGCCACTCCCTGATTGGCTGACTGATTCATTGCACATCAATCAACCAGTTACAATCAATCTGTCAAGCCTTGCCTTACTGCCTTCTAAGGCAGGGAAAGCTTCAGGTTGTTAAAACCAATCAGTCGATTGAATTATATCGCAATACCAATCGATTACATGGTTCGGACTATTCGGTTAATTTGCGTTTAAATTATGCAATAAGTGTTCAGCAGTTCATTTGGATGATTATTTGGAATCTAAGCACTTTCTAGACCCGTCGAATTACATTTCTGTCAGCAGTTGGTAAAAGTATTTCTTTATTATCAGAGAGGGAAGTTTTATCCCACGGAGACTCATTTTGGAATAGCAAAACTGGAAATCGTGTTTTCCAGTTTTGCGTTTGCATGCTAGTGAAATTTTAATTTTTTTTAAAATGTTGATGTTTTTCTTACTTTAACACCTCCCTCCTTTTGAAACACATACTTTATAGGGATCTTGGAAGAACGTACTAGAAGCACTTCTTGTACCTTGAAAGGAGCCATATATAAAATGCTTACGAAACGAAAATGTTGAACACAGTATTTATTGGATGAAGGTGGGTTAGCAAAGGGGACAGCTCCTTACTCGAACCCTAACAAAAGCTTAAGATTATATTCACGTGTGTCTATTTACGGATCAATTATTTGTTTGGAATATACAGTAATGCAGTCATTTCTTCTTCTAAATCTAGCTGACGTTGGCCATGGTACATCTGTTAATCTATCCATTACCTGAATTGAATGTGGGTATAAAATTTTTTTTAATTACATTTTTGGTCAATTTAACGTTATTTTTTTATTGGTGGTTTTGTTCAATATTGGTGGTTTTGTTCAATATTGGTGGTTTTGTTCAATATTGGTGGTTTTGTTCAATATTGGTGGTTTTGTTCAATATTGGTGGTTTTGTTCAATATTGGTGGTTTTGTTCAATATTGGTGGTTTTGTTCAATATTGGTGGTTTTGTTCAATATTGTGGTTTTGTTCAATATTGGTGGTTTCGTTCAATATTGGTGGTTTTGTTCAATCAGTGCTCTAAGTACTAAATGTATAGTAACTTAGAGAATTATACTTTTAATAGTTGTTTAATTATCTAAGAATCATTTGAAATTTAGCTGGATTGTTTTAAATTTGTTGTTTTCAATTTAAATGCTGTTGTTAAAAGTGCTGTTCTTCTAATGGTTATTTTTATTATTTACATGATTTCAGTTTTGGAATAGGAAATTGCACGTTATCTGCGCATGTAAATTGCACGTTATCTGCGCATGTAAATTGCACGTTATCTGCGCATGTAAATTGCACGTTATCTGCGCATGTAAATTGCACGTTATCTGCGCATGTGAATTGCACTTTATCTGCGCATGTAAATTGCACGTTATCTGCGCATGTAAATTGCACGTTATCTGCGCATGTAAATTTAGTAGTTTAACATATTACTCTTCTATCTTGCTTTATTATTACAATTAATTGAAAACTGTAGTAAATAATATATTTTGCAAAATATCTTGTATTTAACCAATAATATTTAAATTTTCTTTTACATAAATTATTAAAAGCTACTTATTTTTATAATATATAGTAGTTGTCTTCAGTATTCATATACTTAATTTTATAATATCATTAAAACAATTTAATAATAATTATAGCAACAGTAAGAAAGCATGTGAAGTTTCATATCAGAGACAGGGTGGGGTAAAATTGTTTCATTTTGGCTGCTCTAGGCTTAGCTGGGGGCGAAGGGGTCCAATCAATAAGGGGTGGCTAATACAACATCCCTTATCTGGGTCATGTAAGCAACTTAACTCAAACCTGAAGGGCGAGACATTTACTTTTCACGAGCTTACTAGACTCTATAATCCGGTAAATATCTAAACCCACAACCAACCGCAACCACCAGCTGTAATCTCATGCGGACATCTAGTCTTCAAATTTATTTCTTCTCCAAATAAACATAAACATAAGCGCATGAAACCTTATTCACAAATACTTATATTAAGATTTGTTAAAATATCAGTTACGTATTTATATATTTCTTTCGTTTCCCATTGATGACATCAACCTTCAACATAGTAATTTATTCAAATCAAGTGTATATATCTGAAAGTAATGTAACATTGTTACTAGGGCTACTTAAACCCACAAACCTGAAAGGTCTAAAGTACACATTGATTAATACACTCTTATGGCACGCCACTCAGGACGATTAACGGACCATCGAGTATGTACCATTGTTAGAGGAAAATACGTGACGTGTAAGAGGTAGTTTTGATCCATCGTAATTATATTTATTAATTGGTTAGATATTATGGAAACCAATATGCAAGCTACAGTTGAAACACTCAACAATGTGCAACGGCGTCACTTTCATCTGTACAAATAGCTTCTTGATTAGCACATAACATGTTGGTAGAAATTCATGCAAGTGAACTTCACACAACTCAAATGTTTAGTAATAAAAGTCAAAAAATGCTAAAATATTATGGTGATCGATTTCTTTAAACCACGTTTCCCTTCGTCAGTCCAGATGGATTCACAAAGGTCCTTCGTATGATTGTGAGTTTCTCTGGTCTGACGAAGGGAACGTGGTTTACTGAAATTGATCTCCAAAATATTTCTACGTTTAGTACTGGAATACATTTGTGTTGTGTGACGTTCTTAGAACTTAGGCTTAAGCGGCCAGTGTCACAACTAGAATCTATATTTTCCGGTGACAACCGCGTCAAGGTGCTATTACATTATGTAAATTATGAGTTTCAGCTATACCACTGAGGATTCCACATTATCCAGTGACCAGACGTATGGGCGAAATTTCTGGTTACCTTGTAAATATTGTATATAACACCTTGACGCGGTTATCACCGGAAAATATAGATTCTAATTTTGTGACGGTCATTTGTATTGTAAAACTATAAAAATAAAATAAAGAGCTTTGTATATAAATTGCTCAAGATGATGTCAATTTTGTAAATATTCATACAGGGTGGCTGAAAAGTAACTTGCACCCCCTCCAACTTTTTAAAAACTAAAAATATTTTATTCCAGTTTGGGGTAACCTCATAGGTTTGAGGGGCTACATTAATGTAAGCTATTTAAAATGTTCCTCCCCTGAAAGGGGCTGGGGGTGGGGGAAACTCAAATGTTTGAAATAGCAACCCCTATCATGTAATTCCTCTGATAAAATAGCTTGGTAAGACGAGAAATTTAATATAAAGAAAAGTTAAATTGGACTATCAAAAACAAAAAAGCAGTAAAGTAAAAAGAAGTGGCTGAAAAGTGATTTATAACTCCCTGTAATATTTTACTATTAAAGGTGTTTGATTTCAGTTGAAGCAATATTTTTGTGTAAGTAAAGGTTCGGTTACTCAATATTAAGATTTCTAAACGCCATTTTAGGAAGGAGGTGTTGAGGACAGCCGCTAAAATTTGAAAAAAAATCATCATGTGATACCTCATTTTGTAAATTTAGTTTAGATGTGAAGCTGTCATTCATGAAATACTTTTGACAATTCTTTAAAAAATGGCAGCTCAAAATGATAAGTTGTTAAAAGTTACGTGGGAGAAACATTTAATATGCCTTTAACATTAATAATTATGTTTTTTCCTTACTGGTTTTAACAAGTTTTGCTACATAAATAGAAGCTTTCACTGGGTTTCCCAGATTAAATTGTAGATTCGTGCTACAGCTCTTACTGACTGCTGAGGATTCGCATTTTATTACGCCAAAACACCTTCTACTACTTGTTGTACAGCAGGCCGGCCTGATCTATGGTCAATTGGTCATCCAAGACAATTCCAGTGCGCCGAAAATTTTCAATTAAGTTAGCCACTGTAGTTATTGAAGCTGGATGTTCAGGATGAACCAACTAAACTCCCTGGCAGTAGCTTGATAAGTTCTGATCTGGCCAAATAAAAGTACTTTTCCAACTCTTTCATTCAATGTATAAACCATTTTTCTCTAATGGAAGAGTAACAGAAAAAATAATTCGCAAAGGTAAAGTAACAAAGTACGTTCAAAAAATACACAATGAAACACCAAAAGACATAAACTTCATCACTCAACTAAACAGTTGTGATAAGTGAACATTGCCCCCTTCCTTTCCAAAGATAAGAACTCAATAGGAAAGTAGATAAACATCGGGGAAACCCAGTAAAAGCTTCTTAAGAAAGTGAAATTTGTTAAAATCAGTAAGGAAAAAAACATAATATTAATGTTAAGGGTATATTAAACGTTTCTCCCGCATAACTTTTAACTGCTTATTTTTTGAGCTGCCATTTTGGAAAGGATTATCAAAAATATTTCATGAATGACAGCTTCTCATATAAACTAAATCTGCAAAAATGAGGTATCACATGACAATTTTTTTTTCAAATTTTAGGGCTGTCCTCAACACCTCCTTTTTAAAAATATTTTCAGTATTAAAAAAGATAGACGTGGGGGCAAGTTACTTTTTATCCATTTCATTTACTTTGTTTTGGATGGTCCGATTTCACTTCTCTTTATGTTAACTTTCTCGTCTTACCAAGCTCTTTTATCAGAGTGATCACACGATAGGGGTTGCTATTTGACGTTTTTTAGTTGCTCCCATACCCCAGCCCCCTTCAGGGTGGGATATTTTAAAATGCTTTCATTAATGAAGCCTCTCATACCTAAGAAGGTTGCTACAAAGCGAAATAGAATATTGTTAGTATTAAAAACTTTCGTGGGGGATGGAAGTTACTTTTAAGCCACCCTGTATAGCAGATAAACTAAAACATGCCAAATTTTAAATGTATGCGATTTTTTCATTCTTCACTCTTTAGGAAGGTATATGTTATTTGGATATGATAACTGGCGTAATTTATTAACTTTTTAGGTTTTTTTTTTATTTTGGGATTCACATTGTGATTCCAACCTAAGAGCCTCCTAGATTAGAATGATGCTATGGTTACTATGTCATTTTAATGTGAAGACTACTTTTAAAAAAATCTTCATATCAGGTATTACAGCATCTTTGAATACAGATTTTAGACTTTTCGAAGTCAAGCATACGTTTTTGGCAGTTTTTTATTTCACAATTTATTTGTATTAAATATTAAATACATTTCAAAACATTACAAAAGAAAACAATAAAATAAATAAAAAGCAAAAAATTAGATAGGCCTAATGTATTTTAACAGGACTAATCATCCTAAAGTGAACATTAGTCCATCACTAATGGGTTCTTCAATTTATGGATTTACACTCTATTGTCCAAAAAGTGTCGTGCACTGGGGTGGGAGGGAAGATCCCTTAAAGAGTCGTGCCCAGGGGTGGGAGAGAAAGTCCCTTAAGTTTCGTGCCCAGGGGTGGGAGGGAAGGTCCCTTAAAGTGTCGTGCCCAAGGGTGGGAGAGAAGGTCCCTTAAAGTGTCGTGCCCATGGGTGGGAGGGAAGGTCCCTTAAGGTGTCGTGCCGAGGTGTGGGAGGGAAAGTCCCTTAAAGTGTCGTGCCCTGGGGTGGGAGAGAAGGTCCCTTAAGTGTTGTGTCCAGGGGCGGAAGGGAGGGTCCTTTAAGTGTCGTGTCCAGGGGTGGGAGGTAAGGTACCTTACGTGTCGTCCCCAGGTGTGGGAGGGAAAGTCACTTAAGTGTCGTTCTCAGGGGTGGGAGGGAAGATCCCTTAAGTATTGTGCCCAGGGGTGGGAGGGTAGGTCTCTTACGTGTCATGCCCAAGTGTGGGAGGGAAAGTCCCTTAAGTGTCGTGCTCAGGGGTGGGAGTTCTCTTAATTATCGTGTAGAAGGGCTGGAAGGACGGTACCTAAAAGCTAAGCTTGCAAAATGTGAATGGATACTGCACAATAGTTAGAAGTAGCCATATTCTAGAAAATATAAGATAATTTCGTTTACATAATTATCACACCTGTTTGTATAAATAGCATAAAAACGTAACAACTTAAAAACGTAAAATTAACTTAGAACACATATTAATACATATATCAAAATTAACACATATATTTTGGACTAAAATTAAATTAAATAATGGCTAGTTATTATTTTATTAGTAATACATTAACCACAACAAGGCACTGTAATAATGTTGGTTCAAAAACAGATTAAATCTTATAGATTCTATACTCATGCTGCTGTTCGTGTCAAATTGGGTGATAAATTCAATTTAGTGGAATAGGAAATTTAATTATACATATAATGATCAAGGTGAATGCGTAATTCATTGTCGAAACGTGAACCAAATGTAAATTAAAATTAAAATTAGCCTTTAAAAAGCAGAACGTAATCTTTTACATTTTTATAAATTAACATCCAAGCGAATCTATAAACATTTAACATTTTTTAGATTTACAATGATTCTTTGAGTAAAATGATTATGGAGTAGACTGTACTATTCTATTGAAGGAATAAATTAACAAGATTGTTCGGAAACAGTAATGTTAATTAACTTTAAATGTCCATAACAATTCCTTACACATCCATACCTTCAATATCATGCATTCCATGCCAATTAATATTATTTCAAGCTATTTCAAGCTAAGCCGAACTAACGATAAATTCATGTTTAAATTATGTGCAAGGAATTTTCCTATACTGTAAATGGTCTGTGAAATTAACTTTTACAAAGTGCCTGGTCGCCTCGGGAAAATTGATACGTTTGTGTTTTAGTTGGTAAACAGCTGATGAAGGAGACTCCAATCTGAGAGGGAAGGAAGGGGCTTATGAAGAAACAATTTAGTGTATGTACACTTAAAACACCCTCCCCTTGAGGGAATTTAGTTAGTAAAATAACCCGAAGAGCAGTGATTTTACTAACTCACTTATAACCTCACTTTCAGTTAAACGTGGGGTGTCACTTGTTTTACATTTGCTCCTGCTTCTGTCACTTGATTGATATTAAAGTGTCCCCTTATATCAATCGTACGATTACTGTAGTCGAAAATTAGAGACGTAAAACGAATTAATATTTTTTTCAAACCCAAAACATGACCCAACGTATAAACTTATTCCTAGGCAATCTAAAATCATTTCTTTTTTCATTCAGTGTTAGGCAGACAAAACTTAAAACGATGACATATTTATATGCCACCTTAAATATATATTATTTTAAGATAATCATTACACCAATAAATTAAAATTAGGTAAAAAACGACGTGTTTCATTGACATAACAAAATGTTTTGAGAAAAAGAAGAATAAAGGTAAGAATGAGAATGATAATGAGAACGAAAAGAGAGTACGACAACGAAATAGAAAACCAGAACAAAATTGAGAACGTTAACGAGAACGAGATGACAATGAGAACGATAACGAGAATGAACGGGAAAGACGAGAACGATCACGGGAACGAGAACGGGAAGGAGAACGGGAAGGAGAACGGGAAGGAGAACGGGAAGGAGAACGGGAAGGAGAACGGGAAGGAGAACGGGAAGGAGAACGGGAAGGAGAACGGTTATGGGAATAGAACCGATACCGATACCGATACCGATACCGATACCGATACCGATACCGACAACGAGAACGAGAACAGAGTGAGAATGGGGACGAGAATGGGAACGCGAACGAGGACTAGAATGAGTATGAGAACGGGAATGAAAACGAGAAAGACGACGAGAACGATCACGGGAACGAGAACGGGAAGGAGAACGGTTATGGGAATAGAACCGATACCGATACCGATAACGATAACGATAACGATAACGATACCGATACCGATACCGATACCGATACCGATACCGATACCGATACCGATACCGATACCGATACCGATACCGATACCGATACCGATACCGATACCGATACCGATACCGATACCGATACCGATACCGATACCGATACCGATACCGATACCGATACCGATACCGATACCGATAACGACAACGAGAACGAGAACAGAGTGAGAACGGGGACGAGAATGGGAACGCGAACGAGGACTAGAATGAGTATGAGAACGGGAATGAAAACGAGAAAGACGAGAACGATCACGGGAACGAGAACGGGAAGGAGAACGGTTATGGGAATAGAACCGATACCGATACCGATAACGATACCGATACCGATACCGATACCGATACCGATACCGATACCGATACCGATACCGATACCGATACCGATACCGATACCGATACCGATACCGATACCGATACCGATACCGATACCGATACCGATACCGATACCGATACCGATACCGATACCGATACCGATACCGATACCGATACCGATACCGATACCGATACCGATACCGATACCGATACCGATACCTATACCGATACCGATACCGATACCGATACCGATACCGATACCGATACCGATACCGATACCGATACCGATACCGATACCTATACTGATACCTATACCGATACCGATACCGATACCGATACCGATACCGATACCGATACCGATACCGATACCGATACCGATACCGATACCGATACCGATACCGATACCGATACCGATACCGACAACGAGAACGAGAACAGAGTGAGAACGGGGACGAGAATGGGAACGCGAACGAGGACTAGAATGAGTATGAGAACGGGAATGAAAACGAGAATAAATAGATAAGAAGAAAAACGAAAATAATATTTTTATATATAGTTTTTTCTAATAAATAATACCGATACCGATACCGATACCGATACCGATACCGATACCGATACCGATACCGATACCGATACCGATGCCGATAATGATACCGATACCGATACCGATACCGATACCGATACCGATACCGATACCGATACCGATACCGATACCGATACCGACAACGAGAACGAGAACAGAGTGAGAACGGGGACGAGAATGGGAACGCGAACGAGGACTAGAATGAGTATGAGAACGGGAATGAAAACGAGAAAGACGACGAGAACGATCACGGGAACGAGAACGGGAAGGAGAACGGTTATGGGAATAGAACGGATACCGATACCGATAACGATACCGATACCGATACCGATACCGATACCGATACCGATACCGATACCGATACCGATACCGATACCGATACCGATACCGATACCGATACCGATACCGATACCGATACCGATACCGATACCGATACCGATACCGATACCTATACCGATACCTATACCGATACCGATACCGATACCGATACCGATACCGATACCGATACCGATACCGATACCGATACCTATACCGATACCTATACCGATACCGATACCGATACCGATACCGATACCGATACCGATACCGATACCGATACCGATACCGATACCGATACCGATACCGATACCGACAACGAGAACGAGAACGAGAGTGAGAACGGGGACGAGAATGGGAACGCGAACGAGGACTAGAATGAGTATGAGAACGGGAATGAAAACGAGAATAAATAGATAAGAAGAAAAACGAAAATAATATTTTTATATATAGTTTTTTCTAATAAATAATAAATTTTTCTAAGGAATAATATCAAAATAAAAAACCAAGGGTTTATTCTCTTTAGAGGACGAGTTTCTTTCATCTACATTTGAGCAAAGTTCTTGGGTCACGACCAACATTAGTTTTTATTGCGTCTATTTTACAGCACAATGAGGCAAAACGAGCAGAATGTACTGGTACAAACCTAGTAATTAAAACAGATTTCTTGACAAATAAAAGTTTCATTGAATTCTTTTACGTGATTGTTGACTATTAGGCACTGCACTAATTTGTATAACTATAACAAACAACTAATCGAAAATATAATAAGTAAATATAGTTTTTGCTACACTTCACTGCCATTCTAACTATATGCTGTTGAACAAATTGGGTTATCATTTCTATTTGATACAACCACAACTGGCAAACCTCATTATCAATGAACGTGGTTTAAAGTTAGCTTGAGTCTTAGTTTAGTATTGCTTTGACTATTCACGAACCGAGTAAGTAGTCTAGACGTAGCTTGTAACACTAGCCGGTCAGATTAGAACATGTTCTAGAGTTACACGGATCGAGTAACTTAAGTAACGGATTGACTTTGACAACGTAATCAGCAAGGCCCTTTTAAAGGCACTATACCATTTTATTTGTTTCTGTTCATTGCTTTCTGGGAGTGGGAGGAGTCGATTCGTGAACGTTTGTGATTGACTAGTGAAAATACAGTGGGCTGTTGCGTCCAATTTTTGTATTATTACATGAATACATTTCCTGTTATAAGTGCATTTTAGAATAAAATATGGATAAAGTTAAAATTAAAGGAGGTCTTATTTTACCAGGAAAAGTTAGGCTAAGAAACACTCTCTTAACGGTGACTTCCGAACTACCACCAGGCGGGCTGCGTGCAAGGACGGGATCTTCCAGCGATCACCCATCCAAGGGACGCTCGATGTTGCTTGACACGGTTATCTTGCGGTAATGTCGGAACCCTCCGGTCAAGGCCACTGGCAATGGATACATTGATACAATGGTATGTTTACATACAATTGTCACATTGTTTATATGTCTATATTAATTCATTTTCAGCTAATTGACAAGCCTGATGCTCAGTTCTCTTCCCTACACAACATCCGAACCCTGAATATCGCCCAACACAACTTCTCTACCTTATCTAGTAGTGTTCACGTCGATGGTAATTATTTCTGATTCTTTACTTTAATTGGAACAATATAACTTTGCCAAAATAAATAAATAAATTTGAAATGAGCCACAATAATTGATAATTTTGTAAATTGTCAGATATGAATTTGATCAAACTATACGAAATGACAATGAATCTTTAGGTGTATAGTATTTTTTGAAGTTTACCAACTTTTATAGTATATGCCCCTACTAACCTTCATTTAATACTAACTATTCTTTTATAGTTTTATATTCACAATTTATCTGAAATCATAAACAACTCACGAACCACCTTTAAATTGTACGTGTCATTATTTTAAAATGAAATTCTGAAATAACATTGTAATAATTGACAATTGTGTTCAACTAATCTGTATAATAGTGATAATTTACACCTAAATTCCACGATCTGTTAATATTTTTAATACAAAGTAATTTCAAAAAAGAGCCATTGATTTTTACGAATAATTTTAAGTTTCCCTTCAACAAGGAAGCTAAGAAAACAGGTATTTAAACTTTAAAGACAGCAACAAATTTCTAAATAATATTAAATGATCTATAAAAACTCTATACAATACAATAATATAATCATAAACATACTTCATTTACAGCTAAATTAGCCAATAACTTATTACAAGGATGGTAAAAATCTTTACCAACTCACTTCATGACGTTCAGAAGACAAATTCTTTTGCAATAAGTTCACGTTGCTTTGATAAACAGGGACTCTGTGCACACAGTTTACAGTAAATATCAATATTAAAACCTTCAACAAGTGCAATTTTTCTAGCCTTCTTTATTCTCTTCATGTGGTTGGAAACATAAAATAATATTTATATTTTCTTTATTTATTCACATCTAATACATAAAAATTACAAATCTGTTATCATTTTATCTGTAACTCGCAGTATATTTCTCCATTAAAAATATGCTTTACACTTCTCTGTGTGCATACAAACAATGTTGATGCCTTTCTGACATTGTCATGTAAATGTATATCCTTACACTTGCTTTGAACTCAAAGTCGATACACTCAACAGCTCTATTCACACGCATTGACACGAGTTGATAGCGTACAAATGTAAGGGTTGACATTTCTTTGATCATTGAATAATACATTAGATCAGCTGTACTTGACATTTATAAACAGATTGGAACTGACGTCGCTGCACGGAAGGATCCTTCCGCACCATAAGAGCTTCCGCTTGACTTAATCCTGTTGCGGAGTTGATGCAAAATAAATCTCAACTATGCTCATCATTTGTCGTTATTTTTTTATCTTTGAGCTGAAGTGAATGTAATTTAGTTGTACACTTACATTAAATTAAAAAAAAGTTTATTCATTTCACTAGTTACTATCCACTTTTCACAGTTTATCGTTTATTTTCTACTTTTACACTCAACTCCTGAAGCATACTTGAATCCCCTCATGTTACATAGCTTTATTTGTGCCTGGATGGGTAAGGGGGTCTCGTCACTATACTTGTCTAAGTGGGTGAGTGGGAGGGTCATCACTGGGTAGGTAAGAGGATTTCATCGCTGTACTTGTCTAAGTGGGTTGGCGGGAGGGTCATCACCATTATTTGTGCCTGGATGGGTAAGAGGATCTCGTCACTGTACTTGTAGGTGGGTGGGAGGGTCATCACCATTGTTTCTGCCTGGATAGGTAAGAGGATCTCGTCACTGTACTTGTCTAAGTGGGTGGGTGGGAGGGTCATCACCATTGTTTCTGCCTGGATGGGTAAGAGGATCTCATCACTATACTTGTCTAGGTGGGTGAGTGGGAGGCTCATCACCATTGTTTGTGCCTGGGTAGGTAAGAGGATCTCATCACTGTACTTGTCTAAGTGGGTTGGCTGGAGAGTCATCACCATTATTTGTGTCTGGATGGGTAAGAGGATCTCGTCACTGTACTTGTAGGTGGGTGGGAGGGTCATCACCATTGTTTCTGCCTGGATGGGTAAGAGGATCTCATCACTGTACTGTCTAATTGGGTGGGAGGGTCATCACCATTGTTTCGGCCTGGATGGGTAAGAGGATCTCGTCACTGTACTTGTCTAGGTAGGTGGGTGGAAGGGTCATCACCATTGTTTCGGCCTGGATGGGTAAGAGGATCTCGTCACCGTACTTATAGGTGGGTGAGAGGGTCATCACCATTGTTTCTGCCCGGATGAGTAAAAGGATATCATCACTGTACTGTATAAGTGGGTGGGTGGGAGGGTCATCACCATTATTTCGGCCTGGATGGGTAAGAGGATCTCGTCACTGTACTTGTAGGTGGGTGGGAGGGTCATCACCATTGTTTCGGCTTGGATGGGTAAGAGGATCTTGTCACTGTACTTGTCTAAGTGGGTGGGTGGGAGGGTCATCACCATTATTTCGGCCTGGATGGGTAAGAGGATCTCGTCACTGTACTTGTAGGTGGGTGGGAGGGTCATCACCATTGTTTCTGCCTGGATGGGTAAGAGGATCTCATCACTGCACTTGTCTAAGTGGGTGGGCGGGATGTCATAAATCATCCCCAAATATAAGACTAAATAATCATTTGGAAATAATTTTCCTAAACATTTTCATCTTTTCGTTCCCTTCACTTTAATGTATACATATAAAATTTATGGAGTTAAAATTATTGTAGGTTGAGTATAAGAGTTTAGAAGTTTTAATTTCTACACCATAAATGTATTATAATTATATCATTATTTACTAAAAGATCGTGTATTACATTACCTAAAGTGTAAGGCTGTCCAAGACCCAGGAGCTTGGCTTCCTTCCAAATGTCCACTCTCGACTTATAACTTCCTTGTTTGGAAATGGGTAAAATTGTCGTAACTTAGAAATCCACGGCATAGAAAATAAAGCATTCTTAACAATACTTTTAAAAAATCCATTATTAAATTTTTAATGTGCATATTTTTCATCTAAATTAAATTTTAAAGAATGTAGTTTTTATTTACATTCACAAGCCGATATCAAGATCTGGGCCAGTATGAGTTATAAATGAATGCTATAAATGTAAATACATAAATATATCCTTAAATTATAATTTAGGTGGAATTATATAAATTTTATTTGGAAAGGGCAAAAAATTATTATGCAAGGCGACTTAACACAGTTTGTATATATTTAAATACTTTAGTATACGAAAAATGTCATTATATGAAATATTCCGTAAGGCATCTTATCCGTTTCCCAGCAGGTTGTGATCGGTTTGTCACTTAGATTTACATTTATGAATACAATAAAAAGTAATAAATTTAATTTAAATTCATAGAACGATGGTACTTTAGAATATATATATATATATATATATATGAAATGTTTAAGTGAAGATCATGTCTTTCAATACAAAGAGAGAAAAGATGTCGTTTAAAATCCAATTGCTTGATTAATTAGTGAAATTCATTCTTTACAACATAATTGTATAGCTACTTAAATTTTAAAACGAAATAACATTTAGTAGGAATTATTTTGTTATTACAATAAAGCGTTTGCATTGTAAATTTCAACTGTTTTTAAGACCAATTTGATAAGAAGAATTTGACTAAAACATTATCAAAATATTATTTATTTTTGTTTAGAATAATATATTTTTTTAAATTCCACGTGGATAAACATTAATCTTCTCATTCTCTGAACCCGTGACTCATAAATGTCGGTAAAAATCGTAAATATAAGCCTTATTTTAATGAAATAATTCATGTCGATAGTACAGTATGTCAAAACTATATGTTGTATTAAACTTTTACTTCAAAGAAGAAATAGAGTAGTCCAATAGCAAAACCAGCCATATCCGTTTCAGATGGTTTAGAGTTATTTAACAAAAACTGTTATTTACACTTCAGCAGGTGATCATTAAATGATTTTATGTCAAAAAATGTATTAAATTCATGTTATTATCTGGTAATCAGCTGTATAATCTAAGATAAGTAGAACTATTTTTATTTAGAAAAGTAAAATTCACATAACTTGTTTTGCATCTGTCAGTTGGATATAACTTATTTTGGAAATGGACCGTCAGCCATCTTGAACTTTGCAACAGATGCAAAAGCAGTCAAATCCTGTCAATGAGGGTAAAATAAATAGCATACACTAAAGTTTATAAGAATAATAATTGTATTTAATAAGAAAGATACAGAATCACTGCTAAAATTAAAATACATTATTAGTGCCAAATGTAAGACACAATATTAGTGAAAAATAAAAAACTGTTTTAGTGCCAAAAATATAAATAAGACACAATCTTAGTACTGATAGACACAGTCTCAAAAGTCTTTAGAGTTATCTATTCCTATAATTTAGAACACTGACAAAAATAGACTGAAATAACTAATTATGTTTTATTCAACAGCTTCATCCTCTGGTGGAAGTTCAAGATCATGTAGGACTTCATCTTCCTCCTCGGTGTAATCAAGCTGTTCATTATTTATTGAACCAAGCACTTGTTTGAAGTAGTCTAAGTTAGGGTTTTCACGCCACGATTCTCCAAAGTGAAGCAGTAGCAATGCGAGGACATCTTTTTTCTTTGCCGGTTTTATTTCATTGCCCTTGGGAAATTCAATTTTCTCACTTCTTGACCAGTTTTTGCCCTTTTTGAGCAAGGACTTAGCTTGCCCCATCTCAAAAACATAGTGAGGTTCACCTCTGACTAAAGCACCCTTCCTATCATTAGATCTTGAAATTACAATCTTTTTGCCTTCTGAAACTGAAAGTGCCATTTTGTAGTTATCTTATGAGTTTCCTCAATACTTTTTTTCCAATCATATACTCGACATTCTTGTCCAATGTGTACAACTGTATTTTAGCATTAACTTTTCATACTCATCAGGAGTTAAAATTACACTATGTGATTTGAATTCCCGTTCTAGGATGCCAAAAACTCTGTCGGGAGGAATAAAAGAATGCCCTACCATTGGAAAATATAGGATCACCTTTTTTACATTGCCAGGAGCTTCTGTTAACAGCCATTGGGAAATCATCCCAATCATAGCCGTATTTTTATTTTGGCCACCACAGCCATCTGAAAATAGTTTGACTGTAGTGACACCATCAAGTTGGGAATTTAGAAGCCTGTGGTGCACTGCTGATACTATCTGGTTCGATGCCTTTTGAAATACATCCTCAGTCCACACATAACAAAATGTGTTTGATCTATTTTGTTGCGAACCAGATGATCCCTCACATATAGTAAAATTATAAAAGTACAATTGTCTTTTATAATAAGCTGCCTGGTCAGGTATTTTGGGCATAGGCAAGTTTTTTTGACAGTCATAGCTAAGTACGAGCTCGTTACTATTCTCTTCTTTTAAGAGTGCATAGAATTTATCAGCACGAGCTTTATGAGCTCTAAGCTCTAATTCAAACTGTCCCTTTTTGGTTTTACCTACCTCTGCATTTATTTGGTTTTCAATTCTTGTACATGTAGAACACTTGTCTATATACGGTGCATTGAATCCTATGTTAAAGTTTTCATTGAACTCATTTCGAAAAAACTCCAAGTTTACTTTTAATGCTTCATCATCGACAGCTTAATCATACATATTCCACATTTTGGTAATGCTAAGGTCACTAGGCAGGTATTGGCGAGCAATGTTTTTTGATCTACAATAGTGTTTTTGTAAAGGCTTAAAAGATTTGACAAAATCCTTTACTGATTGCTTTTTTAACTCATACTTTTCTATGTTCCTCACTCCACCCCTAGTTTCACGAGGTGTGATCCCTTGCTCCAGATACTTTTGGCACAGGTTTTGTACCCTGTTCCGGCTCTCCTGCAGTATTCGGAGGAAAGCTGCCCTACAAACCTTTATGTTGGTTACTTTCCCCTCTATTTGCTTAGGAAGATAGTAAGTAGTACTAACCTTTTTCCTAGACACAACTCCTTCTGGAAGACGGGTTCTTTTAGCTGAAGACACTACAACATTTTGAAGAATATAGTTTTTTTTGGAGTTCAAGTCACAATCTTGGTAATATTTTTGGTGTATTCTTTTACGTCTTGTAGGGAGAGCTCCGAGCACTTAAATTCGCTGTTTCCTTTGTGTTGGCAGTTAGGCCTTTGTGGAAACCCTTTAGGCTGGTGTCTGAAACAAAAAAATAAGGTAACCTATGTAAGAAAAATCAGACTGAAGCAATATTATTAAATCACATTTTCAGTTCCGATATAGTTAAATGCTATCAGTTTAACTCATTTGTTATGTGAACATTTATTTAAAAACATTAAACTTAATGAAATCAATGTTAACACTTACCTAGCGTTCTTTGCTACATTCCTCTTCCATGTTTGGGGGTTAGCTTTTCTCTTCCTGGACCTATTGGTAGGGGTTTCAGTAATAACTTCCTCAACATTTATGTCTCTTATTACTAACTCAGTGTTTTCTGAGCTTTGACTACTTAAATCTGGTTCCATTGTAAGCTAGAAAATTAAAACTAAAAGCAGCCTTAAATAAGCAAGTCTTAAAACTTGTAACACAAGCTAAAAAAGAAAAAAGAACAAAAATGTATTTGCTTACAAAACATTAGTTGATCAGGGTAGCCAACCAAAAACTACTAAATTTCTGCAGTGTTTTGGCCAATATATGTAACTATTATTATAATACTAGGAATTCTTTCATGCAAAGTATCATAGTTTCTAACATATTAGTAAAGGATTGAACTTGTTTTGCTACTGTATTCGGAAGGCAGCCATTACTGTTTGTGGGATATAACTTGATTTTGGAACTGCCAATTGATATAACTGATATTGCGCCTGCAGCCAAATAGGATATAACTGGTTTTCCATCTTCTATCATTTTTATCAATCGTTTTTTAATAGGATAGAGCTTATTTTGGGGCTGTTTCTCAATAGTTACATATAGCAGATGAAAAGCCGTATCCATAGCAATAAAAATCTCAGATTTTGAATGTTTTGGATAAAACTGGTTTTGCTATTGGACTACTAATTGTATATTTACTAAAATCATTCAAAATATTCACTAAATACTAAAAATTTCAAAAAAACATTTTTATACACTGGTTTAAGGTATTATGTCTCGTTTAAGAAAAAAGCGCTGATATGGGCAGCTTAGTTAGTTATTTGATGTTCCAATCAAACATACTAAATGACTTACTAAAATTGATACAAAGTCAAAAAGCGATGTTTCAATTAATTAACTTGATTGCCTGTGAATATAAATTACTACTTAATGACTTAATGAATTACTAGTGCCTCATATATTTGGATAGTAGTTCTATGTAAACTTTTTTTACGATTCAAAGCCAATAACAGTCTTGTTTAGTTTGTAATAATATTTTATTGATTAAACAAATTATTAAAGCGGACTATCTAAAGTTGTGATACACCGAAAATAACTTAACTAATTAAAGTTAATTATTATAAATATTGGCTAAATATTTAAGTTATTGTGTCAGGGGGACAGTTTGGCTTCAAATAAGTGATATCTAATTTTAAGTGACTTAAAAGGAAACTTAAGTGATCCCAAAATATTTAAATCTCCACAAGTTATATTTAAAAACTCCCTATATTCTTATACAATTAAATATTATAAGTTATTTACTTGTACAATAATTAAGATATTTATTTATTTTCTTTGTTCAATTTTAAAATTTATTTGAACATAAACTATCTAAAATGACAGATTCAGTGAAAAAATATGATGTTTGGTTGATACGTTTATTGCCAACGAGTTATATAGTTTGTAAACTATCAACAATCTTTCTATAGATTGTCAGGACTTGTATGATATTCTGCACAGCTTGGTGGGCTAGAGAGATGTGCAGAGGCAGCCGGTCAGATAGGAGGAGCTCCAAACTGTTCAGAATAAATCCCTTATACGCATGTTCCGACAGCCGTGGTTCGTCCGGAACTCAATAATCCACGTGCTACAAATGTTTTTTTCTAAATTGAGGCTGTTCTCTCTAGTTTTTATTCATTTTATAAAGAATCGTTAATGTAAGTAAACTATTAAAATACAGGTCACTAAATATAATTGACGAGGGGACGAGTAAAAGTAAAGTTAAGTACATGATCTTGGTTTTTGGTCTTCTGGAATTATCCCTTTTAGCCCAAACAGTAGCAGTGGCACAACAATGCAGATGGTAAAAATGCATTTAGGGATGACTTCATTACACATGTATGAACTACACATACGCTTTTCAAAACACATTCAAGTATGATATAAATTAAATGAATCAGAAGTCTGTTATTAATAAATAAATATTGAGTTGCGTTGGTGGTTTGAGGGTAAGAAGTTGATTAGGGTGATTGCAAGAACATTTTATTTTGAAATACTCAATTGGTCTGAAATATATACTATGATGACGGTGTTGATTACTAAGATTTAACTACATAACTCTAAAGTTTAGAGCTTAAAATCAAACTTTAGTGTTTTACAGGTTTATTTATTTATATATTTAGTAAATAAAGAAATTCTATTGTGATAAAACAAAGATTTTATTTGTGATTATTTGTAAGAGAGGATCTAGAGCACCTAACTTTGCTTAAAAATTAAAACATTTAAAATTTTATAGTGTCTTATATTTTACTACCTAAGAATCGTGATGTCGTGCATTAATTATGTTAAGCCATAGATTAAATCTGGCTGAGTTTGTTCATGAATATTCAAATACCTAATTAAATAGTGCTGTAGTTAACTGTTTAGCGGCATCCGTTGTAATGGGACTGCCACTATCTACCATACTAAGTGAGAAGTGAACACAGGGCCACTATCCACCATACTAAGTGAGAAGTGAACACAGGGCCACTATCTACCATACTAAGTGAGAAGTGAACACAGGGCCACTATCTACCATACAAAGTGAGAAGTGAACACAGGGCCACTATCTACCATACTAGGTGAGAAGTGAACACAGGGCCACTATCTACCATACTAAGTGAGAAGTGAACACAGGGCCACTATCTACCATACTAAGTGAGAAGTGAACACAGGGCCACTATCTACCATACTAGGTGAGAAGTGAACACAGAGCCACTATCCACTATACAAAGTGAGAAGTGAACACAGAGCCACTATCCACCATATTAAGTGAGAAGTGAACACAGGGCCACTATTCACCATACTAAGTGAGACGTGAACACAGAGCCACTATTCACCATACAAAGTGAGAAGTGAACACTGGGCCTCTATCTACCATACAAAGTGAGAAATGAACACAGGGCCACTATCTACCATACTAAGTGAGAAGTGAACACTGGGCCTCTATCCACCATACAAAGTGAGAAGTGAACACTGGTTCATGGCAATGATTGAAATAACACAACAAATTAGTGACGGGATTAATTGGCCTGCTTGGTCTCTCACTTACTCTGCTGTGTTTATACAAATAGTCATTGTCTACTACAACTTACCAAATTTAGTTCGATACATCTATTTTATTACCATTTTTAATTTCTAGCAGTTATTATGTTGCACATTTAAGTAATTAGTTAATAAGTAAGTACACTTTTTTAGTGACCTAAATAGATATGAAACTCTTCAAGTATCCTTTGAAATGTTTTCGGTTTTAAACGACTACTTTAATTTAAAATATTTCTTGTAATCTTTAGTCAAATTAACTATAATTGTCTGTTTTGTCAGCTTAAGATACAGTATTGAATTCAAAATAAAAATAACTTCTACGATATCATGAAATCTGAATAAATACTACTAATGAAAATAATAGGTTTCAGCATTTGTGTATACTTTGTTTTTAACATTTTAATAATAACAGACATAGAGTTTACATAAGAAAAATAATAACATACCTTTATTAATGTAGTACTAGTAAGATGGATGTACTCCCTCCTACCAAGCCTCCACACGGTTGTCGATGATCCCGCCACCCAACCTGCACATATGTAACGTTAACAGTATTCACACTAATCCTGCACCTACAAGCCTTAATTGAATTCCTCCCCTTCGAGCTTACTAACACTGTGACGGTATCCTCCTTTATATATGGTAGTTACTTATGGCGTTAATTCTGGATACTCGGATATTTATACAACAAACAATTTTCAATATTGTTGCGAATTTAGGAATGGTTTTGGTAAGTATTTGATCGATATAAATAACGTGTTATTGCCTACATTATCTTGCTACTTGCAGGATCGATAAATTTAGGCATAAAAATAACAGCAGCATAACAATAACACAAAATACAAAGGCAAATGAACAGAAAATCTATGGCACCTAAAAACTGAAGAATTGAAAAGAACGTTCATTATATGAAAGGGCAGTTATATAGAACAGGGACCTAGTCGATTAATGGCTGACATGTATTTCATAGTAATGTAGATACATAACTATGAAACAAGGGTATGATCGTTTTTTTCAGTGGTAGACAATTACTAAAATGATGAAAAACGAAAATATTTTCATTCGTAAATATAGGAATGCGGATACTGAAATTGTGTGGAATTTTGTCCTCATTATAAATAGGGCAATAGTTTTGCAATCGAACAATTACTAAGCACGTTAGGGCCGGAATTGTGCCGTTTTCAGTAAGGTTATGATAGGGCTAGGTGGAGTATTGATAGCTTAGATTCGGGTTAGTTTGAAATTATTTAACTACGTAAATTAATTTATAGTCAAATAATACTTGAGTAAGCATACATTTCCTAAACATTTGTTCACCAAGTAACACGTGCCTCAGTGACGTCGGAAACTTGTACAAACTTATTTTAAGTTCTAATGTTCAAAACATTTTTTCACCAAGTAACACGTGCCTCGGTGACGTCGGAAACTTGTACAAACGTATTTTAAGTTCTAATGTTCAAAACATTTCTTCACCAAGTAACACGCGCCTCGGTGACGTCGGAAACTTGTACAAACGTATTTTAAGTTCTAATGTTCAAAACATTTGTTTATCAAGTAACACGTGCCTCAGTGACGTCGGAAACTTGTACAAACGTATTTTAAGATCTAATGTTCAAAACATTTGTTCAACAAGTAACACGTGCCTCAGTGACGTCGGAAACTTGTACAAACGTATTTTAAGTTCTAATGTTCAAAACATTTGTTCACCAAGTAACACGTGCCTCGGTGACGTTGGAAACTTGTACAAACGTATTTTAAGTTCTAATGTTCAAAACATTTGTTTATCAAGTAACACGTGCCTCAGTGACGTCGGAAACTTGTACAAACGTATTTTAAGATCTAATGTTCAAAACATTTGTTCAACAAGTAACACGTGCCTCAGTGACGTCGGAAACTTGTACACATACATTGGATATTCTCCAAATCCTCTTCTTTGTGGCTTTTTTCTTTACAAAATTTCTAATCCTAATAGTTGTTTTTTTGTGGTTACTAAAATACTACTGAAATAGACACCATGTAAAAAAACTATTGTGGAAGATTTTTGTAAACTATACTCTGAGTTGTTTATTTTATGTGAGAATATTTTCCCCCTTCCGACAATAGTTAGATCATATTGTCTAAGACCTCAGTAAGGTTTCCTATCTACTGATGGTACTTGACCCATTGACCTCTACTCAGACTCAGAGAACAGTTGTTCCTCCATTCAACATCGACCGTCTTTAACAGGACAATACCGCTCGGTCCTGGGCTGAATAAAACATAGTCTTACCGTCGTTCCGTGTGGACTGCGGTTGTCCCACTTCCTTAAGGTCTTTAAGGATGTACCTCTTACATTATGGATCCTTCGAACCCTTGCCATTCATAATATACTAGACTGCTGGTGTTTGTCTAAGAATTATCAATCTAGTCAATCTCTTTGTAAATAGATCCTTAATACTGATTATAATGACGGCAATAATTTGAATTATATATATATATATATATATATATATATATATATATATATATGTGTGTGTGTGTGTGTGTGTGTAAAAAATTAAAAAAAAAGAGTGTCAGAGACGTAAGTTGAGCAGAAATACACGATTAATAAAAAAATTAAGGTAAAACAAACATTTTAATTCAAGGTCATGTAGTATTTTTTATCTGTAGTGATTTTTATATGGACGATTTAGTTAAATATAAAGTTTTCATCTAGTTTTAAAATAATACAAACTAAATTTCAGTTTTATACCAAACTGTGCTCTTACCAGTTGGTTCACGCCATAGTGCATTAAAGACTGAAGGGTGTTTTGCGGATGTGGTAATGCAGACGGTAAAAACTAAAAACAATTCATTTTAAATTTCATTTAAATTTTAAATTTTAAAACGTTTATTTGACTATGTTGTTTGATCTTAAATATGTTTTAAATGTATAAGCAAGTTTAAACTGAAGTTTATTTTATAATAATTACTTTGAAATAACATCCTGAGTATTAAACTATAAAATAATACAGTTCAAAATAACTCTTCCAGCTTTGGATTTAGAATTGGACTTGTTTAAGTAAAGATACTGTATTTTGTATAAAAGGAAATTATGCAATGAGACTTTAGTAACAGGAAAATACTATCAATGTAGAGTTTGTAACGAGTTATTAGGTTAATTATAAATGTTATTAACTCAATAACTAACTTAAACTTGATATATATATATATATATATATATATATATATATATATATATATATATATATATATATATATATATATATATATATATATATATATATATATATCTTGAATATATAAATTTTGAATTTTGATTACCTTGATATTACTGTTAAGATGTTAATATTTTATATTGAAAATGAATTTGAACACATTCAAGAATATATTTGAAACTGACATTCAGAAGTCTGAGCAGAGATTTATATTTTATTTCAGTCACACTATCAATACAAACAGTCGGGGCCGGCCATTAGCCGGGTGACCTGCCAGCAGTTAGCTGTTATTACAAACTCATTAATTCCTCCCAAGTTTGTTTTATAATTTACCGTATATCTAATGCCACTACTTTGTACTCGAAACGCAGATTACTTTTATATGTACAAAATGTTGCTTCGTTTCAAAAACTCACAAAAATTGTACCTTGGACAAACTATCCAAGATTATTATTGAAATACGGTTCATTGTCCATGTACTACACACTATAATTTTTGAAATCAACTGTGAACTGAATTATACAGATTTAAGTGCGTTTTTAAAGTTTATATATCTAGAAGATCACAAATACAGGCGAATTAGAGATAAAACGTATGCAACATTTTGTTACAACATGATTTTGTCATATTTAAAATGATAGTAAAAAGCATAACAATTTTATATGATTTTAACCTTGAGTCTATTTTAAATGTGCTATCTTACGTTCAAACATGACTCTAATGACAAATGTACATGCAGTTAATGTTCGACATTTAACAATTGATTGATAGGATTGCCAACGTTACGGTTGTCGTTTATAAGACATATTTATTATTATAGTTACATTACATTATTATTATAGTGACAAATAAAGTATAAAATATAAAAATAATTTTGATTATTTTAAATATATATTTCCATGTTCATCGTCACAAACAAACAAAATATCGTGTATGTGACTTACTTAAACAATGGAATTAAGCATCTCTACTAATCATCTCAAATTTGTGTATCGACCAATTAACTACAAGATGACATTAGATGGCCTACTCGATCACTCACAACTTTTGAATTGTTCTAACAATCCTAAACAGATGCCAACGTCATTTAATCTACATAGTAAATGTTTAATTTGTATATTAAATGACGACCTCATAGGGCTATCGGCCTCTTTAAAAACATATACTTTATTTTAGATTTTGTACAAAATAAAAATATTTTTACTAACGCATGTAACAGTGAATAGATGCGTTAACAATTTTTACTAAAAAAATGTAACTTTAGAGACCGATTTTAAAAGTGCTTTGACTCTTTCGGGGCAGTAACTATGGCCAATATACAAGACCTCTATCTCTATTGGGCAGGGATGATCACCCTTAGAGAGCGGGTCTCCAGCGTGAGCAAGGAAGACATTCATATTCTACCTTGGTGTTGGATACATAGCTAGTTATCAAGACCCTCTATGTAGGATTCGTCAACAATTTATTTGTCATCGCAGGGCGGGCGCCTGCCACTACCGAACGCAATTTAGCTACACCATTCATTTTGCCTACATGTGAAATGTCACGGCGCTTTCAATGTTTGTTTATTGTCTTTGTGGAGCATTCTCAATTATTACGCTTAAAGCCCGACCGTATATATATGCTTCAACGCTCGAATATTGTTCGCCTCGATATTAAAGCCCGCCTTAAGGCCCCATGCAGTATATGCTACGTTTAAAATAGTTGTAACAAGGCTGTTTGAATACTTGTTATAAGGGTGCATTTGATATGAATTCAATCGTTTAAGTTTCGTTCAGCTAAATTATACTCCTCATATGGATACTCGAATTAATCCTTTGATCGATATTCGATTAAGAAATAACAGTAATATTTGAAGGGATGCTTTAGAGCAATAGTTTGATATAAACATGTGGCATTAAACATGAGTTAGGCTAAGGATAAAAAACAGTTTTATTCTGACTTTGAAATCTCTCAAAGACAATTATGGACATGGCAGAATTAGTCTTTAAATAACAACAGTTAAATAAATGTATCATTTGTTATAGTTTTGAAATCGATGAAACATATGTTATAGTCTATTTTAAGAACGTTGAGTCATAATGTAGAACAAATTACTCTTTCAAAATGTTCTCTTATATACGTACTGATTAGCCCAAACTTTTTAACATACAAACTGACTAGGTTAAATAAGTAATCATTTCACATTATCGTACCGTACGTACCGGAGTGCTCTTTCACATTGTTTAATGCCCTTCTTCCGTATTGGAGTGTCCTTTTACATATTGTAATTCTCTTCCTCCGTATTTGAGTATCCTTTTACATATTTTAATGCCCTTCCTCAGTATTAGAATGTCCTTTTACATATTGTAGTGCTCTTCCTCCGTATAGGAGTGTCCCTTTACATATTGTAATGCTCTTCCTCCGTATTGGAGTGTCTTTTTACATATTGTAATGCCCTTCCTTCGTATTGGAGTGTCCTTTTACATATTATAATTCTCTTCCTCCGTATTGGAATGTCCTTTTACATATTGTAATGATCTTCCTCCTATTAGAGTGTCCTTTTAGATATTGTAATGCTCTTCCTCCGTATTAGAGTGTCCTTTTACATATTGTAATGCTTTCCCTCCGTTGGAGTGTCCTTTTACATATTGTAATGCCCTTTCTCCATATTGGAGTGTCCTTTTGCATATTGTAATGCCCTTTCTCCGTATTGGAGTGCCCTTTTACATAGTTTAATGCTCTTCCTCTGCACAGTTTTGTTCTTTCACATAGTTTAGTCCTCTTCCTCTGTACAGTAGTCTCCTTTCACATAGTTTAATGCTCTTCCTCTGTACAGTAGTGTCATCTCACGTAGTTTAATGCTCTTCCTCTGTACAGGAGTGTCATCTCACGTAGTTTAATGCTCTTCCTCTGTACAGTAGTATCCTCTCACGTAGTTTAATGCTCTTCCTCTGTACAGTAGTGTCATCTCATGTAGTTTAATGCTCTTCCTCTGTACAGTAGTATCCTCTCACGTAGTTTAATGCTCTTCCTCTGTACAGTAGTGTCATCTCACGTAGTTTAATGCTCTTCCTCTGTACAGTAGTATCCTCTCACGTAGTTTAATGCTCTTCCTCTGTACAGTAGTATCCTCTCACGTAGTTTAATGCTCTTCCTCTGTACAGTAGTGTCATCTCACGTAGTTTAATGCTCTTCCTCTGTACAGTAGTATCCTCTCACGTAGTTTAATGCTCTTCCTCTGTACAGTAGTGTCATCTCACGTAGTTTAATGCTCTTCCTCTGTACAGTAGTATCCTCTCACATAGTTTAATGCTCTTCCTCTGTACAGTAGTGTCATCTCACGTAGTTTAATGCTCTTCCTTTGTACAGTAGTATCCTCTCACATAGTTTAATGCTCTTCCTCTGTACAGTAGTGTCATCTCACGTAGTTTAATGCTCTTCCTCTGTACAGTAGTATCCTCTCACGTAGTTTAATGCTCTTCCTCTGTACAGTAGTGTCATCTCACGTAGTTTAATGCTCTTCCTCTGTACAGTAGTATCCTCTCACGTAGTTTAATGCTCTTCCTCTGTACAGTAGTGTCCTCTCACGTAGTTTAATGCTCTTTCTCTGTACGGTAGTGACTTTAATGCTCTTACTCTGTACAGTAGTGTCCTCTCACGTATGTTAATGCTCTTCCTCTGTACAGTAGTGTCCTCTCACGTAGTTTAATGCTCTTCCTATGTACAAAAGTATCTTTTCATATAGTTAAATGCTATTTCTCTGTATTGATGTGTCCTTGCCCATAGTATAATATGATTAACCATCGTTAGATTGTATTAAACTTGTTTTGTCATTAAAAGGACTTCTTATCAATTAAATTAACATTAAGGAAATACAACTGTATTTTTACTATAAAAAAATATGATATTCCACCAAGTTTACTAACTTTACCTATTTTCACAGTTGCTTGGATATTTTTGGGGAAATCGTGACCAGACTTCTACTCCGTTGTGGAGGGCACTTTGTATTCGGCACACTCCATCCTGCTTGCATCCTTCCTCTCTCCATTCCAAACATCTTCTCTGTCTTGAAATTAGAATAGAAAAGAATAAATAATGAGATAAGTATTGGTTTTATTTTAGACATATTAAAAAGTGTTTTCCGCACACTAAAACTACATTTAATTGACAATTTTAAAACTCATATAAATATCTATAACAAATAGGAATAAATAAGTCTTAACAAAACAACGAAACATTATTTCTGTACTTTCAGTAATTTTGATTGTGCGGGTAGATAACATTTTGTTTTATAGTAATAATTTTTAAAGGTTCTTCGTAATTCTTTTGATTTGATATATTTTAATGTTTTTTATAAATATAGTGTTTTTATTTGCTGCATTTTTGTCTATGAAAAAATAACTTAAAAATTAGATGTGTTTTTTACACAGAAGAATCTATGAAATAATGCCATTCATTTTATCTCTAGATAGATTTGTTGAGTTCCAACATTTGTTTTCGTTGATTTATTTTTAGTGTGAAAACATCAAATTGCTTGTGAAAAGTGGGGGGGGGGTTCTAAGGAAGAGTTTTCAACATGATATCATAACCTTTTTTTGTAAACACCAGGTGGGCCAGAGTTGCTAGGTGATAGGCAAACAGACAGTCATAAGTAATTCCGTGGATTCATTCATTCCTAAACAAGGACTCATTCATACTTAACATATGGCCAATGATGAGGAGAGATAAAATTATAGTATAAGTAGCAAAAGGAAATTATTTAAATATTTTAAAAACAAAACCTAATTCAGTTTCAAGGGTTAACTAAACATAGAAAGGGTATATATATATATATATATATATATATATATATATATATATATATATAGTAGAAACATTTCATCGTAAATATTTCATATCTATAGAAACTTTAAATTGATTAAATTCACTATTTCTATCAAAATGGTTTGAAATCCGAGATCTATATCTTATCTTATCAGATTTTTATTATTACATTGTAAGAAGAAAATTAAATTTTTGAGCGTAAACGTAACTGATTATATGTTTAAATTTAGCAAATATAATGTAAAAAATGGTATAAAATTGTCAAGCTACGTTTACTGTTCAAATCATACAACTGGGTTCACGATGAATTATAATTATGTATTTTAAAATCTTTAAGTATAGTAAATACTAATGACTGTTTTATTTAAAAACAAATTAATTTAGCAATTGATTTGACTGACTTTCTAAGTCATAAACAGTGGTATTGTGTGATTGATGTGTTAAAATTATACACAAAAATACAGATTCAATAAAAATGATCTGAGAAGCTATAGTATAAAAAATATTATAAAAAATAAGTATAGAAATAAAAAAGGTCTAACAAAATGAAAATGGCATAGAAAATGTAATTCGTATACTAGACGTAATTAAAATAAATGAAATAATCACTAACACTATATATTTGGTTTAAAGTGATATGTCTGGCTTGTATATTCAACATGAGGTTACTGTGAATGTATAATAGATTCGTGTTAAACATGCATACACGACATAACTTGAGTTTATGAAGAAATATTTTCACTAAAAATGAAAAGGCTTAACGTTATGCTAACAAATAGATCACTTCTATTATCTGATCAAATCAAGGGAAACAAATTTTCTTTCAGAGAAAAGCAGAGAAAGATTAGGTTATAAAAATTTGAGTGGAGGAAACGTACTAAGGTACATCACGTTAACTTGCTTTTTGATGTAACAACTAACAGTACTGCCTTAACTATGAATATACACGAGCATCGCTAAAGGTAACTCACATGGGGGAAACGTACTAAGGCACATGGCGTTAACTTACCATTTAATGTAACAACTAACAGTACTGCCTTAAGTATGCATGTACACGAGCATCACTAAAGGTAACTCAAATGGGGGAAACGTACTAAGGCACATCACGTTAACTTGTCTTTAGATGTAACAACTAACAGTACTGCCTTAAGTATCCATGTACACGAGCATCGATACAGGTAACTCAAATGGGGCAACGTACTAAGCCACATCACGTTT
Organism: Stictocephala bisonia; assembly: GCA_035578905.1. Taxonomy (NCBI): domain Eukaryota; kingdom Metazoa; phylum Arthropoda; class Insecta; order Hemiptera; family Membracidae; genus Stictocephala; species Stictocephala bisonia. Next base: position 604,395 of record JAQJVL010000233.1, read on the forward strand.
ACTTGTCTTTTGATGTAACAACTAACAGTACTGCCTTAAGTATGCATGTACACGAGCATCGATACAGGTAACTCAAGTGGGGCAACGTACTAAGGCACATCACGTTAACTTGTCTTTAGATGTAACAACTAAGAGTACTGCCTTAAGTATGTATGTACACGAGCATCGATACAGGTAACTCAAATGGGGCAACGTACTAAGGCACATCACGTTTACTTGTCTTTTGATGTAACAACTAACAGTACTGCCTTAAGTATGCATGTACACGAGCATCGATACAGGTAACTCAAGTGGGGCAACGTACTAAGGCACATCACGTTAACTTGTCTTTAGATGTAACAACTAAGAGTACTGCCTTAAGTATGTATGTACACGAGCATCGATACAGGTAACTCAAGTGGGGGAACGTACTAAGGCACATCACGTTAACTTGTCTTTTGATGTAACAACTAACAGTACTGCAATAGTATGCAACTAACTTAAGTATGCATTTACACGAGCATCGGTAAAGGTAACTCAAGTGGGGAAACGTACTAAGGCACATCACTTTAACTTACCTTTTGATGTAACAACTAACAGTACTGCCTTAAGTATGCATGTACACGAGCATCGGTAAAGGTAACTCAAGTGGGAAAACGTATTAAGGCACATCACGTTAACTTACCTTTTGATGTAAAAACTAACAGTGCTGCCTTAAGTATTTATGTACACGAGCATCGGTAAAGGTAACTCAAGTGGGGAAACGTACTAAGGCACATCACGTTTACTTGTCTTTTGATGTAACAACTAACAGTACTGCCTTAAGTATGCATGTACACGAGCATCGATACAGGAAACTCAAGTGGGGCAACGTACTAAGGCACATCACGTTAATTTGTCTTTAGATGTAACAACTAACAGTACTGCCTTAAGTATGTATGTACACGAGCATCGATACAGGTAACTCAAGTGGGGGAACGTACTAAGGCACATCACGTTAACTTGTCTTTTGATGTAACAACTAACAGTACTGCCTTAAGTATGCATGTACACGAGCATCACTAAAGGTAACTCAAATGGGGGAAACGTACTAAGGCACATCATGTTAACTTGTCTTTAGATGTAACAACTAACAGTGCTGCCTTAAGTATGCATGTACACGAGCATCACTAAAGGTAACTCAAATGGGGGAAACGTACTAAGGCACATCATGTTAACTTGTCTTTAGATGTAACAACTAACAGTGCTGCCTTAAGTATTTATGTACACGAGCATCGATACAGGTAACTCAAGTGGGGCAACGTACTAAGGCACATCACGTTTACTTGTCTTTTGATGTAACAACTAACAGTACTGCCTTAAGTATGCATGTACACGAGCATCGATACAGGAAACTCAAGTGGGGCAACGTACTAAGGCACATCACGTTAACTTGTCTTTAGATGTAACAACTAACAGTACTGCCTTAAGTATGTATGTACACGAGCATCGATACAGGTAACTCAAGTGGGGGAACGTACTAAGGCACATCACGTTAACTTGTCTTTTGATGTAACAACTAACAGAACTGCAATAGTATGCAACTAACTTAAGTATGCATTTACACGAGCATCGGTAAAGGTAACTCAAGTGGGGAAACGTACCAAGGCACATCTCTTTAACTTACCTTTTGATGTAACAACTAACAGTACTGCCTTAAGTATGCATGTACACGAGCATCGGTAAAGGTAACTCAAGTGGGAAAACGTACTAAGGCACATCACGTTAACTTACCTTTTGATGTAAAAACTAACAGTGCTGTCTTAAGTATTTATGTACACGAGCATCGGTAAAGGTAACTCAAGTGGGGGAACGTACTAAGGCACATAACGTTAACTTGTCTTTTGATGTAACATTTAAGAGTACTGCAATAGTATGCAACTAACTTAAGTATGCATGTACACGAGCATCGGTATAGGTAACTCAAGTGGAGAAATGTACTAAGGCACATCACGTTACCTTTTCTTTTGACGTAACAACTAAGAGTACTGCAATAGTATGCAACTAACTTAAGTATGCATGTACACGAGCATCGGTAAAGGTAACTCAAGTGGGGAAACGTACTAAGGCACATCACGTTAACTTGTCTTTTGATGTATCTGCTAACAGTACTGCCTTAAGTATGCATGTACACGAGCTTCGATACAGGTAACTCAAGTGGGGGAACGTACTAAGGCACATCACGTTAACTTGTCTTTTGGTGTAACAACTGACAGTACTGCCTTAAGTATGTATGTACACGAGCAACGGTAAAGGTAACTCAAGTGGGGAAACGTACTTATTCACATCAAGTTAACTTACATTTTGATGTAACAACTAACAATACTGCCTTAAGTATGTATGTACACCAGCATCGATACCGGTAACACAAGTGGCGGAAACGTAGTAAGGCACATCAAGTTAACTTACCTTTTAATGTAACAACTAACAGTGCTGCCTTAAGTATGTATGTACACGATCATCGATACAGGTAACTCAAGTGGCGGAAACGTACTAAGGCACATCACGTTAACTTACCTTTTGATGTAACAACTAACAGTACTGCCTTAAGTATGTATGTACACGAGCATCAATAAAGGTAACTCAAGTGGGGAAACGTAGTAAGGCACATCACGTTAACTTACCTTTTGATGTAACAACTAACAATACTGCCTTAAGTATGAATGTACACGAGCATCGATACAGGTAACTCAAATGGGGAAACGTACTAAGGCACATCACGTTAACTTACATTTTGATGTAACAACTAACAATACTGCCTTAAGTATGTATGTACACGAGCATCGATACAGGTAACTCAAGTGGGGAAACGTTCTAAGGCACATCACGTATCTTCCCTTTTGTTGTAACAACTAACAGTGCTACCTTAAGTATGTATGTACACGAGCATCGATACAGGTAACTCAAGTGGGGAAACGTACTAAGGCACATCACGTTAACTTACATTTTGATGTAACAACTAACAATACTGCCTTAAGTATGTATGTACACGAGCATCGATACAGGTAACTCAAGTGGGGAAACGTTCTAAGGCACATCACGTATATTCCCTTTTGTTGTAACAACTAACAGTGCTGCCTTAAGTATGTATGTACACGAGCATCGATACAGGTAACTCAAGTGGGGAAACGTTCTAAGGCACATCACGTATCTTCCCTTTTGTTGTAACAACTAACAGTGCTGCCTTAAGTATGTATGTACACGAGCATCGATACAGGAAACTCAAATGGGGAAACGTACTAAGGCACATCACGTTAACTTACATTTTGATGTAACAACTAACAATACTGCCTTAAGTATGTATGTACACGAGCATCGATACAGGTAACTCAAGTGGGGAAACGTTCTAAGGCACATCACGTATCTTCCCTTTTGATGTAACAACTAACAGTGCTGCCTTAAGTATGAATGTACACGAGCATCGATACAGGTAACTCAAATGGGGAAACGTACTAAGGCACATCACGTTAACTTACCTTTTGATGTAACAACTAACAATACTGCCTTAAGTATGAATGTACACGAGCATCGATACAGGTAACTCAAGTGGGGAAACGTTCTAAGGCACATCACGTATCTTCCCTTTTGTTGTAACAACTAACAGTGCTGCCTTAAGTATGTATGTACACGAGCATCGATACAGGTAACTCAGGTGGCGGAAACGTACTAAGGCACATCACGTTAACTTACCTTTTGATGTAACAACTAACAGTACTGCCTTAAGTATGTATGTACACGAGCATCGATACAGGTAACTCAAGTGGGGAAACGTACTAAGGCACATCACGTTAACTTGTCTTTTGATGTAACAACTAACAGTACTGCCTTAAGTATTTATGTACACGAGCATCGATACAGGTAAATCAAGTAGGGAAACGTACTAAGGCACATCACGTTAACTTGTCTTTTGATGTAACATATAACAGTGCTGCCTTAAGTATGTATGTACACGAGCATCAATAAAGGTAACTCAAGTGGGGAAACGTACTAAGGCACATCACGTTAACTTACCTTTTGATGTAACAACTAACAGTACTGCCTTAAGTATGTATGTACACGAGCATCGATACAGGTAACTCAAATGGGGGAAACGTACTAAGGCACATCACGTTAACTTGTCTTTAGATGTAACAACTAACAGTACTGCCTTAAGTATGAATGTACACGAGCATCGATACAGGTAACTCAAGTGGGGCAACGTACTAAGGCACATCACGTTAACTTGTCTTTAGATGTAACAACTAACAGTACTGCCTTAAGTATGTATGTACACGAGCATCGATACAGGGAACTCAAGTGGGGCAACGTACTAAGGCACATCACGTTTACTTGTCTTTTGATGTAACAACTAACAGTACTGCCTTAAGTATGCATGTACACGAGCATCGATACAGGTAACTCAAGTGGGGCAACGTACTAAGGCACATCACGTTAACTTGTCTTTAGATGTAACAACTAACAGTACTGCCTTAAGTATGTATGTACACGAGCATCGATACAGGTAACTCAAGTGGGGGAACGTACTAAGGCACATCACGTTAACTTGTCTTTTGATGTAACAACTAACAGTACTGCAATAGTATGCAATTAACTTAAGTATGCATTTACACGAGCATCGGTAAAGGTAACTCAAGTGGGGAAACGTACCAAGGCACATCACTTTAACTTACCTTTTGATGTAACAACTAACAGTACTGCCTTAAGTATGCATGTACACGAGCATCGGTAAAGGTAACTCAAGTGGGAAAACGTACTAAGGCACATCACGTTAACTTACCTTTTGATGTAAAAACTAACAGTGCTGTCTTAAGTATTTATGTACACGAGCATCGGTAAAGGTAACTCAAGTGGGGGAACGTACTAAGGCACATAACGTTAACTTGTCTTTTGATGTAACATTTAAGAGTACTGCAATAGTATGCAACTAACTTAATTATGCATGTACACGAGCATCGGTAAAGGTAACTCAAGTGGAAAAACGTACTAAGGCACATCCCGTTACCTTTTCTTTTGACGTAACAACTAAGAGTACTGCAATAGTATGCAACTAACTTAAGTATGCATGTACACGAGCATCGGTAAAGGTAACTCAAGTGGGGAAACGTACTAAGGCACATCACGTTAACTTGTCTTTTGATGTATCTACTAACAGTACTGCCTTAAGTATGCATGTACACGAGCATCGATACAGGTAACTCAAGTGGGGGAACGTACTAAGGCACATCACGTTAACTTGTCTTTTGGTGTAACAACTGACAGTACTGCCTTAAGTACGTATGTACACGAGCATCGGTAAAGGTAACTCAAGTGGGGAAACGTACTTATTCACATCAAGTTAACTTACATTTTGATGTAACAACTAACAATACTGCCTTAAGTATGTATGTACACCAGCATCGATACCGGTAACTCAAGTGGCGGAAACGTAGTAAGGCACATCACGTTAACTTACCCTTTGATGTAACAACTAACAGTGCTGCCTTAAGTATGTATGTACACGATCATCGATACAGGTAACTCAAGTGGCGGAAACGTACTAAGGCACATCACGTTAACTTACCTTTTGATGTAACAACTAACAGTACTCTCTTAAGTATGTATGTACACGAGAATCAATAAAGGTAACTCAAGTGGGGAAACGTAGTAAGGCACATCACGTTAACTTACCTTTTGATGTAACAACTAACAATACTGCCTTAAGTATGAATGTACACGAGCATCGATACAGGTAACTCAAATGGGGAAACGTACTAAGGCACATCACGTTAACTTACATTTTGATGTAACAACTAACAATACTGCCTTAAGTATGTATGTACACGAGCATCGATACAGGTAACTCAAGTGGGGAAACGTTCTAAGGCACATCACGTATCTTCCCTTTTGTTGTAACAACTAACAGTGCTGCCTTAAGTATGTATGTACACGAGCATCGATACAGGTAACTCAAGTGGGGAAACGTACTAAGGCACATCACGTTAACTTACATTTTGATGTAACAACTAACAATACTGCCTTAAGTATGTATGTACACGAGCATCGATACAGGTAACTCAAGTGGGGAAACGTTCTAAGGCACATCACGTATCTTCCCTTTTGTTGTAACAACTAACAGTGCTGCCTTAAGTATGTATGTACACGAGCATCGATACAGGTAACTCAAGTGGGGAAACGTTCTAAGGCACATCACGTATCTTCCCTTTTGTTGTAACAACTAACAGTGCTGCCTTAAGTATGTATGTACACGAGCATCGATACAGGTAACTCTAATGGGGAAACGTACTAAGGCACATCACGTTAACTTACATTTTGATGTAACAACTAAAAATACTGCCTTAAGTATGTATGTACACGAGCATCGATACAGGTAACTCAAGTGGGGAAACGTTCTAAGGCACATCACGTATCTTCCCATTTGTTGTAACAACTAACAGTGCTGCCTTAAGTATGTATGTACACGAGCATCGATACAGGTAACTCAAATGGGGAAACGTACTAAGGCACATCACGTTAACTTACATTTTGATGTAACAACTAACAATACTGCCTTAAGTATGTATGTACACGAGCATCGATACAGGTAATTCAAGTGGGGAAACGTTCTAAGGCACATCACGTATCTTCCCTTTTGTTGTAACAACTAACAGTGCTGCCTTAAGTATGTATGTACACGAGCATCGATACAGGTAACTCAGGTGGCGGAAACGTACTAAGGCACATCACGTTAACTTACCTTTTGATGTAACAACTAACAGTATTGCTTAAGTATGTATGTACACGAGCATCGATACAGGTAACTCAAGTGGGGAAACGTACTAAGGCACATCACGTTAACTTGCCTTTTGAAGTACTAACTAACAGTACTGCCTTAAGTATGAATGTACACGAGCTTCGCCAAAGGTAACTCAAGTGGGGAAACGTACTAAGGCACATGGCGTTAACTTACCATTTAATGTAACAACTAACAGTACTGCCTTAAGTATGCATGTACATGAGCATCGATACAGGTAACTCAAGTGGGGAAACGTTCTAAGGCACATCACGTTAACTTACCTTTTGATGTAACAACTAACAGTACTGCCTTAAGTATGTATGTACACGAGCATCGATACAGGTAACTCAAGTGGCGGAAACGTACTAAGGCACATCACGTTAACTTACCTTTTGATGTAACAACTAACAGTGCTGCCTTAAGTATGCATGTACACGAGCATCGATACAGGTAACTCAGGTGGCGGAAACGTAGTAAGGCACATCACGTTAACTTACCTTTTGATGTAACAACTAACAGTACTGCCGTAAGTATTTAAGTACACGAGCATCGATACGGGTAACTCAAGTGGGGGAAACGTACTAAGGCACATCACGTTAACTTACTTTTTGATGTAACAACTAACAGTACTGCCTTAAGTATTTATGTACACGAGCATCGATACAGGTAACTCAATGGGGGAAACGTAGTAAGGCACATCAGGTTAACTTACTTTTTGATATAACAACTAACAGTGCTGCCTTAAGTATTTATGTACACGAGCATCGATACAGGTAACTCAAGTGGGGGAAACGTAGTAAGGCACATCACGTTAACTTACCTTTTGATGTAACAACTAACAGTACTGCCTTAAGTATTTATGTACACGAGCATCGATACAGGTAACTCAAGTGGGGAAACGTACTAAGGCACATCACGTTAACTTACCTTTTGATGTAACAACTAACAGTACTGCCTTAAGTATTTATGTACACCAGCATCGATACCGGTAACTCAAGTGGGGGAAACGTAGTAAGGCACATCACGTTAACTTACCTTTTGATGTAACAACTAACAGTATTGCCTTAAGTGTTTATGTACACGAGCATCGATACAGGTAACTCAAGTGGGGAAATGTACTAAGGCACATCACGTTAACTTACCTTTTGATGTAACAACTAACAGTTCTGCCTTAAGTATGCATGTACACGAGCATCGGTAAAGGTAACTCAGGTGGCGGAAACGTACTAAGGCACATCACGTTAACTTAACCTTTTGATGTAACAACTAACAGTGCTGCCTTAAGTATGTATGTACACGAGCATCGCTAAAGGTAACTCAAGTGGGGGAAACGTACTAAAGAACATCACGTTATCTTGTCTTTTGATGTAACAACTAACAGTGCTGCCTTAAGTATGCATGTACACGAGCATCGATACAGGTAACTCAAGTGGGGAAACGTACTAAGGCACATCACGTTAACTTACCTTTTGATGTAACAACTAACAGTGCTGCCTTAAGTATGTATGTACACGAGCATCGCTAAAGGTAACTCAAGTGGGGGAAACGTACTAAAGAACATCACGTTATCTTGTCTTTTGATGTAACAACTAACTGTGCTGCCTTAAGTATGCATGTACACGAGCATCGATACAGGTAACTCAAGTGGTGTAAATGCTGTTAGACATTTTATAAAGTTTATGTGTATTTAAATGAGCATGTAATCAGTTACGGTTGTTAAACTGTTACCATTGAATTGATTATGTTCTGCGTTCTAAAATAACGTAGTATTAGAAATATTAAGATTTCTATTTTAATAATGCATCTAAAATCATCTTATTTATTTCTTTTGAGATAAGCAAGTATCTTTCTCATGTTTTACAAACAAAAAATAAACTATTTTCATTATTAATATTGACAAATTTATTATTTTCGAAACGTAGCCTACTATGAAATTCTACATTTAAAAATTAACTAACAATAAGCGACTCAATTTTAATACAAGTTCAATAAGACACAAATATGCTAATCAGTTTTGATCACCATAAAGTTTTTGTCTAAACAGGATTTTTACACATTATCAAACCCATGCATTTATTATATATTAAGAAAATAAGGCAATTATTATGATTCTTAATAAATTATATGAAACAATAAAAACATTATAATTAAAACTCCATTTTTGCTTTTATCGATGTAATTACCTGCAGTAGTACTTTGATGTTGAACAGTGATTTTGCCAACAAAACTGTCTCTTTTAGTTCCGATGTTTGCAATTGGAATAATACGTGACATAAATGCATTTGGGTTAAACTGATAACGCCATTAGTTAACTGATATTTCAGAACATAACGGTTTACGTTGCCCTTTATTTCAATTTGGGCACTATAAAATCTAGTGAATTTTCATTGATTTCTAAATTATAGATAAAATAGTGTATGAAAGTATTAGTGAAGAATGAGACTATCTCATATACTACGGTGGTTTATTACCAACAGTGAGTGGACAGTTACAACACAAAAACAGGTAATAACTACGTTATTAACAGTGTGAAACTACGTTACTGAAAATGAGTGAATATGTTAGTAAGAATGGGTAACTACGTGAATAACAAGGTGTAGTTACTTTACTAACAATGGATGACTACTTTACTAACAAAGGGAGTAATAACAACCGGGGATGTTACTGCGTTACTAACTTAACATAGTAGTTATAACTTTACTAACAAAAGGAGCAGTAACAACCATGAATGTTACTACGTTACTAACATAACATTGTAGTTGCAAAGTGTAACTACTTTAATAACAAAGGGAATAGTAACAACCGGGGATGTTACTACGTTACTAACATAACATAGTAGTTATAACTTTATTAACAAAGGGAGTAGTAACAACCGTGAATGTTACTACGTTACTAACATAACATAGTAGTTACAAAGTGTAACTACTTTAATAACAAAGGGAGTAGTAACAACCGGGGATGTTACTACGTTACTAACATAACATAGTAGTTATAACTTTATTAACAAAGGGAGTAGTAACAACCATGAATGTTACTACGTTACTAACATAACATAGTAGTTACAAAGTGTAACTACTTTATTAACAAAGGGAGTAGTAACAACCGAGAATGTTACTACGTTACTAACGTAACATAGTAGTTATAACTGTACTAACAAATTGAGTAGTAACAACCGGGGGTTGTTACTACGTTACTAACATAACATAGTAGTTATAACGTGAAACTACTTTACTAACAAAGGGAGTAGTAACAACCGAGAATGTTACTACGTTACTAACATAACATAGTAGTTACAAAGTGTAACTACTTTAATAACAAAGGGAGTAGTAACAACCGGGGATGTTACTACGTTACTAACATAACATAGTAGTTACAAAGTGTAACTACTTTAATAACAAAGGGAATAGTAACAACCGGGGATGTTACTACGTTACTAACTTAACATAGTAGTTATAACTTTATTAACAAAGGGAGTAGTAACAACCGTGTATGTTACTACGTTACTAAAATAACATAGTAGTTACAAAGTGTAACTACTTTAATAACAAAGGGAGTAGTAACAACCGAGAATGTTACTACGTTACTAACGTAACATAGTAGTTATAACTTTACTAACAAATTGAGTAGTAACAACCGGGGGTTGTTACTACGTTACTAACATAACATAGTAGTTATAACGTGTAACTACTTTACTAACAAAGGGAGTAGTAACAACCGAGAATGTTACTACGTTACTGACATAACATAGTAGTTACAAAGTGTAACTACTTTAATAACAAAGGGAGTAGTAACAACCGGGGATGTTACTACATTACTAACTTAACATAGTAGTTATAACTTTACTAACAAAAGGAGCAGTAACTTCCATGAATGTACTACGTTACTAACATAACATTGTAGTTGCAAAGTGTAACTAATTTAATAACAAAGGGAATAGTAACAACCGGGGATGTTACTACGTTACTAACTTAACATAGTAGTTATAACTTTATTAACAAAGGGAGTAGTAACAACCGTGAATTTTACTACGTTACTAACATAACATCGTAGTTACAAAGTGTAACTACTTTAATAACAAAGGGAGTAGTAACAACCGGGGATGTTACTACATTACTAACTTAACATAGTAGTTATAACTTTATTAACAAAGGGAGTAGTAACAACCGTGAATGATACTACGTTACTAACATAACATAGTAGTTACAAAGTGTAACTACTTTAATAACAAAGGGAGTAGTAACAACCGGGGATGTTACTACATTACTAACTTAACATAGTAGTTATAACTTTATTAACAAAGGAAGTAGTAACAACCGTGAATGTTACTACGTTACTAACATAACATAGTAGTTATAACGTGTAACTACTTTACTAACAAAGGGAGTAGTAACAACCGAGAAAGTTACTACGTTACTAACATAACATAGTAGTTACAAAGTGTAACTACTTTAATAACAAAGGGAGTAGTAACAACCGGGGATGTTACTACATTACTAACTTAACATAGTAGTTATAACTTTACTAACAAAAGGAGCAGTAACTTCCATGAATGTGTTACAAAGTGTAACTACTTTAATAACAAAGGGAGTAGTAACAACCGGGGATGTTACTACATTACTAACTTAACATAGTAGTTATAACTTTATTAACAAAGGGAGTAGTAACAACCGTGAATGTTACTACGTTACTAACATAACATAGTAGTTACAAAGTGTAACTACTTTATTAACAAAGGGAGTAGTAACAACCGAGAATGTTACTACGTTACTAACGTAACATAGTAGTTATAACTTTATTAACAAAGGGAGTAGTAACAACCGTGAATGTTACTACGTTACTAACATAACATAGTAGTTACAAAGTGTAACTACTTTAATAACAAAGGGAGTAGTAACAACCGTGAATGTTACTACGTTACTAACATAACATAGTAGTTACACAGTGTAACTACTTTATTAACAAAGGGAGTAGTAACAACTGGGGGTGTTACTACGTTACTAAAGTAACATAATAGTTATAACTTTATTAACAAAGGGAGTAGTAACAACCGAGAATGTTACTACGTTACTAACGTAACATAGTAGTTATAACTTTACTAACAAAGGGAGTAGTAACAACCGGGGATGTAACTACGTTACTAACATAACATAGTAGTTACAACGTGTAACTACTTTCCTAAAACGTGTAACTAAGTTAATTACAACGTCTCACTAAATTAATAATAACGACATAGTTAATGTTACTAACAATGTGAGTCTGATATATTGAATAGCTAAACAATTGATGCGTGTATGAATGAAAGGGATTTCCTACACAGTATAATGGATATTTAAATAACTCTGTTGTTATAGTTACTGACAGTCACGACTATATTACTATCTCAAAATATCAGCAGTGTTTGTAGTCCATTGTGGAGCACTAGTTTAGTCCCATGTAAATGTAATGCAGTTTAAACCAGCTGTGGTTGCAGGCCTCGCTAGCTACCAAAATTACAGGCACAAATATTCCCATTAGATGGAATGTTTAATGTTGGTGTATGTAATCAAGGTTTAAACGATGAAACTAGTATCTTTTATTTTATCAAATTAAACAATTAATTTAGTTCATTGCACCAACGACGCCCAATAGAGTTAAAATCTTGATTTTACCTGCATAAAGTGTACTCGTTTGCACTAATCAAGAAAGTGTCTATACATATGGTCTAACAATGTAACGCTGAATAGATTTTCATGTAAAATTATGATTTATTCCTAATTAACGATTTTTAGTTAGTAAATTGTTTGATTAATTAAACTTGTTGAGTATTTATTTATTGCAATTACTTTAATAATATCGATTTATTTGTATGAAGAGTTTATATGTAAATAATTGAAATAATAACAACAGTGAAGATGTACAGTACTGGATACACGTTAGGAAGATTACTATGGCCGTGGATTTATTGAAAGATTTATTACGTATACCATTGTCTGGATTCCCCCACTACTGAATAGGCACTATTGAATAGGCAAAGCTATTCAATAAGAAAACATTGGCCAGACCAGATATATCTAAAATAATTGTTAATCCTTCACGTGAGTTTATTTATATATTTTGTATTTGAGTTTAGCTTTTTTAACTAATCTAAACACAACTTTTCGTAATGCTTCTTCGAATATGTTTTTACATTAAATGGAGAGTGAAATAAGTTTATTAATATGTTAAAAAGAGTTTAACGAAACCATGAAAATCTCAGTGAAAACGTAGTCTTCCAGTTAGTTGAATGATCAGGTTACTGGTAAATGTTCAATTCAATCAAGTTGCTAAATAAAGCAGGTATCAAAGATAACGTTTATAATAGTTAGTTATACTAATCTAGACTATAGCAGTGCAATGCCAGAGATGGACCTTGAAAGCAAGTCCCTTTTTTATTTTTAACTATATTTTATTGGTATTTGTCATTGGGCAAGCCGGTGGCAGAGAGGTCTAAGGCGTCAGGACTTTGAACTTAGGTCAGAGATAGCGCTGGTTCGAATCTGGCCTGGACTGGTAGATTTATCAGTAATATTCACCTTCTTCTGTACTTGTTCATCCCCTTACTCTGTCTGAGTAAGTTCTTCGCATATATAAATAGTCAATGATGAATGGGCAGAGTAAGGTTTAGAAGGACGTCGGTCTATCCTTAAAAAAATTTACTGAGAAGAAGCTATCACTTAAGTGTTATTCCTAGTTGTACTAAAGTGTGTCTTAATATTTCACAGCAATAAATTTATTTTACAAAGTAAGGTCATGAATGTTAAAAAATTCAGTATGAGAAAGTTCACATTTTTCTTGTTTGCTTATTATTTTCAATGACGTTTTTTACTCGAAACTTTGTAAATAGTGTTATGAGATAATTTGAAAAATATTTTAGAGCAAAATCATATAAACATAAAAAAATCAAAGCCAACCAATTTGATAGTATTTTAATAAAAAATTCCAATGAGCTTATTTTATGTTTTGTTCGTTTCTTAGCTAATGCTTTAATGAATATATAAAATGAAATAACGATTAATATAAGCGTATTCCTATGAAAGCCAGTGGTCATTAGCCCTACAGGTTGTGAATAAAAAATGTTTTTAACCCTTCTCGAGATAAATAATTGCTGGTAATTGTTCATGTTATTTCTTGTTGTGATTTAGGTGTGACGCTCGAACATGCTTAGACATTCGCATATGTGTGTTTATTTAAATTAATTACTTTGTTAAAAGCTATCGATTAAAAATAATCCATTAAACCAAACCATCAACATACTCTTGAGTTCGACGTAAGCTCAAGAGAGAAAAAACAACTTTTAATAATTTGTTCTTCAATTTGTAATCAATTTTGGATAAATTTGTTCTCGACAAAATCCAAAAACTCAATGGAATGATTTAAAATTTTAATGATGCTAGTACTCTCCCTTGGCGGACATTGTTATTTATACTGTGTCATCAAACATTAATTTTGAATTTATTTTTTGTGTCATCAAAAAATAAATTAGAATATATTTTTTGAAGTTTAGTTAACAATTTACTTTAATTTATGAATTTACAGTAACATTTTTGAAATTTTTATCCAACATAGTTTAAGATTATAGAAAAATAAAAACTCAGAGAACTTTGCTAAATGTAATTGGCCACGCTTTCTGCAGGTTGTCAGCAAGAAGACGCCGACTAAAGTACGTGACGGCTAGATGGAATTCGGTTGTCTTCCCCTTTGGGGATCTGATGTATTATTCAGTGTCTTCACTGGAACAAAAACCTTGCCTCTGGTCCCTCGAATCTGTTTAGACATTTTTCTTGTACAAGTATTTTGAAAGCTAATTAATTATTTCATTGAATCCGTGTTTCTTTAGTGCACCATCATCTGTAACGTACAATCAACCTCAAAAATTGACTTCACTAAACAGCGTTAACATTTCTTCATAAGATGAAAAATTATCAATCAATTTGTACTTTAAATATCTGACAATAATCCGAAGAAATGTGCAACCCCCCCTCCAAAATCAACACATTTATACAATAGTATATACAAGTATACTATAGGTTGACATTACCAAATTCATGTGACACACGTACCTATATACTAGTATTTTTTAAAGCGTTTAAGGTGTGCAAATTAGTTTAAGGTATATTTATGTAAATTCCATCTCTTAGTGTTAGGAAGTGAAATAATGAAATAATAAAATGAAATAATGAATTTATTCACACAAAAAATTATCATACATACAAATTGCCATAATACATAATTGTGAATATACCTAGCCACTTATCCAGTAGTGTGGCTAGGTTAAACAAAAATGAAAAACAAGATTATAAACAATTATAACAATGAGTCCAGTTCAGCAAGCTTATTATCAAGGTAATACAGCTCTCTGCAGCGCAAGTGGTTACAGTTCAACTTAAATTATATACATATTCAACTATATTCAAAACAAATACAAATCATACCATGGATTGGCTCATAAAGTCTGTTTGTTCTAACGTGAAAAGCCATTGTTTTAATTTTTGACAAAACTTTGTTTCATTATTGATTTGCTTGATTTCAAGAGGCAATTTATTGAAATAATTTGGCCCAAGATAGTTAAAAGATTGTTTAAAAATAGTTTTATTAACCTTAGGTTTAATAAAGATGCGTTGATTGTTACTCCTAATATTATAGTTGGGACGTGAAGATCCTTTGTTGCCACTTCTTATATAAAACAGTCTTAAAGTTTTAAAACAAAATAAGTGTTGGATTGGAAGTACTTTTAAATATGAGTATAATGCGAATGAAGACTGGCGGGAATTTTGCTTCAGAATTACACGAACAAACTTAATTTGAATTTTCCTAATATTGCCAATATTGGTCTTGTATGATCCACCCCAACACACAATACCATACTGCAATCTGGAGTGAACCAAGCCATAGTATAATGTACGTAACAGAGAAGTACTACAAAAATTCCTTAGGAAATAAAATTTTCCAACACTTGATCTAATTTTAGAAATCAAATTAGCAGTATGCTTTTTCCAAGACAGCTTACTGTCAAGCCATATACCTAAATATTGAAAACTATCAACTTCTTCAATTATTTTACAATTACAATTTTCTTCGTTAATTCCACAACAAGTGTAACTGTGGTAAATTACAGGTCTATTTAAAGTTAACTCTTTAAAATCAAAATTAACAAGTTTAGTTTTATTGACATTAACAGACATTTTGTTTTTGAAACACCAACATCGTAATATATTTAAGTCACTTTTAATATGCTGAAATAAAATATTTTTGTTTGTCTGTGAATGAACAAAAGCAATATCGTCGGCGAACGCACTAATACTTCCATAGAAATTCTGCTGTAGCAAATCGTTTATATAAATAATAAATAAATTTGCCGAAAGAACGGATCCTTGTGGAACTCCGGCCTCGATGCTTAGCGGGGGGCTTAAAATATTTTCAATTTTTACCATTCGACTCCGGCCTGTAAGAAAACTTTCAAACCAGTTTAGAGGTGTCCCTCTAATGCCAGCGGATTCCAACTTATCAATTAATATTTTATGGTTTACTAAATCAAAGGCCTTCTTAAAGTCTATTCTGGGTGAAGTTAAGTAAGAGTGGTCGTACCATTTAACCTTAATTTGGTTGTGTTTTACTTAGAAAAAGTGTTGTATCCCACACGGCATTTCGGAGTTTGCTCTCTGCCTAGTCAATGACTTTGCATTGACTCCAAACTGTGAAAGATATTTTTTCAAATTATAAAGTATTTTGATGTTCCCTTTCTTAAAGTTCATTTACATTATTAAAAACTAACAAAGAAACTTAAAGGTAGTGTTGAAGTTTGAGGAGACCTGTTTGAGAGATTGTGTTCTGTAAGTAGTGGGTGAGATTGATGGGGTACAGAGTGAGGTTGATGAGTTGCAGCGTGATGTTCAGTAGTGGCTGGGACTGAAGGGGTACAGAGTGAGGATGGTGAGTTGTAGCGTGATGTTCAGTAATGGGTGGGAGTGAAGGAGTACAAAGTGAGGGTTGTGAGTTGGAGCGTGATGTGCAGTAGTGGGTGGGATTGAAGGGGTGCAGAGTGAGGGTGGTGAGTTGGAGCGTGATGGCAGAAGTGGGTGGGATTGATGGGGTACAGAGTGAGGGTGGTGAGTTGGAGTGAGATGTTCAGTAATGGGGGGGAGTGAATAGATACAGAGTAAGGGTTATGAGTTGGAGTGTGATGTGCAGTAGTGGGTGGGATTGGTAGGGTAAGAGTGAGGGTGGTGAGTTGGAGTGTGATGTTCAGTAGTGGGTGGGAGTGATGGGGTACAGATTGAGGTTGCTGAGTTGGAGCGTGATGTACAGTTATGGGTGGGAGTGAAAGGGTACAGAGTGAGGGTGGTGAGTTGGAGCGTGATGTTCAGTAATGGGTGGGAGTGAAGGAGTATAAAGTGAGGGTTGTGAGTTGGAGCGTAATGTGCAGTAGTGGGTGGGATTGGTAGGGTACAGAGTGAGGGTGGTGAGTTGGAGCGTGATGTTCAGTAATGGGTGGGAGTGAAGGAGTATAAAGTGAGGGTTGTGAGTTGGAGCGTAATGTGCAGTAGTGGGTGGGATTGGTAGGGTACAAAGTGAGGGTGGTGAGTTGGAGTGTGATGTTCAGTAATGGGTGGGAGTGAAGGAGTATAAATTGAGGGTTGTGAGTTGGAGCGTAATGTGCAGTAGTGGGTGGGATTGGTAGGGTACAGAGTGAGGTTAGTGAGTTGGAACGTGATGTATAGTAGTCAATGAATAAAAATAATCAGAGTTGATCTGTTTGTGATATATTTTATTGTTTATAAATATCTATAAGTAAAATGGCGTATAAACCTAAATCGAATGTATTTTGAAGTTTGATTTTTATTGCTGTAAATATATCAGACCCTGTTTTTTTTGTATGTGTTTTGGTTGGAAAAAAATTAAATTTTCAGAGGTTTTTAATTATTTTTCATACACGTGGTGTATTGTTTTCTAGTTTATAGGTATTTGCACGTAACAATGAATAATGCTGATTTTTAACACCACCTTTAAGGTTTATTAGCAGCAATATACATTCAATACAATTTGCCAATGTTAAAAAAAATATAGAATCTATATAATTTTTAAGAAACAAAATGTTTTACTCTTTCTGTAATATGTCATCCTCATTAATAAACATGAGGTGTGCTCTAAGCCTGAACGTAATAGAATCTGTAATGAAATCAGCCCTTTGAATTTTGACATCTAGTGTTATACAATACGACGGTAGAACAATATACAATGAACTATTTCAAAACTTCGGGGTTAATCTTTTAATTAGTGTTTACATTTCTTGTCAATATGGATTTTATAAAATTTAAAATTATGTAATCGAACTAGAAACTTTTTAGAAACAGGAAAATAGACTAAAATTGATGCAGAGAGTAAGAAATAGAACGAACAAGGAGGAATTAACTGTACGATAGTATCGATAACGTTATAATGAGATACAATTAAGTATACGATAGAATCGATAATGATATAATAATGAGATACAATTAATTATACGATAGTATCGATAATGTTATAATGAGAAACAATTAAGTATACGATAGTATCTATAATGTTATAGTGAGATTTCAATCAACTATACGATAGTACTGATAACGTTATAATGAGATATAATTAATTATACGATAGTATTGATGATGTTATAATGAGATGCAATTAAGTATACGATAGTATCGATAATGTTTAATGAGATAAAATTAAGCATACGATTGTATCGTTAATATTATAATGAGATACAATTAAGTATACGATAGTATCGATAACGTTATAATGAGATACAATAAACTATACGATAGTTTCGATAAAGTTATAATGAGATACAATTAAGTATAAGATATTATCGAAAATGTTATAATGAGATGCAATTAACTATTCGAAATTATCGATAATGTTATAATGAGATACAATTAACTATACGATAGTTTCTATAATGTTATAATGAGATACAATTAACTATACGATAGTTTCTATAATGTTATAATGAGATGCAATTAACTATACGATAGTTTCTATAGTGTTATAATGAGATGCAACTAACTATTCGATATTATCGGTAATGTTATAATGAGATACTATTAACTCTACGATATTTTCGATAATTTTATAACGAAATACAATTAACTATACGATAGTTTCTATAATGTTATAATGAGATACAATTAAGTATATAATAGTATCGATAATGTTATAATGAGATGCAATTAGCTATACGATAGTTTCTATAATGTTATAATGAGATACAATTAACTATACGATAGTTTATATAGTGTTATAATGAGATGCAATTAGCTATACGATAGTTTCTATAATGTTATAATGAGATGCAATTAGCTATACGATAGTTTCTATAATGTTATAATGAGATGCAATTAGCTATACGATAGTTTATATAGTGTTATAATGAGATGCAATTAACTATACGATAGTATCGATAATGTTATAATGAGATTCGATTAACTATACGATAATATCGATAATGTTATAATGAGATATAATTAACTATACGGAAGTATCGATATTATTATAAAGAGATGAATAATTTATCCGTTACACCTATAGGAACAGTTTATTTTATACTTTCTCCAAGCATTTTAATTATACATTGGCTTCACACTCAGGAAAAAAGAGTTTTTTAAGCTTCAGACTCAGAGTTATACTAATTTAGGCTTAAGTAACGGGCCTTAGTTAAAGTTTATTACATCTCACATGAGAGTTAACTTTAGTTATTAATGAGGCGATACTTGCATATTCATGAGCAGACCCTCAGAAGATGGCTTAGAGAACTACTATAAGGCTAAGATGTAATCCCCAGTGATTAGGGATGTGTCAAGGTCGTAGGGATCATATCAACTCTGTTCAATCCAATCATCGCACGAATAAGTTGGGTTTTACATAGATATAAGAAAGTTTCCATATATGCCGTTAAATTTAAATAATGTTGCTTCAATACGCGTTTGCTCTTTCCGAGTCCAATTTAACACATAATTTAAAAAAAAGGAAATTAACTTTTGAGGACTGGATCAGAGTTACATGGTGCTTGTTTCCAAAACTAAAATTGTTTATGTAGATTAAATTGGTGCACCATTTTTCTCGTTTCGAAAACAGGTTTTCACAAAAACATTTTTCCAAAGATCACCATAATATTCATGCATTTTGTACTTGTATTGTAATATATTTGTACATTTTGTGCTTATATTGTAATAAATTTATGTTGAGTGACGTTTACTTGTACTGTATATGTACCAACACGTATTATGCTAATTAAAAAACTAAAGAATTACAATAAATAAATACAAATATGTTTATTATATAAGAAGATTTGCATTATTGTTTCATAACTAACCTATATTAAATAAGTGTAGTTTCTTATGAATTTGATAGCCGAACAATATTCTGTACATTAAGCTGGAAGAATGCTGAGAGTATCTCGTAGAGTTGGCCACGTTCCAGCACAACCTTCACTTTCATCTCTGGAACTAAATGTAACAAACATTTCCAGAGAAGGAGACAGTTACATTGAAATATATTTTATACTGTGTATTGTATGAATATAGTGGATAGTATAAAAGCCATTTAATTCATAAATAAAAATAGTTTTTGTTAGAGTTTTTATTCATTTTAGATCCAGAAATGAAATATATTAGTTTCGTAATACAAAAATAACTGATATTCGAAATTCTTGTAAATTCTGTTCAGTTATTGTTTTAAAAATATTTCCAATAATTGCAACAGTTCTTTCGATTATATTGGAAATGCTGAAAAAACTATTTTAAGATGTGGAATGGAGCATTTATTTAAATGTAAAATAAATAGTAGTCTATATTCATGTTAACGTAAAAATAACAAATTAAATGCAGAATTATTAAATATATCTCTTAAAAGAGGAATGAAAAGGAAAATTAACTTTATTTCCTCAGGAGGTTAGGCTGGAAAGGCCTCTCTACCACTTAACTTCAAAAGACGTACCTGTAATTTAGCTCTGTGACACAAGACAATATTTGAACACTAAGACACTTGTACTTTGTACTATATATTTTATTATTCCTCTTTTAGATATATTTTTATTTGCCTACTTAAAATAAAAGTTATTAGTTTGGTATTTGGCCAAGAAAGCCATACGATATAAACAATGTGTCCCAAAAGTCCCACCCCCTGTAACATTTGAACAGAATGAAACAAACAAATATACTTTGAGGGATAGTTATGCAATGACTAATGATTATTTGTGCGCTGTATGAGAACATAACTCCTCAATCCAAAATGGAGGGGTGGGATGGGGGGGGGGTTGGGGGCAGGGCCGAAATTTCATGTGCAAAGCCCAATCAAGAGACCTCATTTTAAAGGTCTCTATTAAAGAATAACAATTCCAAAAACTAGTTATCTATCTCAATCCAGTACAAAAATACAGCCTGTTGAAGCTTTATTAAAAATTCATGCTACAAACAAACAAAAAATGCTTTTGTTGACTCATCTATTCAGACTTGTGACCTTTGTACTTACTTCATCATAATCTGTTTCCTTAGATTTTTTAAAATTTGTCTAAACTTCCTTATTCAAGCTTTAACTATAAAAGAGTTGTTTGGTTGATTTTAAATGCAATTTTTAGTTTGAATTTTGACAGGCTGTAGTTTTGTACTGGATTGAGATAGAGACCTATAATTTATGGAATTGTTCTTCTTTTATAAATACCTTTAAAATGAGATGTCACTTAATAGGGGTTTGCATTTGAAATTTCGGACTTGACCCCCCCCTCCCCAACATTTTGGTCAATATTGTTTAATGTTGGACAAAGTCTTACAAATTTTAAAAAAAGCTAAACAAAAATCGAATTTCCTGAATCATGCTTTAGCACCTCTGCGAACACTGTCTATTAAAGTTGAAAGATACATATTTATTTTGTTCTTTACAAGAACGTCCTTTATTATCTCGAGTGTTGTCCTTTTATTATCTCGAATCTTATTTTAAAAATTTATTTTTATCATAATTACAATTTAATCAAGGATTCATGGCTTGTATCCATTTGCAATTGCAGCACTGGCCCTGTCATCACTAAAGCAGCAACATCTAATATAATCCTGTAAAAGTATACTACCTGACCCAGTTGGTTTTTAGTTGGGAAGATCTTAAAAAACCATGAGGTAAAATACGAGTTTTTACGGTACATAAATACTTCTCCATAGATAAAAAATATAGCCGTACGAGCTAGAAATCTGAGATAACTGATTGCCCCAGGAAAAACTAAATCGATAGGTGTTTTGTTGGCGGGAGGTGTGGGCAGCTCAACTGTTGTGGACTAGTTGCACAGCCGCCGGCGATCACGACCTCCCAAACACAGTTGTTGACGCCTGTTTTCAATACCTGAAGAGTGTAATTCTCTTCTTTATAACACCTTCACGTGTGTGATAAATGAGTCTGAATGGTCAACTATTGACTTCCACGGCATTTGTTCTCAGATACATAAAGTGTAAGGGCTTTCAATGGCTCAAGGAGAAGGTTATACGCTGCTTGCGGACTACGATCGTTGCAGTAGGGTTTGCGTGTGTGAATGGAGGGTCGTAATTCCTTCGAACATTTCCACTTTTGTTTGCCATATTTAAAGTTGTGTCGTGTGTCTAAATATAGGAACTTATTAGACGGTTTTAACTCGATACATATTTTTCAACAAATGTGGCAACATGATACATATTTTTCAACAAATGTAGCAACATGATACATGTTGTTCAACAAATGTAGCAACATGATACATGTTGTTCATCAAATGTAGCAACATGATACATGTTGTTCAACAAATGTAGCAACAGGATACATATTGTTCAACAAATGTAGCAACATGATACATATTGTTCAACAAATGTAGCAACATGATACATGTTGTTCAACAAATGTAGCAACATGATACATGTTGTTCAACAAATGTAACAACATGATAAATGTTGTTCTAGTACATGTAGGGTTTTATAAATAGTTTTAGTATTCATAGTTTCAATTATATTTAAGCATTTTATAATATAACAACTGTCAAGCAGGTTGTAATGTCTATTATGGATTACATGGTAGTGTCATCTAAAAGTGACTATGTCAAGCAATGGCAAAAATGTTTTAAAATGCATAAGGTATGTGCATTATAGTGTGTCAAATTATTAACTTTGTGAATCATACTACAACAGGGTAAACTAACTGTGAGTATTAACTGTTTCTCATACATTTCATAAACAATGTAGAACAGTACGAAAAAGCAGTTTGTTTTAATATAGAACAGAATCTACATAATATAGTTCTAGTTTTTGTCAAACTGTTCTACGTTTAAATTAAAAACCTTATTAAAAACATTTAATAAAGCATTGATCCTTGGTTTTCACACCTTACCACTCCACTACCACATTGAACTCCTGTTTACACCTTATATTTTGGAGCTGGTGTTAGAGTGGTGTGAGCTAAGGGGCTACCCAAGCTGCCGGTCCAAGTTGGATGCCCAGTGGTCAAGTAATGTTTTCACCTCTGTGCTGCTCCCATAGTTCGGAAGTCACGTTAAGCTGGTAGTTTGATGAGCCTACAAAACGAAAATGGGCTCGTTTATGCAGGCGAGAGGAAGAAAAATGGGCTCATCTATGCAGTTGAGAGGAAGAAATATGAGCTCATCTATGCAGGCGAGAGGAAGGAAAATGAGCTCACCTATGCAGGTATGAGGAACAAAAATGAGCTCGTCTATGCAGTTGAGAGGAACAAAAATGGGCTTGTCTATACAGATGAGAGGAACAAAAATTGGCTCATCTATGCAGGCGAGAGGAACAAAATAAGCGCATCTATGCAGGGGAGAGGAACAAAAATGGGCTCGTCTATACAGGTTAGAGGACCAAAAAATAGGGTCATCTATGCTCGCGAGAGGAACAAAAATGAGCTCATCTATGCAGGCGAGAGGAACAAAAATGGGTGCGTCTATACAGATGAGAGGAACAAAAACCCATACGAACTATATATACTTCCTTGTGATTTCCACACTTAATTTTAACTTAGTCGACCTCTCAGTCTAAACTTTATCAGATCCTTAGTTAAAAAAAAAAACCTTGGTAGGAACACAGATACATAATTATGTCGTTTGAATATAAACTTAAAAACCTTAACTTTGCTATTTTTATTTTGCAATCAATATATCTTATAAGGATAAAGGTATTATTATTTTGTCTCGGTTAATACAAAATTTGAATATTGTATGTAAAACGGTTGTTGAGATATTCAAATTTTTGTAAAAAAAGCATCCTGTAAAATATGTGACAGTCGATGCTAGTCATCCTGTATATAAGCATAGTGATGCTGCATTGCGTCTCAACATTTAAATTCAACAAAAAAACTAATTTAATTATCTTTATTATTTATGTAATAAAAATATAAAAGTAAGAAGGGTTTTCCATGAATACCGAATAGTTACATTGTCAAAGTGAAAGGAAGGTCAGTGATTGATTAATAACGATAGTAAATAACGTACGAACAAACTTATGTTAATTATGTTGTAGATTTGTTAATTCATCATGTTTGCATTTTATACTATGTATTTAACTAGTTTAATTTACCAAAGTACCTGAACTCAACAGAGAGTTAATTAAACCTAGTTAACGAGATTAATATGTAGTTGAAAGCCTGCTTTAATATTCACGAAATGTCACCAAACTTAAGGTTCAAAGTAATTAATTCGGGTGGCGTTTAATAATCCAAACTGATGCATCAGCGCTGCAACGATAAATGCAACTGCGTACTGCCTTTGATGAAATTATCGTTTGATATAATTTGATTATAAATATTATAGTATTGAATTTATAGAAGCTTAAAACCTTTCTAGTGATATATATTGGTATTGATTTGCTGTTTCATTCTATATTGCGTAGTAATTTCTCTAAGAATCTATTCTTCATGTGCATAATATATTAGTTTAATCGATTGTATTTGAATGAATCAAAGGATATACATAATATTCCTGTATTTATATAGATTTAATTAAATATACTATATAATAAGCCACGTTATGATTTAACGTGATAAGTTATTTTACACTTTTCATACCATAACAACAATTATATGAAGTTGATTCTACAACAATAAATTCGTCATCCAACTCTCCAAAAAGCATGTTTAAAATAGAATATATATATATTAGTAATTGAAGTTTTTGTGTTTTTGAAATCTTTAATTTTTTAAAGGTAATGGACAATAAAGTTATTTAAAAGAATTATCAATACGTATATTTAGTTGGGCACATATTTAAAATTATCTCAATTAATATACATCAAATGATCAACATTGTATTATTGAACTGTGATGTGTTGTTTTCGACACAGCAACAGCGAACAAAGTACGAAACGTCTAGATGGAATTTGGCTGAAGTGTCCCTTTGGAGGTGTGATGTATTGTTCAATGTCTTGCCTCTGGTCTCTGGTACTATTAAATCTATGATCATTTTCTATGTTATGCCAGTTTGTTGATTGTAATGTAAGTTTTAATAAAATTTAATGTGCCTTTTAACGAACGTTTCTTACTATATAAACTACTATTAAACTAATATTTTTAAAACTATGAAAATAAAATATATAGAATAACTTCATGTTATTAGTAAAATGTATTGATATTAGACAAAAAAACACTCACGGGGTAGCTTGCATACTAGATTACAATGTAGGCATATGTGCCATTGTATTTTGTATAACCAAAGGTAAGTCCCTAAAATTGTCGATTATATAATGAAGCATTAAGAATATGACTATCATAAGTGCATTGCTGACCACGAGGGCATCTTTTTTATTTGGTTTGTTTTATTTTTTTCAAAGCATTCCGAAATAATTATGTTATTTATAACGCATTCCCTCATTACTAATTACTTGATGCCTAACGAAGGCCCAACCTACAATAAAACATGATTGAAGCAGATAATCTACATATTTTACAAAGACAGAAATATAATCTAATTATAGCTCGTTTAAACAGTTGAAAATGCTGTTTTGCACAAGATTGTTGTGAGCAAGTTTTGTAAGTAAAAAGAGACTCCTTGAATAGTGAATTACAGCTAAGTCACTGAATAATACATTAAACCCTCAGAGATTCTGGCCCTTTTCTGTGTTTTGCTCCCTTATTTGATTTCATGAGTTAAATATTAAAAACATCTTAATTTTAGGCTGATGAACCAATTGTATTAAATAAATTTACTTACATTTTGAGTAGTCAAATTTATGTAACTGTTTATTTGGTCAAGACTTACCTAGATTTCAAGTCGCACGTTGATTGTGTGGGAGGGACGTACATGTTATAGTATAGTATTTCCCCTATAAACATAAATTGATTCATCAAATCACTTCAGTTGGCTGCCATATGAATTGTTAAATGCCTCATGTAGAAATTAAATAAAGCAAAATTCGTTCGTTCTACATTAAAAAAAATAATCCTTAAATCAATATCTTTAAAGTAATCTATATTTATCAACCTCTGGTTTACGAAAATAACTGCAAAAACTGTAAAAATGGAGTAATAAAACTAAGAAATAAATAAAGTTAAAAAATCTGTAACAGTATGCTTATTTTTATTGTACGCTTGATTTCGGTAATGTGTTAGTGCTTATGGATAATATTGCTAACAATATAATCTCACGTTTTTACGCGCAGTTTAAAATAATAAAATATTTTACGTAAAAATAATAAGTCTAACAAAAAAAAGTACTGAATGCACAATTTTACTGTAAAATATATTAGTTAATAATTTTTATAAAATAACAAGAGTATACTTTAAAGAACGTTCGAAATTTGGTTATTTTTAACATTCGTTATAATAATAAACGTAAGTTATAGCAAGAGTAACAAACGTGTTAATACGCATTTTGATGAAGATACACGGACAACGTGCTGTGCGTAGTTAACAATAAATGGGAAACTATTTTGTTCTTGACAAACAATCTACATGTACAGTAGTTTTCCATCCATCCTATCAACTCTAGCTGACCTGGGAAATGCCAGCGTTGCACAACTCTGGCTGCTTTCCAACCCGCTCCTCACTTTCATTGCTGGAATCCAATGAAAAGATTTTTTCAAACTACGGTATTAATGAAATTTCATTTTGAGGTTTGCTCTTTTAAATGTTAAAATTAACATTAATTCCAGTAAAAAGTATATATTGTTTAGGAAAACATTAAGTTTTTTGAAATAATAAATATTTTTCTTTAAACAATCAAAATTTTACCAAGAAATAACACAATTAAATTAATAATTCAAACGAGATATGACTTAAAGATAACACTTATATTTATCAATGGCAAAATACAAATAAACAACTTATTATAAGTTCAATGGCAAAACAAGAAGATAAGGGGTTAATTAAAATTAAATATATAAAGTGAACTGTTCCAATGTTTAGAACAAACATTTTCTGCGATAGAATATTTTTGATGAGTTCAGACATGAATAATAATCCCAGGTGTTAATATAAAAATTCTAGTTCATATTTTGTCCAGCCACTGGAAAGTACTAGTTCTCAATTTTTGTCATTTGAAATTTTAAATATTAATTAACTACAATCTTTTTGGCCTAGAACAGTTTTAATGCCGTATTGCCGTATTTTAGATTCACATTCCTCATAAATACGAATACGTATAGATAATTACGAGGAGAACTGTTTAGGACTAAAAAAAGAGAGTTTTACGACATAAATAAATTTTTTAATGAGTAATATTATTCTTACGAAATGCATTTTTTGGTAAATAATGCGTTATAGCCATATTTATATCGTATTTCCCTCCCCAGTCTTCTTAAATATATATTTCGGAAACAATTTTCAACCCACATATCTCGTCAACAAAACTAAGTGTTTATTTTGATTTTGAAATATTCTGTCTTCAATATATTGAAGTATATTGTATACCTATATTATCTATAGGTAATTACATAAAACTACGCTACTAAGCATTAAGTTATTGGTATTTTGGAACGTACCAGAGGGGCGTTCCTCTTTATGTTCTAGCACCGAAAGTGAGGAGGTGAGGGTTGGAATGTAGCCAGAGTTTTGTGCACATCTCTGTAAGTTCCAGCACTGAAAGTGAGCAGGTGGGTTGGAATGTAGCCAGAGTTTTGTACACATCTCTGTAAGTTCCAGCACTGAAAGTGAGGAGGTGAGGGTTG
The DNA here is from genome assembly GCA_035578905.1 of Stictocephala bisonia. Taxonomy (NCBI): domain Eukaryota; kingdom Metazoa; phylum Arthropoda; class Insecta; order Hemiptera; family Membracidae; genus Stictocephala; species Stictocephala bisonia. The sequence goes on from JAQJVL010000233.1 coordinate 632,358, forward strand.
GAATGTAGCCAGAGTTTTGTACACATCTCTGTAAGTTCCAGCACTGAAAGTGAGCAGGTGGGTTGGAATGTAGCCAGAGTTTTGTGCACCACTCTGTAAGTTCCAGCATGAAAGTGAGCAGGTGGGTTGGAATGTAGCCAGAGTTTTGTACACATCTCTGTAAGTTCCAGCACTGAAAGTGAGCAGGTGGGTTGGAATGTAGCCAGAGTTTTGTACACATCTCTGTAAGTTCCAGCATGAAAGTGAGCAGGTGGGTTGGAATGTAGCCAGAGTTTTGTACACATCTCTGTAAGTTCCAGCACTGAAAGTGAGCAGGTGGGTTGGAATGTAGCCAGAGTTTTGTCACCACTCTGTAAGTTCCAGCATGAAAGTGAGCAGGTGGGTTGGAATGTAGCCAGAGTTTTGTACACATCTCTGTAAGTTCTAGCACTGAAAGTGAGCAGGTGGGTTGGAATGTAGCCAGAGTTTTGTGCACCACTCTGTAAGTTCCAGCACTGAAAGTGAGCAGGTGGGTTGGAATGTAGCCAGAGTTTTGTACACATCTCTGTAAGTTCCAGCACTAAAAGTGAGCAGGTGACTTGGAATGTAGCCAGAGTTTTGTACACTACTCTGTAAGTTCCAGCATGAAAGTGAGCAGGTGGGTTGGAATGTAGCCAGAGTTTTGTACACCACTCTGTAAGTTCCAGCATGAAAGTGAGCAGGTGGGTTGGAATGTAGCCATAGTTTTGTATACCACTCTGTAAGTTCCAGCACCGAAAGTGAGGAGGTGAGGGTTGGAATGTAGCCAGAGTTTTGTACACCACTCTGTAAGTTCCAGCATGAAAGTGAGCAGGTGGGTTGGAATGTAGCCAGAGTTTTGTACACCACTCTGTAAGTTCCAGCACTGAAAGTGAGCAGGTGGATTGGAATGTAGCCATAGTTTTGTGCACCACTCTGTAAGTTCCAGCATGAAAGTGAGCAGGTGGGTTGGAATGTAGCCAGAGTTTTGTGCACCTCTCTGTAAGTTCCAACACCGAAAGAGAGAATATGGGTTGAAATATAGCAAGAGTTTTATGCACCTCTCTGTAAATTCTAGCACTGAAAGTGATTATGTGAGTTGGAATGTAGCCAGAGTTTTGTGTACATCTCTGTAAGTTCCAGCACCGAAAGTGAGGTGGGTTGGAATGTAGCCATAGTTTTTTGCACCTCTCTGTAAGTTCCAACACCGAAAGTGAGGAGGTGGGTTGAAATATAGCCAGAGTTTTATGCACCTCTCTGTAAATTCCAGCACTGAAAGTGATTATGTGAGTTGGAATGTAGCCAGAGTGTTGTGCATGTCTCTGTAAGTTCCAGCACTGAATGTGATTTATTTCATCAATATTATTTTAATTTTAAATAAAATGTTCTCACCAAATTAAGTAAGTTATTCAATACAATACATTGGTCAAGATTTAAATAAGATTTTTACTTTTGAGCTAGTGGAATATAGTAAGGGCCAGCAAACACAGGGGAGGGCTTCGGTATCAGGCGGTTTTATGTATTATTCAGTAACTTAACTGTAATTCACTCTCCAAGGCCTCTCTTTTCCCGTCCATTACTTTCAAAATTTGTGTAAAAATACTTTTCATACACGAATATTTACGTATTTTTCGTCAATTTTAGAACATATGTAAGATATTAGACGTTAAACTTTGGTTGGAACAGTGCATGGCTTGCATTTACAATGAGTTGGATAACAATTTGTATCATTCTTCAAACTCTTTTCTTACTGGATTTATAATTTAATGTTATACGAGATGAAACAAACACTCCAGTAAATATTTTTAATTTTACGACCTTTAAAAGCCAATTATACCTGGATTCAGATAATTTAAAATTACTTTTTTGGACATTTGAAATTCTTAAATTCATGAAACGTGTAGACAAGTAATCCTGTCAACCACGTTTCAAATATAAATGCGATATATTCCCAGGTTTTTTAAATAATAATAGGGTACATTTTATGCATATTGAAACTAGTTAAAAATTGCAATTCTTTTATTATTTAAACTTAAATAACAATTATTAAAATTTAAAATAAAATTTAAAAACACAGATGTCATAACACAAAATTAAACAAGAAAAGAACTGTGTTGGAATTTTCATAGACCTTTTAGTTTCATGGTAAACAGCTTTTAATCTCGGGTACACATAATTTCTGCGCCGACTGGTGGCTCATTGTCCGAATGCATATTAATACTCTTTAAGTCTCCACTGCTTGTTTCCCAAAGTAATCTAGTGTATTTATTTTGCCTTTTAATGTTAGTGTAATATGTATGCTTAATAATAATAACGTTTATTGCATCAAACCTCAAATAAGGTATTACAATATATAATATAATAAATATAATAAAAATTGAGTTAAATCTACATATAAATTACAGTTGAATTAAAAAAAATCCTCAATGTTGTATAAACACTCTTCTAATAAATAGTTGCATCTAATTTTTTTAACTGTTTCATTTCCAGATATCTTAATTTATAAGGTAATTTATTATACAATTTAATAGCAATAAATTCATGATTTTTTTGTGTTGTTTAGTATTTACATTGTTTAATTTTCAGTTGATTCGAATTTATTGTGACATGCTTATGTATATTTTTGTTCTGAGGAAATTTATGTAAGTTGTTTTTGGTGTGTAATAAGCTTTTTTAAATGAATAGTGAAGGAAGAGTCATTATTTTTAGAAGGAAGAGTCATTATTTTTAGTTTTTGAAAGATGTCTGCATGGAGTTTTAAAAGGTGTTCCACAAATTAGTCGAATTGCTCTTTTTTGAATTTTAAATAATTTAACCGAATTTGAAGACTGGCCCCATAATACAGGGTGTCCGGGCTAGAGGTATCAATAAATAAATATTCCCATCCGGGGTGTTCAATTTTTTTTTGTTTCAATTAAAACTACAAATGGTAAGTAATAATACCAAGATTGTATGTGTAAAGTTTAATGGTCATATCTCACACACAATGTCAAAAAATTACCAGTTAAAGAAAATGCAGTCTTTCCATGTGATCAAGCTGTTCATCTCTGGCGGTAACAACTTAGCCACTAATGTGATTATCAGCCTTATAATAATGTTTACTGAGAAGTCAGCTGATTACAACACCATTGTTGGCTTTAAATTCGTATAATTGACTGTAGTCATTCTGCTGACGCGATTGTCATTAGGCTATAAGTTTCTTATGTTAAACAAATTTGGACTCTACAACAAAAGGTAGAGTGTGTGTTGTAGGTTGCAGAGTACAAATCTGTAACTCGTGTTCAACGTCGGGCTCGTCGTGATTGCAAAATTAATCCACCAACCTCAAAGACAATCTTACTGTGGGACAGAATACTCCAAGCTAATGGAACTTTGATTTAAAAAACTGGAAAGCCTGTAAATAAGCAAGTAAGTGTACAAGCAATTATCAACGTGCTCAATTTTTTTAACCAAACTCCACGTACATCAATTAGATCATCTTCTAGATTACTGCAACTTACTAAATCAACAGTTCATGGCATTTTACGTAAAAGGCTCAAATTTCGTGCATAGAAGATTCAGTTGCTTCACCAGATAATGCCAAATGATCGTCCTTCAAGACTAGGATGTTGGATCGCATTAATGAAAATCCCACATTTCTTCAAAATGTACTTTTCAGTGATGAGGCTGCTTTTAACCTCAGTGGATTAATAAACCGACACAACTGCCGTATTTGGGGATCAAGAAATCCGCATGTCTCAGTAATGCATGAAAGAGACACACCAAAAATAAATGTTTGGCTAGGACTGATGCACAATGCAATTATTGGGCCATTTTTTTCATTGAACAAACAGTAACAGGCCACATTCATTTGGACATGTTACAAAACTTTGCAGTGCCCCAAATACCAGAACAAATCATTCTCCAGCAAGACGGTGCTCCACCACACTACCACAATGATGTCGGAATTTTCATAATGAGCAATTCCCTGGTCGTTGGATAGGTAGAAGAGGGCCTATTGCATGGCCGGCAAGATCGACAGATCTGACCCCTTTGGATTTCTTTGCATGGGGGTTCATCAAAGATTTCGTGTACCAGGAAAGAGTGTAATGTTTACGGGAACTAAGGGATAGGATTGTGGCTGCAGTTGAAAGGATAACGCCAGAAATGCTCGCAAACACATGGCGGGAGATTGAATACCGATTGGACCGTGTGAGAGCGACTTATGGTGGTCATATTGAACTTTACTAAATAAGATAACAATCTTGGTTGTATTTGTAACATGTTAGCATAGTTATTTTAAAATAAATATTACATTGTTATACCAAACTAGTTAGTTATTTCTTGATACCTTATACGGACACCATATATTATTCCATAACTCAATATGCTATGAATATGCGCATAGTAGATTTGTATTAGTATATCTTCACTCACATTGTGCTTTAGTCTTCCTTAAACAGTAGATACCTTTGTTCAGATTTTTTATCGTATAATCCACATGATTATTCCAAGCTATCTTATGATCAAGGATAATTCTTAAAAAACTTTATTGGATTTATTTTAAGGTACAGTCTCAATTTATTTGAGTAAGTAAAATTTACGTAATGTATTTTGTTTAAATTGAGAATTAATTTATTAGCATTGCACCAATTGATAAATTTCTTTGTAGTAAAAGAAATCACTTCTTCTAATTTGTCATAACAATTTGATTTAAATACCAATCCAACATCGTCAGCATTTAAGAAACATTTAATACTTGTGGAGTTAAAATTTTTTGGAATATCGTTTATATAAACATTAGAAAGTAATGGACGCAAAGGAGATCCTTGTGGTAAACCATTTTTAATTTCTTTACCTTCTGAAAGTTGACCATTAATTTCTACAAATTGAAATCTATGTTCCAAGTACGATTTCATTGATTTTAGTGAATTACTATCAAATCCATAGTAATTTAAGCTTTGGAGAAGAATTTCATGGTTTATACTATCAAATGCTTTTAAATAATCAAAAATTCGTAAGCAAACAACTTTCCCACTTTCAATAATTTGAATGCAGTTAGAAGTTTTACTTTGAACAGCATCAATTGTACAGTGTTTTTTTTCTAAAACCGTATTGTTTTTCAGTAAATAGATTATTATATTCAAAATAAATTTAAATTTGTTCAAACAGTAGTTATTCAAATATTTTTGAAATAGCTGGAACAATAGAGATAGGCCTGTAATTTTTGTATGTGACTTTTCCATTTTTATAGATAGGAATAACTTTTACTTGTTTAAATGTACTTGGATATATTCTTAAGTCAATACATTTATTATATAAACATGTAAGTACTTTACATATATCAACAGAAGCTAATTTTAAGATTTTAGTATTCATATTGTAAACATAACATAAGTTGAACTAGTTTTAATCTTGTTTGTGTTCTCATATACTTTTTCAACTATAAAATGATCAAATTTAAAGATTTTTCTTGAATGAGTAAAATTTTTTAAGAGTGGAACAGAATTTAGTGAATTGTCTAATAGTTATCGATAGAATGAGAGTTTCAACAATTTATATGAAATGATTATTGAATCCATCTGCTGAAAGATGATTAGGGATTGTGTTCTTTTTATAAGTTCCAGACAAATCTTTCACAACACTCCAAATAGTTTTACATTTGTTTTTAATATTTTGTATACGATTGTTATTATAATTTATTTTTGCAATCTTAAAGTTTTTCTTGTATTTCTTTTTCAATAATTTGTAGAGATTGTTATTAGCTTCATTTGTTGAATTTTTATTTAATAAATATAGATTTTTACATTCGTTTTCATTTTTCCTTATCTGGTAGAATACCATCTATTATTTATTTTAATTTTTCTCGTATTGTATGATATACAGGTAGTCCTCGTTATACGCGGTCCCGATTTACGCGGTTTCGCTTATACGCGGATGGGCCGGACCCCCCCTCCACATTCCTCAGGCGCGCCCCACTCGTCTATCTGTCTCTTTCTCTCGAGCACTGTTGTTTATTTATTCGCATTAGTGGTGTACAATTTACTTCTTGTGGCGTGGAATTGTGAACAATATTGTTGTGAGTTGTGTTATAATGTCGGGAAAACGTGAGAAGAAACAGATAGATGTAAGTAATAAACGTGTTAGACATTCTCTTTCTTTAGAAGTTAAACTTGAAGTTTTAAAACGTCTCAATAAAGGGGAGCGTATAATTGATATCCACCGAGTGATGGGCCTTCCAGAGTCATCTATTAGGATAATCCGATCAAATGCTGAAACTATTCGTAAGAGTGTGCAGTCTTGTACAAATTTAAGTTTAGCACGTGTATCTAAGTCCAGATCTGATTCGATGGAGAAAATGGAAAAACTACTGTCAAACTGGATTGAACATTATAATCAGCTCCATGCACCCATTTCGATCGCAGTCATCCAAGAGAAAGCAAGAGCTATCTATACAGAAATTACTAAGGATGATCAAAACGCCCCAGACTTTAAAGCCAGTAAAGGGTGGTTTGACCGTTTCAAGGCAAGCAACGCTTTTCACAGTTTAAAATTAACAGGTGAGGCGGCATCGGCAGACAATGTAGGCGCTGAAACTTTTAAGGCTATAACTTTTAAAAATTTTATTGAAAAGGAGGGGTACACGGCCAAACAGGTTTTTAACCTTGACGAAACTGGCATATTTTGGAAGCGAATGCCAAGCAAAACATTTATTTCTATTGAGGAGAAAACTGCTCCTGGATTTAAAGCTGCTAAAGATCGCTGCACATTACTCTTTGGTGCAAATGCTTCTGGGGATTTCAAACTTAAACAAAACCACTGGTTTAAACAAAACCACTGATGGTTTACCATTCAGAAAACCCCAGAGCACTAAAAGGCTGTGACAAATATATGTTGCCTGTATTGTGGAGGTCGAGTAAAAAAGGCTGGATGATGGGTAAAATATTTCATGATTATATTTCACTAGTGCTGCAAAATGATTTAAAAGTGTATTGCTATGAAGAAAAGATTCCTTTTAACATTTTGATTCTGGTAGATAATGTTCCAAGCCACCCTCCTGAAATAAGTGAAATAAATGAGAACATTAAAGTTATGTTTCTCCCCCGAACACTACGTCCATATTGCAGCCTATGGACCAAGGTGTTATTTCAGCTTTTAAAGCCAACTATCTTAAACATACATTTTCTTTACTGATTAAAACTTGTGATGCTGTGATGATAAATTATCTATTAAGGACTTTTGGAAACAGTTCAACATCAAAATGACTATTGATATCGTAGGCAAATCCTGGAATGAATTGAAACCTAAATGTATGAATGGTGTTTGGAAAAATTTGTGGCCAGAAATCTTCAAATATGATGTAGAAATGACTGAAAATGTCAGAACAATGTCAAAAGATATTGTGGATATGGCACAGCGTGTGGGATTCACAGGCGTAGATGAAACGGATGTTGATGAATTGATTACACTACAAGAAGAGCTAAGTACCGAAGACCTATTAACAATAGAAGATGAGAGGTTTTCTGAAGGATTCGATAAGGAAGAAGAATCTGAAAGTGTTAAAACCTTGACTAGCTTTACTAGTCAAGGTTTTAACACTTTCAGGTAACACTTTGGATGGCAGAGGCTTTCTGTATGATTAATAACGCTTTAAATTATTTTGAAGAGAACGACCCAGATGACACGAGGAGTGCTAAGGTTAAAAGGGAAGTTGAGAATGTGATTAAGTGTTATCGTGAACTATATAACAATAAATTAAAAACAACAACCCAGCTCTCGATTAAGTCATTTTTCTCCCAAACAGCTGAAAAGTTACAAACACCTGGTAAGCAGACGTCAGACGTAAACAAAGGCGGGCAGTCTGACCCTTCCAGCCCAGTGGCAGGCACATCAAAAGATTGAACTACTGTATATGATGTACTTTTTAGTTATGTACTGTACAGTACTTTTATTACTTTTTAATATCCTTTTCTCTTTGAATTTAATTTTTAATTAAAGTATGCCTATATACATTTATACTGTACGTTCTTATTTTGTTAGTTCATGTAGTAGTCAAATTTGAATTCAATAAAAGGTGTTGATGAATTATTATAGGACTACATTTTTATTATATTTCCAAAACAATCAATTAATCTTGTGATAATCTTATGATATTGTAGTTTGTATTGCGTACAGTACTAATAAGCAGTAGGCCGGCCTGCTGTGGCTACAGTGGCGTAACCCGCTTTAGCTCCGACTCGTTATACGCGGTTTCGTTATAAGCGGCGCTTAGGCGGAACGTATCTACCGCGTATAACGAGGACTACCTGTATATATATATATATATATACATACTTTTCGAAGGAAAAGAATTTTATAACGACTGCATTCATAACGACTTTTTGAAATTCATGGACATTATCATCAATAATTTTTTTAGAGTATATAGATAATCAATTAATCTGTTTTAATTCATAAATAAAATTTGTTATATTATTATCTGTAATTGTCCTTCTGAGTGCATTATGTGATGTTTCAACATTGTCAGATTTACTTTCAATCTTTGCTGTTAAGTAGATAGCATTATGGTCTGATTCAGGCGTGAATATTATTTTATTTTGGAATAATTTTGGATGAATTCTAGTAAAGATGTTATTTATACATGTTCCAGGATTAATAACACCAGGCCTTGTGATTTCATGATTTGTTTGTTGAAAGCCAAAACTGTTCATTAAACTTTGAAGTTGAATAGCTTCTATTCTTGCTCCCCTTAATTCAACATTAAAGTCACCTCCAATGAAAATATGACATTTTTATTGGAATACAAACAGTAATATGTTATTTAATATTTTAATAAATTCATTGTAAATGTATTTTTCTTTATTGTAAGGTTCATAAATATAAATAATAATAACATTGTATGATTTAATTAAGACAGCAGAAGCTTCACATTTTATTTCATGAGACATCAAATTTACTTTATCAATTTCAATATAATCAATATTGTTTTTCAGAATTATTATAGCTCCACCTCTTTTACCAGTTCTACAGAATGGAGAAACTATATTAAAATTAGGTATTTTTAAATATTCTATACTTTTAATATCCATCCAATGTTCACATATACATGGAACATAGTACATCTATGTTGTATTTAAAAAAATATAAATTTAGTATATCTACTTTTTTAAAAGGCCTTCTATGTTCCAGTTAAAAATTATTAAGTCTTTCAAATTTTCATTTTCAATATATTTAATCACATTTATATCATTTGATTGTATATGTATATCATTTTCTTGATAATTGGGTCCATTTAATTCACTACTATCAATAATTGCAAGTAGATTTGGCGTTGTCTGGTTGTATTACCTAAAAAACTATGATATCCAGATATAATAGTTGGAATTTTCTTGATTATTTTAGAATCTTTATCAATAATTATATTACTAATCTTTCCAACAATATATTTCATACCTTTAAAATTTAGATGTAGACCATGTGTAGTGTAAGAGGAACGGAATAAGTTATTTAGTGATATAAATGTTAAATGTAGGTAAGTGTTAGCTAAATAATGCAGCTTTTCGTTGATATGAATAATTTTGTTGTTTAAGTTGGTATTATCATATCTCAGGGGTATCCCAACCTTAGTGTGCTTCAGATTCTGTACATTTTTCTCAAACTCATTTAATATTTCTTCTTCTTTTGTTTCGTTTATATCATTATTACCACCAAGAATTGTTATATAATCATTCATTGTCATATTCTCTGCTTATTTTTTGATTCCAGTCAAAATATGTTTAATCCTTCCATTAGGTTTAAAAATACATGTAACATTGTCTATTTTTGTTTTGTTTTCAATTAATTTTCTTATTTGACGACCATGACTGTCTGAAAATTTATTTTAATGCCAATATAGTTTCCATGTGAATGATTAAATGATTCTAGAATGATTTCATGTGTTTTCCGATTGAGGCTACTATTTATCTTGTTGTGGACTATATTCCCTTTTTCATCTGGAGTTACTTCATTCAATTTTATTTTTTCTTTAATAGTAGTATGAGGATGATCATGATTTTTATTAGATGTTTTTATCTTCTTTAAATTATTACCTATTATATTTATATTATTTGTGTTTTTAAAATGTTTACGCTTATTGTTATTTTTTCAGTTAAAGGTTCATTTTCTAAGAAGTTGTTGATATTTTAATGTGAAAGTGGTGAGAATCTGTTATTGCATGGAATGCATTGTGTTCTTCTGATGATAGTTTTTGTATATTTGTTTGTTTTGAAGTATATGTTTTACTTGTTTGAATTTTCTTATTTCTTTTTGTTCTATTTGATTTAAATTTAGCATAATTTTTATTTTCCTTTTTCAAAATATTGCAATCATCCTGATCAATATTTGATATCCAACATTCAAAATCTGTTTGAGAAATACCATTCTGATCTTTTAGGATAATATTTATTATAGATCTTGCATTGACAATGACATGTAATCCACGATCATAGTTGTTTTGTTGCTGTAATGTTTTAACTTCATGAAATATGAAGTCTGGATTAATATTTGTTGCTATTTTCTTTGCATGTGTACTGTTCAATCCTGTTATACTATCAAAATGAAAGAATGTGTTTTGTTTCTTATTGCACACAAGCAAACTCCAGTGTGAACCTTTGCTAGTGTTTGATTTAAGATCTTTTAAAGTTGTCAATGTAATTGTTTACACAAAAAAATATATGTAAATTTATTGAAGCATAAATGGGTTAGAGTATTTAGAATATCACAGTTGGATCCATTTTTTAGAATTTGAGTGATTGAAGGCCCGACTATCAAAACATCATTTCTGCATTTTGAGATTTCTTCTGTTAAACTTTGAAAATATATATTTATATGCAAGTCATTTAGCCACATTTCATTCTGGGAAAAGGTTGGGTTTTCTTTATGGCAAATATTTAAAATCTTTTTTGTGAACAGTTTTGTATTATATTTTCTATCATTTTCTTCGGATAATTTCAAGTATTTAATTTTGATTGCTAAAAGTTCTATTTTATAGTGTGTTTGAGTGTATTTATAGTGTGTTTGAGTGTTTATAGTGTGTTTGAGTGTTTATAGTGTATTTTATAGTGTTTCCCAAAGGGGAAGAATTTATTTTATATTTTAACAGCTGGTAATTATTTAAGATTTATTTAACTAAAAGTAATTTGATGTTATTATATTTATCTAATCTAACTTATAATGCTGTAGTGGTTTAATTTGAAACGGTAATAATATGGAAACCTTTATATAAATTAAGTTAAAGTCTTGAACTCTCTAGTTATGTAATGAACAAAATGAAGCTAAATTCACAAGTATCAGTAATCATAAAATTTATAAAGAATCTATTAATAATAAAAACCACGTTGGTTAAAGCGATGAAGAATTACTCGTACTGAACTGTGAAGTAACAAAGTTGTCCATCAATGAGATGTATGATTGTTATGAAGGAATAGTTACATTACGTTTGTTCCAGTAAGGACACTGATAATACATCACATCCCAAAGGGGAAGACAACCGAATTCCACCCAGCCGTCACGTACTTGTCACTGTCTTTTTGTTGGAAAATACGACAAATGTAGAAGAATGATTTATATCTTATACATCTAGTGTTAGCATAAAATTATTATTTTTATAGTTTTCACTAATCAGTTTTATTAATATTATTATTGTATATTAGTATTTGTACACTTAATACTCCATTCAAATTAATATTTGTTTTCAGCTTTCTGTGGGCCATGTAAATTGAAAGTCTTTTGGTAAATTGGTCGGTAGCGTAGTTTGTTGAATCATGTGCTAAAGGTTCTCAGTTCGATCCCAATTAGAGTCATAATACATTTTTAGAGGGATCAGCTGATAACCACCGGCTGTTCATTTGTCACTGGGCTATTAATTAATGACACTTTCTAAGGAATAGTCGGCCTTAGTTTGTAACAATGACTACATTCGCTCATCTCATGAGTGCATCACACTCATTCGGAATCCATATTCACCTATATCTAGACGATCGGCGTCTTATGAATAAATAAATAAGTAAACCTATTTAAATTTTATGTTTCTATAGTTTCAGTTTAATTTGTTGAGTTTTATTTGGAGAAGGTTATCTCTTCAAAACCAGTGTATCTGATAAGTACAGAAGAAATACAAATCTCAACTCAGAACATGTTTGGGTTATATTAGTGTACATTTTTAATATATTTATAGTTAGTGCATTTTTGTTAGGAGGACCGATGATTCTAGAATCGAACGGAATTCAGTTTCCGACCTGGTCAATTCAACATTTATATATTTGTGTTGTACACTATAAGTACAAATTTACGTTTCAATGTAATCTGTATTAATAAAATAAGAATTCCTTCTGTAAATTGCTTAGAGCAGCGTAAATTTTCCATATTCCAACTTCCAACAGCAGAGAATCTAAAATGAACTTTATCTCAATATTGTTGTGTCTGTTGATAACATTTATTTTGTAAGGTTTAAGTGGAAAAATAAGAGTATAGTATTTTATGAAACGTTGTATCACAGTTCTTTGCAGGCTTGAGACGCTTTTAAAGTGTTTAGATCTTCGGAGCCCACTTTAAGATTACACCCACCTCCTCCAAATACAGTATGTTTTTCCATTTTTATGACGTATTATTGTTCATTCTTGATATCAGTTGTTAAAATACGAGTGCAATATTAAATTTTAGACGGTACTAGCTGTACCCGCCCGCTTCGCCAGTCATAATATTGAGTTTGATTTAGAACCTAATAGCTGAAAGAATTCGAGCATTTTTGCTTCTTCTACCAATATTAGATTTTTTAGGAGGCATGTCATAAAAAGTAAACTGCAAAACAAATAATTATTTATTTTTTATTTTCACGTTTCACCACATGTTTTAATTACCAAGGAAAAAAGGTTAACACCAAATACAGATCACCTGATCAAGTGAAAGTAGTGTGTGCTACACTCTCAATGGGAAATGTAGAACTACAATAAATCAAAACATATACAGTACTGTTGTGAGAACTTCAATCTGCTTATGGCATGTGAAACTACATTAAACCACACAGTCATATGTTTTTTGTAAACAATTCAGATTCTCCATTTGAATAACATGGGATCTTTAGGAGCCCGTGGGGCGCGACCCTGTGGACGGATCTGCATCAGACTTCACAGAAACCATCTCGGGAGTATACAGGATAACATCCTAAAGTTTCATGGCGATCGGTTGGATGGTTTAGCAGGGCATAAACTTCAAACATATATATATATATATATATATATATATATATATATATATATATATATATATACAAACATCCTCTTTTATAAATATAGATAAATTCGGGCTTATTGAAGTGCGAAATATCTACTCACAGTTCAACCTAAACAATAAATAGATGATGATCAAAATATCTGGAATTGTCTACTGCATAAGTCAATTAGGCTGAATTTTTGTTTATTTCAATATCATTCATAATTTTCAATACGACAAAGCACGTAAGCTTAGAGCAAATAGTTAAAGCTGATAATGAACTGATAGTTAAGTTATTTATCTAGTTTTTGAATTGTTAAATCACATCTGACAAACAAAACCTATTTTTAAGTTGGGAAAAGGGAAGGTCTGTCTACATTCCTCATGAAATGTACCTAGGCAACTCATTTGGGAAGAAAATTTATTAAATCATACTATAATTTGCATACTACCCATGTGATATGAATTAACTTGCCTGAATTTGCCACTTATATACTAATTTTGGGTTCACCAAATTCCACTGCTTATTATTCTATAAATGATCAAACTTTGTTTAAATTTATTATATTACTAAGTATATATTGAACATTTACTGTGTGTTAGAGTCAAGCTGGACCTCGTAGTCACCCCGTAGTATGTTTGGATACTTAGTGAGGCTTCAATTATGTAGGATTCTCGGCATAAACTTATTCGTTTGTAATAACAGTTTTTAAAACTTACCTAGTCGATAGAAAGTTAGCATTTTTGTTAGTATATCTGTGAATTTAGTGAAAATCTAAAAAACAGCAAACTAAAATTTGTTTACTCAGCAATTGTTTAAGCTTAGCATTTTAATTTAATCCTCGATAATTGAAAACGGTAAATTACGTGTTTAATAAAATGATGTATGCGCAAATGATAATTACATCAAAGACAATATGCAATTGGTTTCTTCTTTGCATGTTTAAGACATGATTTAGGATTAATTACTTTAAGCCGTAACTTTGCTGACATAATTCATGAATATTTAAACACCTCATTAAAGTTTAACCACATTAACTAGCTTTAATTAACTTTCTGTTAGTTTAGGCACTGAATTATACTGGTTAAGTATGCAGGATAACAATTAAGTCTGAAATACCTTTTTTAACTTTTAAACCACAACAGAGAAAAACATGAAAGTTCACATTGGTGACATTAACCTACATTTCTGTTCAATTATCGATCGCATAACGCCTTTGGGGGACAGCCCGCAAGGAGTCAGAACAAAATATTTAATGGGAGCCTATGTCGTTGTACATCAATTGAAAGGTCTTAGTTTAGTAAAAAAAATGCCACAAAGGTTCAAAAAGTTGATCCAGTCGGAAGAAATTGCTGTTTGAATTTTAAAACTATTCAAAACTGTAAAACATAAGTGTTACAAGTTAAAACAATTTGTAATCACCTGAGACCAAAGTAAGTGCTCAAAATGTCCTCCTCCCGTTGTCTGACAATGTGGTAATTAAAATCAGGAAAAATTCATCAATAACATTACCAAACACATGACTAGGCTAGAAAGTAAAAGTGGGCTCTTTGGGTTTTCCAGGAATTGGATTATGAATCCAATGACGGCCGTAGAACGTTTGGCACACATTTTTGGCCGATTTGGAATGGCACGTTTGGCACAGTCATTAGAGGGGATTAAGAAGGGTCAACCTGTAAGTTTCAGAAAGGCACGATTGGCACACACCGCCCGGTCAGGTAGTAGCAGCCAGGTGGCCAGAATGCGGGAAAATGGGAACGTTATTGCCCCCGCAAATTCCCTGCTGTGGTGCTTATTGAAGTAAGCAACTAACCTAACCTAACCTAACCTAACCTAACCTGCGGTAGATCACAGCTGCTACCCAGGTAGATCACGGATGCTACCCGAGTAGATCACGGCTGCTACCCAAGTAGATCACGGATGCTACCCAATTGGAACACGGATGCTACCCAAATAGATCATGATCTAACCTAACCTAACCTAACCTGCGGTAGATCACAGCTGCTACCCAGGTAGATCACGGATGCTACCCGAGTAGATCACGGCTGCTACCCAAGTAGATCATGGATGCTACCCAATTGGAACACGGATGCTACCCAAATAGATCATGATCTAACCTAACCTAACCTAACCTAACCTAACCTAACCTAACCTAACCTAGTGAGGTTTAAATTTAAAAATTTGTTATATCACGGGCAAATGACTGCCACGCAGAGTTGACGGGAATAATACAATTCCCGTTTTCCCTCGTTCGATGGCGTCTACCTGGTCGAGCGACTGTGCCAATCCTGCCTTTTCCAAGCAGGCGAGTTGACCCTACTTATTCCGCTCTAATGATTGTGCCAAAACTACCATGGGCAGAAGGTCCAAAAATGTGTGCCAAACGTCCGATCCCCCCAATGACTGTTATCTTTCTTTTGTAAGCAGTTACACTGAAGCTTCAGCAGGTTTGGTAATGCATATGGAAGAAGGCCTGTGCAAATTATTTAGACATATTTCACTTGTTTTTTGCATAGTGAGGGGATGGCCCATGAAGGAAGTCTTAAAAATGTTAAACGTAAGCCTACCTCGATTTATACCTCATTTTAAAGCTCTTGTTTGCACAACACAAAAGTGAAAAATGAGGTAAAAAAGGTGACCCAGTAAGAAAATATAGCCTCTCTAATAATTTATTGTCATATAACTAAAACTGTTTAAGACAAAGGTAAGATAGTTATTATCTATTGTTGCATACAGCAATAATTTAACTGACAGAATGTAAAAAATTAAATAATTTTCACCAAAAAATATGTAACAAATTATTATAATATTTTTCTTAAACTTTTTTAGAGTATACCTACTGTCAAAAGTGTTTAAATAATTTATCTTCTTTTTATTTTTGTTAAATAGCAACATTATTTTTATAACGCAGTCTTTCATTACGAATTACGATTGTTAACAATCAACATATTCAATATCATATTCAACAACAGAAAACTCAAACAGGGATAAATAATTAGCCGTATAACTAAGAGAAATTAGTTATTTGACATTGCATTTTAAGAGTGGCTGTATTTCCTGACAAGTCATTCTTTCACCTCAGGTTTGCACTTTTGTATTGTGCAAACAAAGACCTTTAAAATGAGGTATCAAGGTAGGCTTACAAATAAAATTTCTAAGACTTCCTTCGTGGCTCAGCTCCGGTTATTCGAAAAACAAGTAAAATATTTCTAATATTTCGATAGGGAAATGTGATCGAAACCAGCTGACTGTAATGATTAAATACTATTAATGTTCAGGCTAATTATATTTCCTTACTGGACGGCAACTGTTTAGTGGAGGCTGACTCAAGTTCTGTGAGGGTTACAAGTTGTAAAAATCATAGTTTGCAGGATAAAGCTATTTGTCATTATGGAAGTTTAGTTTCGTATTGTTTTAGACCCAAAAATGTAGAACGGAACCATTCAACATAAGACTAAATTTGAGTACACCTACTCGACATTTTCCTTGTTGGTCTTAATACTTTGAAAAAATGTAATGCATATTATAAAAACAAGCAATCGGTAGTAAACAAGATAGAACGGTAGATAGATAGAACAAGGTCGAACTCCAACTGAGCTGATGGTCGGTACCTCCCCTCACAGGCCTGTGGCCCTGTGAACTGGCGAGTGTTGTTGACAAATGTTCGTAGTTCACAAACTTACTAAATCTTAAGATTGCTAGAGGGTGAGTGCAATCTTAATCTCTTTCAGTGTTATAAGATGATAAATCTCGTAAAATAGGTAAACATTATATTTTTACCTCACTAAGCTTTGTCAGTTTTATAATTTATTGTGGTACTTTGTCCGTCTATGTACCACAAATTATTTTCTTTTTCTCAACCCATCTCAAAGCATTCTGTAACTGTGATATTGTAATAACTATCTATATTTAAGCTCTATTTTATTAAAATAGTATGATCATCTTTTATAAAAACAAGAAATAAATTGAGGTTTTAATTATTAGGGTTATATATGAAATAAAGATGACTATTTAACTCTCTAGTACATGCTTTACTATGAATGAAGGTGAGGAAAAACGTAGATGGATTCTATTAAAAAGCGATTTGAATTTTAAAATAACACTCTAGATTCATGGCATGAAATGTTAGAGAAATTAAATTTAATCTTTTGGTATGCTAAATATCCAATGATATATTTAGTCATATTAGCTGTGTAACTAATGATTCTAAATTTAAAAAAATACCATTTCATATTATAATAAATTATTAACTATTTAAGTATTATATTAAGTGTGATTATTATATACTTATTTCTAAATATTTTTATATGTTACGGTCACTATAGCACCACTTTAGTCATTTATGGTTAGTATTTCTTTTTTATTCCACTTTATATTTTTTAAGTATTCCACCTCTTTCCACTGTTGTTTGATCCGAAATCACGCAAGTGCTCATGCTGTAGTGTTTTATATTGAGTATTGTATGTTTGTCTTTTAAGGGTTCTTGTTTTCTCTCTTTTATATAATAAATTTTTTTTGTGGGCCAAGCTGTTTCATATCATCCTTATATAATTAGCCTTTACTTTTTGTTAAAACATGTTTGTTATTATCTGTTTTGGTATTATATCTCCAAGCATCCTTAGAATGCACCCATAAGGTAGTTATTATTACCATACATTTTTCAGACAACTATAATGTTTTTAAAAATGAAATAAAACATCAAGTGAAAAATAATGATAATTTACTAGCTATCTGGAATACATAGTATAAAAGTATAGTTACCAGTAGACAGTTACACTCATGTTCCAACAATCATTAGTACAATTTAGTGAGCTGACTGCTGTAAGTTCATAAAAACTGTGCAATCATATTACTATGTGTCCCAAAGTCAGCTCCAATCTCAGCTTGGAGGTGTTTGAATATTCATGAACAGTGAGCATGGTGATGACTCGGAGTGGCTAATTATAAGTTACTTGCAGTAATTCTGTGTGATTGGAGGTGTATTAAACTTACAAGGACGGATCACTCAAGCTTCTATGTCTGTTAAGATAACGCACATTCATGCAAGCCCTTATACAGCAACATTATTTTTCATCTAATAGTTTAAGTATATCACAACATCCTATTTTGAAAATATGGTAAATATCAAATACATCATTGCAACGTTTCTTAGAGCTGTTTCATCCCATACACAATAATTATACTGTAAACATTAAAAATAATATATTTAACAATGTATGTGCGTATTTTACACGCATTAACGAAATACTACCATTTAGTTTCACTGAAGGTATGTATTACTTTTAGTTATATAAAAAATAGTTTTTTAACTATCGTATTATGTGTTGGTAGAAATGTAAAACAAGTGAACGTCGCAGAGCACAAATTAATAAAATATAACATAATGTGGACCTTTTCCGTAAATTCACTACCATTACTTTCGTTAGGTTATGTTACGTTACGTTTGGTTTGGTTATGTTACGTTAGGTTTGGTTTGGTTATTACGTTAGGTTAGGTTATGTACGTTAGGTTTGGTTACGTTATGTTACGTTAGGTATGGTTTGGTTACGTTAGGTTTGGTTAGGTTATGTTACTTTAGGTTTGGTTTGGTTATGTTACGTTAGGTTAGGTTATGTACGTTAGGTTTGGTTACGTTATGTTACGTTAGGTTTGGTTAGGTTATGTTACTTTAGGTTTGGTTTGGTTATGTTACGTTAGGTTTGGTTTGGTTAGGTTATGTTACTTTAGGTTTGGTTTGGTTATGTTACGTTAGGTTTGGTTTGGTTATGGTAGGTTTGGTTAGGTTATGTTACGTTAGATTTGGTTTGCTTATGGTAGGTTAACCAATAATAGTTATGGTTATAGTGAATTAATGGAACATATCTCGAAATGTACTTATTTACGAAGGACTCCTCTGGTATGTGGGGGGGGGGGGTTAATCATGGTTTACTGTAGTATTTTGTGCATTCGGTACGTACAGTTAATTTTTGTTGTATGACAAAGGCTTACGTTTTCTAAGCTTCTTCTACAATTTGTACAACTCATTTAGCCTTAATTTTAATCAATCCAACTTATATGTGATCATTTTTAGTACCTAATTGGCAAACGATTGAGACACCACTAAACATAAATGTATAATAAAGGAATAAATTATAATTACAAATAAGACTGTATTTTATGTAAATTTACATGTATATCAAGTTCGAATATACGAATGAGATATTTTCCCTGAAATTACAGATTTAGCAACGGGTGTAGAGATGTTCAAAATGCACTTTTGATATTTTTCGTGCTGGAATGATACACAGCGTGGAAGAAAAGTCCCGGAACAGATTATTATTTTCTGAATGATTACAGATAAAGAAATAAAACTTGGCACAATAATAATGCACCTATTAATCTACTTTTTGACGTAACTACAGTTTTTCTGTCATCATCATCATCATCAGGGAGATGGCCCTCAAGGAGTCAGAAGAAAATTTTAAATGGTTAAAATTAAACGTCTATAGAAGTAGAACATAAAACATTGTGGGTATAAATCCGACCTCAAAAGGATTGCTCTAAAAAATAGCAAGTAAGTTTTAAAAAGTTAAAAGTATTAAAAAAAAACTCTTAAAATTTTTTAAAAAAATACAATGAAAGTCCTGTTTTAGTCGGTTTTTTATTATTTTCTTAGCTCAAGTTAGAAAAGATAAACTCAAATAAAAGATTAAAAAGTAATGCGTACTGGACTTAATATTTTAAAAAAATAGGAGGTGACTTTACTTCCAATGGACGATGGTCCAAAAGGAGTTCGAAAAAAAAAAAATAAATAAAAACTAGCATAGGTCAAGATGTACATTATTTTAAATGGGTTGTCTAGCACAGAATAATACCACAAACAGCACTTAAAAAAGTTGATCTAGTACAAAGTGGCAGGTGTTCAAAAATTTCCTTGGTTGTAATAAAACATTTTAAATTTTTGCATTAGGAGCCACAATTCAAGTGCACTACTAAATCAAAGAACAATTGATACTGCATGTATTATGCCTGTCGTACAAACGTACATTATGAAGTTAGTCATGAAAAAGAGTTATTAATTTAACACTTACTCTAGAAATATTTGGCGAGCATCACTTATTTCCATTAAGATCTGTGGATGATGATGACAGAAAAATGGTAGATACATAAAAAAGTAGATTAATAGGTGCATTATTGCTTTATCTGTAATCATTCAGAAATCAATAATCTGTTCCGGGACATGTCTTCCACACTGTACTGATGAGTCATTACTTTATGGTCTACTCTATTTTTAACTTCACTCACTAGTTCAACTGGCCGCAGACATGTGCGTGAACGAGGGATTTACCATTATAGCTCTGTCTGTGAATCAAACTGTAGACCAAGGACTCCATATTTGACCACTGAGTAGCCACCATCAATACTTGACATAATTATTATGTTTCCAGAATGTATCTTTTAAACGATTTTCATGTCACTATTACGTTTACCAAGAACATTTATCTAACTTTCAAGATAGGTAAAACATTTTAAAGATAATAAAATTGCTTAGTAGGTTTTTATTTGTGTACTTAAGTTAATACTTGTGTAGTTAAGAATTAACTATCTTTAGTGCTTTTGAGTGATGCTTATTTGCGAATTAATTTGCTGTGTGGGAATGAAACTTGTCATTATAAAAGGAACAAATAACAAATAAATAACATAGTAAAACGTAACAGGTCACATTTAATATGAATTATATTAAATACAATAACTGCATATTATTTAATTTTTATTTATGTAATATACATACATTTCCACTTAGTGAACACTAAAAATAAATGTCATTTTGTAAACAAATCAATAGTCAGAAGATAGAATGCTGAGGAATTAGCTAAGTTTGAATCCTACGAAGTAGACACGTTTTTTACCACGCAATGTAACATGTTAAAACTACCGTCATAAAACTCATTGTAAATATTTAGGCTTACAATTTTATTCGTTAAGTACAGTAGTTCTGCATATCTCAAACGCATGCAATGCCAACATTGTGGAGTATGAATTCGCATAGTTCTGTTTAAACCAACATGTCAATAGTTGACTCACAATCGCCTTGTTGCCAAGGTCAATACATTGTACGGATACATCAAAGATGGAATTACTGTTGAATACTAATCGATTATTCGATTACAACACCAGGTATTGTCAGAGTACATAGGATATGTTAATCACATGTTCAATATGTCATTTATCTACCGTTGTAGACATGAATAGCTTGCAAATAGTCCTAATTTATACTCTAGGAAACCTCTATGAAGAATAAGTATGCTAGTACTTTTTTCATTTTGTAAGAATACAACCTGCAAGTCCTGGACGTTTGCTGATTTTTTTGTTTTTTTTATTTAAACAAATGGCGATGTCTTTCCAATTCTTTTCATATTCATAGTTTTGATGACCAATTGAAATACTTGTGTATCATTATGAATTACTAAACTCATACATTATACTCATTTAGTACACTCATATATTATACTCATACAGTAATGTAAAGTTAAAATTTAGGGCTACTTACGTATTTTTAGGATGTAATGAAATTAAATACTGGGTACCCTCTAAAGTGTACTCAGTTTTTTAATTTTATTCCATCTTATACTCATACATTATATTCATGTATTAATACTCATGCATTATACTCACACATTGAACTCATATATTAACTTCGTACAGTATACTCATAAATTATACTCATACATTATACTTACATATTATACTCATACATTTTACTCATATATTTTACTCATGCATTATACTCATATATTGTACTCATAAATTATACTCATAGCTGAAATAATTAAAAAATAACTCTTATTGTGTCATTGAGCAATAGTAAATTAAATATTATTTTTCATTTCGTACTTTACGTATAATCTTGCCGTCATCGGACTAAAAATGCTGTTCTTTTTAACTGTACAGAATTTTCATTTTATAATTCATGTTTATTTTATAATTATAATTTTACGAACGTTCAGTTTATTCTCCGTCATCCACTCAAATTTTATACAATATAGTTTTATAATCATAGTGAATTATCCCTATGATCCCTATTAATAATCCCTATGATTATTAAAGGCCCATTATTAATTTGGACCTTAACTATCTACTGACCCTAAGTTGATATTTTGAATTTTAAAATTTAAAATCATCAAGAATAAAATTTACAGATTTAAATATTAAGTAGCTCGAATGTCATTCTTACTTGTCAATTTACTTGCAAAAAATACAAAAAAATCTACATTTTTCAAGAATAAACTTTTGGTATACTGCAATAGTTCTCCACTAGTTGAGTAACTTCTGATGACTGATCATTTTAGTAAGTTTAATCAACGTGTTGATTCACATAATAAGACATTGAAACATAAAGCTTTTAAATAATAAAACTAATTAATAATATTTAAATGCTTTTTATTAATTAAGGCTAATGGATTAAATGTGCCCAATTGGAATGCAGCTGTCAGAATCCCATTCCGTTCACACATCCCCAGTCTATTCATTCTAATTAATTGAGTTTATATTTATTGTACAGCTCTCTTTTATTGTAAGTGTTAAAAAAAATTTAATAGTATTTTTGCAAACAGTTCAGTAAATTACTACAGTAAAATGATTTTTGCATTTTAAGTGATTGCATTTTAATACGCGTATTTTTGCTTAATCTGAATTGTATATAATGAACAAACTAGCAGTTTTTAACACTCTAATCCCAACATTCTAGTTTATTTAAATTCCGGATATAAAAGTAAAAATTATGTAAGTATTTTTATAAATTGAGCAACAGGCTATTTATTTATTTGATAACGCAACATTTAATTTCTTTCATGTTACTTTTTTGGAGTGCAACGAAATATTTTAACAGAGTAGTAATATATTTTTCTAATGGTTTACATCATATCGACATTTACCGCATATCGACATTTACGACATATCGACATTTACGACATACAGTATAAACATTTAGCACATATAGACATTTACGACATATAGACATTTACCATATATCGTCATTTACGACATATAGACATTTACCATATATCGTCATTTACCACATATCGACATTTACTACATATTGACATTTACCACATACCTTAATAATTACCAAATTTATTTCGAACTACTCTGACATGCTAGATTTTGGAATTTTGGACTTTCTGGTTAAAATTACAGAATGTCAGTAATCCACAATGTAATCGCAAAGAAAAAGTACAATACAAAACCAAGGTGAGATTTGTATTAGTTTGTTAAAAGATGGAATATTGGAAGTGAAAAATGTTTTGACAGCTATTAAATTTTTGTAAGGCTATACTTATTATAATAATATTGCTGGACTGAAAACTATCAAACTGACAACAACTTAATCTTTTGCCTCAGGGGGAACATTATCGATAAGTGTTTTGTTGGCGAGAAGTGTGGGCAGTTCAACTGTCGTGGACTAGTTGCACAGCCGCTGGCGATCACGTCCTCCCAAACACAGTTGTTGACGCCTATTTTCAATACCTGAAGAGTGTAATTTACTTTATTTTATAACACCTTCAAATGGACATCGATGTTCACCCATACCAGTCTACACAACTCACATGGTTCTCGAAAATCGACAGCCGAGGGGATAACATACGGGTTTCAACATCACTTATTGAGTATACTATGTTCCTTCTGAAATGTATTTATATTCATGTGTTGAATTCGACTAGAGTAATAATAGTTGCAATATATCGATTTTATACCATATGAAGTAGAGTGGTTCGATTGTTTAAATCAACCGATATAAAGTTTACATATATGAATAAATACGATTTATTTATACTACACAATAGATAAAAATTAAATTAAATTGAAGCATTAAGGTAGCAGTTTCTTAACCCGCCAAGTGACCGCTGGGAAGTCGACAGCTCTATAGTATACATGCAATTTTTACCCTAAGAGCGCCAAAACACGCTGATATACAGGGTGACAATTAAGTCTTAGGATGACTTTATAGCTTTTAAACTACAAGAGATATCACACACTAAATTTGGCATACCGTTACTCGTAATTGTAAGCTACTTTTCTGTGTACATGGTGATCAGATTTCACTTTTGGAGGACGACCCGTTAATAGTAAGAAGGAAATCTTCAATAACAGCCTATCTTGAGTTATACATCATATTAAAGGTCTAGTTGAACTAAAAACAATGCCACAAACCGGACTTCAAAATGTTGATCCAGTCGGAAGTAATTGCTGCTTAAAATTTTAAAAATGTTTAATACATTGTACTTACGAATAACAGAGAGTTACAAGTTAAAGGGAATATTTACTGAACTCCTTTCAAATTAGGTGTTGAAATAGTTCCCCGTTGGCCGTCTGGCAATGGATTACAGGACAATTCGTCCCACGGACATTTCGTCCCCAAAGAAAAATGCGGACATTCCGTCCCACTCTGTGGAGTGTCTACCTGGGTCGGGTTTGATAATTAGTCTCCAAATATTTCTAAACGGACACTTCTTCCCACCCTGAGAGAACCTAACCTAACCTAACCTAACCTAACCTAACCTAACCTTTTTACAACCCTTCTCTCAGGTGGGACGAAGTGTCCGTTTAGAAATATTTGGAGACTATTTATCAAACCCTACCCAGGTAGCCGTTCCACAAAGTGGGACGAAATGTCCGCATTTTTCTTGGGGGACGAAATGTCCGTGGGACGAATTGTCCGGACACCCTGGCAATGTGCTAACCGGTTATAAAAGGTAGCTACTGCTTTTCTTTTGTATTCTTGTGGAACAGCTTGTGCTATCCTGTGTCTAAGATCAATCAGATCTGTGGGATGAGTTTCATAAACTTTGTCTTTGTGGTAGCCCCATAAAAATGTCGTCCAGCGGAGTTAGGTCAAGGGAACGGGCCGGCCATTCAATCCCTCCACGTTTTCCAATCCGCCGGTGACGGAATACTGTATCTAAGTATTGTCTCACCATAGTGTGGCGGTACTCCGTTTTGTTGGAAAAACATGATTGGAAGTCAATCCCAAGAATAGCTTGCAGAGCAGGAACTATCTCATTTTGGAGCATATCTTGATACCTTAATGGCATTTAAATTTCCCTTCAAGTATTCCTCAGTAAGTATTCCCTTCAACTTGTAACTTTATGTTATTCGTAAGTACAATGTATTAAACATTTTTAAAACTTTGAACATAAATTACTTCCGACTCAATCAACCTTTTGTTGTCCAGTTTGTAGCATTGTTTTCAATTTATCTAACCTTTAAAGTGATGTACAATTCAACATAGGCTGTAATTGAAGGTTTTCTTCTTACTCCTAACGGGTTGTCCCCCAAAGGTAACATCTGATCACCATGTACGCAGAAAAATAGCTTACTATTACCAATAACGATATGCCAAATTGAGCTGTGATATCTCTATTCATTTAAAAGTTATAAAGTCGTCCTAAGAATTAATTGTCACCATGTATTTCAACTATTCGGTTATGTACTTATTACTATAACGAGTTATATTTAAAAATGAACAATTACTAATCTAGTGGGCCATAAGGGATAATATGAGTTTTTTTCATTTAAGACCGTCAAGAATGACATGTAAATGTTAACATTTTCAAATATAGAAAAAATTATTAAAATACTAAATATTTTACAAAAACCAACTTATTATATACTAGAAAAGTTCTTTACCAATTAAATGACACTTCAAGTGCTTAATTGGAGACTAATTATCACTTCAAGATATGATCATTATTTACGAATCTAATCTTTAAAATAGAAACCCATGTTTTGGGCGTTTTTCGTAGAGCAAAACGACCTTCTTAAATACAAAACAATGGAAAAGGTAGTTAACCCATTTTGAATTTGAGTGAATAGTCCAAATTACGTATGATTCAGACTGAAATAAATAGTAATTGATAACAAAGACAATATTAGTTGGAATAAACTCTAGTGAAAGTGAAAAATAAACTTAATAATATTTTAACAAATTAATATATTAACTGAAAATATAACTTTATAACACCAATTATAGCGATAACAACAATAACAAACTGAATTATAACAACAATAAATATAATAGACAAAAAATAATGAATTAAGAATAAAGAATATTTTTAAAAATTTGTATTATTTTTTTAATTTTAATATTGCAAAAAACTTCATTAGCCAGTTCACATGGGCTTACAAGCCTGTGCGTGAACTTTGTTCAAAAGGACCCGGAATAGTTTCGGGACTCTTTCCAGCATCTACATACTTAAATATCTGAAGTTCGACGTTAAGAGGTACGAAACTTGTACCTATTGTTACAAGACTCGTAAAGATATTTCTATTTTATGTACGAGTAAGTATTTTTAAAGTCTGCAATTATAAATTATACCGCATAATCTCTATTTAGATAAGATAAATAACGAATATTAAATATAGTTTATGGTACTCTCTTTTATACGGCATAAAAATGTAAGTTGGGTACATTTCTGAAATCTCATATTGTCCAAAGATATCGATATATAAATATGAATTATTCAAAAGTATAGATATATTTATTTAGATAATATTTAGCCCAGTGTTATCATAATTTATTTGCAAAACGATTATATTTTACAGTTGTCGATATCATCTATTTAAAACTATATTTAGGAAATATAATTAATCTTTTATATTAATTAATAACACTAATGTTAATTGAATAAATGCCATTTATATTTTAAGTTTAATCTAGCATAATAATTTATTTACTTCAGTAAAATGACTAATCTTATCTCAAATCTAATTAAAACTAGTTAATGATATAATTACGTGATTAAAAGTTATCTCCAGTTCTAGTTAAGAAACTTATTTGAATATTCACAAATGACGTCAGCAGAATGTCAGCTTAGACTAATTAAGTAATTAGAGGTGACATTTAATTCAATCCTGGCTAATTGCAGGATGTACAATGTTGCTAGGATTAAACTTTCCTATATAACAACGGTATTAGGCCTGTAAATTGCAAATGAGTTTTTTTTAATAGATACATTTATTTGTTTGTTTTTCATTGTTTTTAATTAAATAATTAAATATTGATTTATCTAATGTTTAATATTTAACTAATGTCTTGATAAATTAAAATCTCAAGGCTTAGTACGATAAACTGTATCTTTGAGGTATCCCCAAAGAAAAAAAAATCAGGTGGAGATCAATCGAGGGAACGAGCAGGCCACTCTACTGCACCGCGTCTTCCTATCTATATTTGAGGGAATGTTGTAGACAAATACTGTCTAACTTTAACGCCATAGTGTGGTGCTGCTCCAACTTGGTAGAAATAAATTGTTTGGAATTGTGGGCAAAGTCTAGCTTGTAGGGCAGGAATTATCTCATTATGGAGCATTTATAAGTACAAGACCGCATTTAAATTACCATTGATAAAAAATGATACCTACTAAAACAAATACCAATAATACCTACTAAAACATTAAGTTTTTGTGGGTGCTGTGTGTAAGTCTCATCTTTCCGGTGCGGGTTGCTACTGTCCCAATACCAACAATTATGCCTGTTAACAGTTCCTGTTAGCATAAAAGTTTCCTCACCTGAAAATAAAATATCGTTCGGAAGTATTTGGTTTCGGTCAGTTCTATCCATCATACCACCTTCACAAAACTCTAGCCACCGATCGAAGTCGTTTTCGTTGTGTTCCTGAACCAGATATACTCGGACGCCTTAAAACCTGATTTTTTTAAAACTGTTCTGTTTCAGACTTCCGAGACATTCCACGTCCTTGTGCTGATGTTCTTATTCAGAGGGATTTTGACCAAAAGATTGAAGGGCATCTGATGATGTGAGTTCATCTGTTACTGTTGTTGGTCATCCAGTTCTGACACGAGATCCACGCTGCCGGTCTCTTCAAAACGAGCAACGGTTTAACTATTGTTGACTTGGAGATAGGATTTCTGTCAGGAAAACTATCGTTAAATAAATGTGTTACTCCATCATATGATCGTTCATTATCTCCCCATCCACGCATTATTAGAAGTTTTATTCTTTCACGTACACTAAGTGACATAACGGTAAATAAAAAAATCAAAATTATACGATTTTAAAACTTGAAACTGAATGAAAAACTTCTTCCTTGTACATAAGAAAACCTACTGAAAGGTTCAGTGCAACTGCTTATAAAAAAAGATAACAGCCGTTGGATTCAAAGTCCATATCGTGGAAAACCCAATGAGCCCACTTTCACTTCCTAACCGTAGTCATGTTTTTGATAGTGTTATTGATGAATTCTCCCTGATTTAAATTAACTCATTGTCTGACAACGGTAACAATGTTTAACATGTAACACTTAATGTTTTACAGTTTGGAATAGTTTTAAAATTCAAACAGCAATTTCTTCCGACTGGATCAACTTTTTGTAGTTCAGTTTGCAGCATTGTATTCAGAAAAGTAAGACTTTTCAATGGATGTACAATTTGACATGGGCTCCCATTTAAGATTTTTTCTGACTCCTTGTGGGCCTTCTCCCAAAGCAGGCATGCGGTCGGTAATAGAACTGAAATGTAGGTTACTGTCACCAGCAATGGTGTGTGAACTATCATGTTTTTCTCTGTTGTGGTTTAAAAATTAAAAAAGGGGTTCCAGACTTAATTGTCACC
Organism: Stictocephala bisonia; assembly: GCA_035578905.1. Taxonomy (NCBI): domain Eukaryota; kingdom Metazoa; phylum Arthropoda; class Insecta; order Hemiptera; family Membracidae; genus Stictocephala; species Stictocephala bisonia. Next base: position 661,188 of record JAQJVL010000233.1, read on the forward strand.
CTGTATATAAATAACAGAACATTATAATACTTTCTTTATTAAAATTCTCTATTGCTGCTCTGTAAGTTATTGTATGAGATATATTGGCTTGTTATATTTTGTACACTTTATTAAACGTATACACGGATTTGGAAATTATAAATTCTGAAATACTGAACAATGTAACAGAGAGAGAGAAAACGACTTCGTTTTTACAAGAGATGACGATATGGCTGCAGAGAACGTTTAAAAAACAAAATGTAGGGAATTCATATTTGTTACAATCATCTCATTTACATTTTACATTACATCTAAACAAACTTACTTGGAAGAAGACTGACTTAACTATTTAGATCAATATACAGACTATTGAACTCTATACAGAATTAATTATTTAAGTATTGAATTTAAAATTGAGCCGAGCCGTGGCTCAACGAAGTATTTGAATATTCATGAATAAACTATGTACAGTGTTGGCTGGAAATAATTAATTAGATGTGGCTTGTAATGTAATCCAGACTGATTGGAGGACATGTCAGATATGTTAGCATGGAGGGGGGTTAATGATATATTACAATGTATTGTGGAAGTTTTCTCAGTCACATCACGTTTAAGTGTTTCTCAAAGAAGGAAAATATCTGCTTTTTTAAGAAATCCTAAGTAGAATGAATTTTGAGTTCCACATTATTGTTTACTAATTGTAATGCTTTACAGTAAAACATGGAAACAAAAATATCATTAATATTGTGAAGCTTGGTCCTATGGTTTGAAGATAGTAGTGGACTCCTTTTCGTTAATGCTTAACTTAAAAATTTTTACTCACTTAACAATTAGGAAAATATTACGTATAAAACATGCAAACTACTACAGTTTGTAATATTACGTATAAAACATGCAAACTATTACAGTTTGTAATATTACGTATAAAACATGCAAACTATTACAGTTTGTAATACTGCGTACAAAACATGCAAACTTCTACAGTTTGTAATATTACGTACAAAACATGCAAACTACTACAGTTTGTAATATTACGTATAAAACATGCAAACTACTACAGTTTGTAATATTACGTATAAAACATGCAAACTATTAGAGTTTGTAATATTACGTACAAAACATGCAAACTACTACAGTTTGTAATATTACGTATAAAACATGCAAACTACTACAGTTTGTAATATTACGTACAAAACATGCAAACTACTACAGTTTGTAATATTGCGTACAAAACATGCAAACTACTACAGTTTGTAATACTGCGTACAAAACATGCAAACTTCTACAGTTTGTAATATTACGTACAAAACATGCAAACTACTACAGTTTGTAATATTACGTATAAAACATGCAAACTACTACAGTTTGTAATATTACGTATAAAACATGCAAACTACTACAGTTTGTAATATTACGTATAAAACATGCAAACTACTACAGTTTGTAATATTACGTATAAAACATGCAAACTACTACAGTTTGTAATATTACGTATAAAACATGCAAACTACTACAGTTTGTAATATTACGTACAAAACATGCAAACTACTACAGTTTGTAATATTACGTATAAAACATGCAAACTACTACAGTTTGTAATATTACGTATAAAACATGCAAACTACTACAGTTTGTAATATTACGTATAAAACATGCAAACTACTACAGTTTGTAATATTACGTATAAAACATGCAAACTACTACAGTTTGTAATATTACGTATAAAACATGCAAACTACTACAGTTTGTAATATTACGTATAAAACATGCAAACTACTACAGTTTGTAATATTACGTATAAAACATGCAAACTACTACAGTTTGTAATATTACGTATAAAACATGCAAACTACTACAGTTTGTAATATTACGTACAAAACATGCAAACTACTACAGTTTGTAATATTACGTATAAAACATGCAAACTACTACAGTTTGTAATATTACGTATAAAACATGCAAACTACTACAGTTTGTAATATTACGTATAAAACATGCAAACTACTACAGTTTGTAATATTACGTATAAAACATGCAAACTACTACAGTTTGTAATATTACGTATAAAACATGCAAACTACTACAGTTTGTAATCGTTCGCAGTAATTTTTAAATAATTCAGGATATAAAACAAAACAATTTAAATTAGATGCTATTCAATTGAAACCTTTATTTACGTATATAAATGTCGTTGATGTGTAAATAAAAATATATAAATAAAATAAAAATAACTTTCCACAGATAAAATTGTAGCAGTTGCGTGATCTGTTTGGCATCGACAAGATACTACTATAAAAGTCTGGAGTGTCCATGTTGGATGGTAGGGACATTTCAGATGTTGTGTCGGTAAGAGAACTGAGAGTCAGAATTGTCAGTTAAATGAAAACCAGACCAACACAACGTGGCTGGGATTCCACGTAAAACTGTAGGTCCTTTAGTTGCCCTAACTATCGTGCTATTAATAAGTACAGTAGCTCTTTCTGAATAACAGTCAACCTTAGTTAGTAACAATGACTACACTTATTCATCAAACTCATCACACTATTCGCCCATTATATTCGCCCATATCTTGACGATCAGTGTCTTAATAATGAATAACGATAAAAAAACCAACCACTCCTCTGTTTAGTCTCTCCAAATGAATCCTAACAAAGGCCAAGGTCTGGACTGTCCAGCAGTACCTACCATGTCAGGTCAGCCACGTGCTCTGTGCCAGATGTTATCAGGCTTATCTAGCCCCTCATCCGACACACAACCTGGAGTCGTAGTGAAATTACCTGGAACAGCAGCTATCTACACTTCTATGAAACTATTAAAAAAGAAAACAGAATAAATCTCAACTATGTCCTTATTAAGTTTACTAAATAAATGTCATTCATACCAAAAGGGATTATTTTGTCATTATAGTCATTATAAATGTTCAAATTAAGCATTAAAACATATTAAATAACATATTTGCAAACACTTAAACAAGCAAGACCAAGAAAGTCAAATATCACGTAGACACGAATTCTAACATCCTTCCAATCACCTGTACCTATTACATTGGAACTGTCGTCAACTTCATTTCGGAGATGATGAATTAACCCCGAGTTTAGTATGTTAGGAGGGTGGCCGTTTGCCAAACTGCCAAGCCTCTGATGGAAGGTCAATCAACCTGTAATAAATATAGATAAATACCTTTTTAATGTCAGTGGGATAAAGAAAAGAAAAAAGACACATTTATTTATCTTCTTCATATTTCGATACACAGTATAAGAAATTATAAACTTACACAAAACACCAAGAAAACAAATTTAGGGGTTTACCTTTTGGAGGTTCCTTATCTTGGTTATTTAATTAAACTGAAGCTCTAGAATATAACAACCAAATAAAAAATAGAACGGTCCCATTACAATGAAACTACGCATATTTTAAATTATTCCTAATCCATATGCAACTATGAATGATCAACAGTGTTAGTGTCTATAACTATATTTTACGCCTATGTTTAAATTGATTTATATTAACAGATATAGGCAACTTGTTAAAAATTTTTGGAGCTAAAAATATAAAAATATTCTTTTAAAAAAAAAACTATAAATTAATAGGTTTAGGAACAACTAAGTCGTTATAGTATTGCCAAGTTTGCTCCTATATGAAAGCACAACTCTCCTTTTATAAAACATTTATTTACGTAAGTTTTATTATAACAGCATATTATAGTAACACTGTAAAGATATTTCATGAGAGTCCAATTTAGAGCACAATAAATTTATATTTAAGGCTTTTTAAGATTAAAAATAGTTTTTAGCTAAAACCAATTAAAATCGTCAAGAACTACATTTTCACTTGAATTCATTAACACTTTCACATATTTAATTTTAAAAACATAAAAAATAAAAAACTTTTTATAAAATTCATCTTTTGGCCTACTAAAAAGAATCTTAACCTATAAAATTCACTTCAAACGTTGCAATACGACCATTATTTGGACAGGATTCTTGAAATAGAAACCTATGTTTTTGACGTTTATTGAGAAATAAAAATTGTAAATAAAAAATAAGTTAAGGGATTTAATTCTTTGATTGTACATTATAAAAATGAATATGAGATTTATTAATCTATAAAACATGAAATGATTCATAGGCTTAAGCGACGTCATTAATTAAGTCTCGGAATACCACAGACGCTGCCACATCACAGCATGGGCAAAACGTTTGGAGATGTAAATTGTAATAAGACGCTTTGGGAAACTGAATCTTCAGCTTGTAGCAGTAAATAAGCTCTTCTTAAAGATAATTGAAACATTATTGGATATCCAACACTGCTTTATTTAGAGAAGCTGCAAATACCAAAGACTTACTTGGAAGTTGTATAAAGGCGTATTCAAATCTTCTACGAGGTTGCCTACCCATAAATAGGGGAGCTTTTGGGTTCATGAAGCTATTATGAAAATACAACACATATAAATTGTAAGAGCAGGACCTGAATTTGAATCCCTAAAATTCAGTAATCACAAATTGAGATGGATTTGTTTAATCTGAAGGGGGAAAATATCATATGGAAGAAATAATAATAATTCTATTACTTTATTCCAACAGTTACTATCCTAATGAAAGGCACATTCTTAACTGCAAAGACACAACATGTTTGATTAATGTTTTATAGTTTTGAAATGATAATTCAAAAGACAGCTTTAATCTGTAAAACGTTGGCAACAGTATATATCCATAAAGTACAAGTGCTTCTGAGACATTGACCTAGCCACAGCTGCAACACTCTCACAACTTCTCACGTGATCACAGTTATTACACGTGTGAGGTGATGACGGGAGATAAATTACCTAACAGTGTGTACTTGCCCATGATACACTCTATATAGATAGAGGTTGGAACAAACGTTCGTCGTGGCTAACACTTCTCCCGTCACTAACTGATCTAGGGAGATAGTCTTTGTTGGAATCTCTTGTTTGTCTACCTAACATTGTGTACTTGCCCATGATACTCTATATAGATATAGTTTGGAACAAATGCTCGTCATGGCCAACACTTCTCCCGTCACTAACTGATCTAGGGAGATAGTCTTTGTTGGAATCTCTTGTTTGTCTACCTAACATTGTGTACTTGCCCATGATACTCTATATAGATATAGTTTGGAACAAATGCTCGTCATGGCCAACACTTCTCCCGTCACTAACTGATGTAGGGAGATAGTCTTAGAACTTAGGCTTAAGCGGCCGGTGTCATAACTAGAATCTACAGTTTCCGGTGACAACCGCGTCAAGGTACTATCTACATATCTACGTATACCACTGTGCGTGTATGGGCAGGTGGGTGGGCCAATACCACTGTTAGTGTATGGGCAAGTGGGTGGATCTATACCACTGTATATGTATGGGCGAGTGGGTGTTATTGACAAAATATCACCGTACGTAAATATTGTAGATAGTACCTTGACGCGGTTGTCACCGGAAACTGTAGATTCTAGTTAGGGAGATAGTCTTTGCTGGAGTCTCTTGTTTGTCTACCTATGATTGTGTACTTGCCCATGATAAACACTATGGCTTGGAACAAACGTTCGTCGCTACGTATTTGCTTATTTTTAGTTCAGATAATGGTATTTTTTTCACACACTGTTTTGAGGGTATAGTTGAAAAGTTTCTGTAATATTTTTGTCTCATCGGAGTGCCGGAAGACACGTTCCAGCTGCAAGTGTTTCCCCTAGTTGGTACGCATGGCACGTATCCAGTCCCGTTACGTTGGCAGCAGTGAAGGTACACAACGTACCACTCTCATTGCGAACAATACCCTTTGAACAGCTGATCAATTTTGCATTGCCTTAGCCCAATCACGTGAGATGTGTGATAAACAGATTCGGCGGCAGATCTTACCGAGTCTGTATAAAACGAGGGATAATTGCTGTGTTTGTTGAGAGAACAATTTATTTTCATTTTGTTTTAATAAAAGTAAAACAACTATGCATTTCATAAGCTTATGTTTATTTTTTTATCTGTCATATACTAACTTTTTTAAAGTATTTTAAAAGAGGAGTTTAATTATTTCAAATATATCAGTTAGATTTTAACGTACTGTTGCGTATTTTCACATTAGGTTATGACGAAATCCGAAGAGAATATGGTCTTCATAAACAATTTCAAGGGCAGTTTAGAATCATGATATCAAGTATTCACTAATGTTTCATTAGGCTGTGATCCATAATATGGGCTACTTTATTAAGGTTCCGGATAGAGTAGCTTTCACAGTTTCACTTCTTAACCTTTTTAGGTATACTAATTATAGAAAAGTGTAAATTTTTTCCTGTAAGTTTTTCTACCTTTTAATTAGGTTCTGATAAATTTTTAATTAGTAAATAGTAGCCACAAGTGCGTATATAACCTAGTGTTGTGCTAGCAGTTCTGTTTGACAGGCATCTGTCGAAACCTTGCGTTGACTGACCGTTAAGGGCATGGCTATTTCGGTGCTTTCCACCATTCGTTCCGGGAAAAGCCGGGGCCATTGTGACACCGCGAAATTTGTAACAAAACAGCGGACAGGAACGGTAAAAACGGCACAGACTAGCTGATCTACAATGACTAGCCTCCATCACCAAGGTTTCTTGTGGTTGCATTCCTGGTTGGAACTAGTGATTCAAAACATAATTATTTAGTAAAATAAGATGTGAAAGAAGACTTTTTAGATACTAGATTTGCCAGAAATGTCATCTTACAATATATTTTGCACTCATAATATATTCAAAAAGAATTATCTATTATTAGAAAAACAAATTAAAATTACGTTTAGGAATTAGCATTTGACAGAATGCCCAAGCAAATTTTATAATGTAAAAACTAATGGTAGATAGACTATCATCAGATCAGGGAAACAGAAATTTGACAATTATTGAAATCTTATAAACATGCCTTTGAAGTTTGATTCTTGTAGAGTTTCTCATTCAATACAACTTTTAACTTCCATCCATAAAAACCAACAGCTACATTACCTTTTTAATTGGCCATTCAATTAAAAATTGTTTACATTTATAGTTATAGAATTCATAAATGGACTGCATTTCGTATTATAAATTCTATGAATTTTTATGAATACGTATAATTTTATTACTATGCCTGCAATGAAACATATATATATATATATATATATATATATATATATATATATATATATATATATATATATATATATATATCATTAATATATATTTGTAAAAATATAGTCAAATGTGATCTGCGAATGGAGACTTCGTTACTAACGTCAACCGATCCTTAAAAATGGGCCATTTATTAATAGTCCCATATCCAGAGAAATTAAGTGACCTACAGCTTAACGTGTTATTGGTCTTTACCAGTATTATTGGTCACATTTTCACCTAAGTTGATAAGACTGTTTCAGCTTTTGTCCCTAAATATTTGAAAAATGCCCAGCACTCAACACGAATGGCAGCAGTTAACATTTAATTAATATGTAAATATAATACTAACATCGAATGTTTTTTTTGTTTCAGGTAATAAACGCGTTTGGATGTGATAAATAATAACAATGAAGACAACAGAAGAAACCATATAGACAAGTCCGTGGTGTAAGTGTTCTTTACCTTTTTAAATAAGCTATATGCTAAGGTGTAATATCATATGTACTCATTTTGAAAATAATTCCATTATTTATGTGTTTCTTATTAAGTTTACTACACCTTTGTTTGTATTGCGTGATAATTTAATAATCCTATTTTTACCTTAGCTTTTCATATAGTACATACAAAAATGTAGCGATGTTAAATAGTTTTAAGAACATCTTCAACACTTTGAAGTACATAACGTCTGTATTTTGTCTAATTGAGAGTTGTTTTTATTGTGTTTTGGGCACTGACGTACATTTAATTACACTACTAGGCCCTTATCTATAACTTTATTAATTTCTACTTGCATAATAACCAAGGTACCTTTTTAGTATTTCTCTAATCTGATAATGTCGCCCAGCAACGCAAGAAAATTCGACTACATAACAACCCTAAAAAACGTCGTTAAATAGAAAATCAGAACAGACGGTTAAACCATTCTCCAAGCAAGACACTTTTATTGTACTGTATATATTAACTTTAATGTAAAATTGCACACGTGCATCAAACCAGGATAAAACCTTTTTAAATCACATCTCTAGGGCTAGATTTAGGTTTTAATATTACTATTTGTTTTATCGTGATTTTTCTACTATACACAGTTAAAAAATCAGAATTTTTAAATTTTTAAATTAATCTATTCCTCAAGTCAGCACTCTTGATACAGACTAAAAATCAACAACATATTTAAGTAATATAAGTGAGTGAAAATTAATTAAATTTCGTATAAATTCAAATACGTTCAATGGGTTAGATGGCTACCAACCTGAAAAAATGTAGTAATACACTTTAATTGTTGCACCATAAATTAGTGGTTTTCTTCACAGCACAGCAATTAAGAATGGTAATTGTTAGCTAAGAAAATTGTTCATATTTACAAATTAGGTATTTAATTTTGACTGAAGCAATATTCAAGTAATCGTATTGGATAAATGACAGCAATTAGTTTTATTGCTGGAAGAACGTCTCCCTCAGTAGTTCCAGCAATGAAAGTAAACTGGCAGTAAATTCATTGTTGCCAACTGATGAGTGACGTCACACAAGTCTGTGACTAACGGTGGTAGTAATGTTTCACACTCGGCTGCCGTTTTGTCCTTTCTTCCGGTCCTGTTCAAACGCCTGTATCCCGTCGAACAGACATGACATTGCTGCACTATCCTGAAGGAACAATATGGATATATCTCTGCTGCTGTCAACCGAATTACGTCTTATAAAACTGAAGTGGCTTAACCACTCTGCTTTAACACAACATAAACTTTTGAATGTACAATAAAACAACATTTATTCTTGTAATATTTTAGTGATAGATTTCAGTAAACCACATTTAGCCTCCTAGAACAATCAGACTCAAACATGCATCTTTCAAAAGCTTTTGGCAATCCATACATATACCTTAAAAATGTATAATTCGTCCTACGCATTTATAATCATGCCATTATCACAAACATAAGGAATATCAACACTTTCATGGATTGAATTTAAACTGTGGTTACAATTTATATATATTTTGCTACATCTGATCATTCAGACTTACTATATTTTAAAAGCAGGAATAGGATTTTTATATCTTTAGTTGAAGTTTACAGCCTGACCTACTTAAAATCTATCACGATCATTGCAGTTAACCTTATATATTCCAGAATAATTACTATATTTATCTTAAGTTTCAATATTTGGATATAAAATATGTGGAAAAGTATTGCTTTTAAGAATTTATCCAAGTCTTAAAAGATACTGAATAAATTGAATTCCTTAAATAATTTATTAACTCTGAGTAAATTTCCCATTATAGTGAAGAGATGCATTGTTTTTTGGTTGTTGTTAACAAGATTTTTTTTGGTTGTTCTGCATAATTTTGAGTCTTCTTTTTCTTTTTCATGTATTATTCCTTCAAACTTATATATTATATTACCAGCTCTTAATATGCGGATTAAGAGACTATATTTGTTTGTAATCCATATCTATGTCTTTTCTTGTACATACAGAATCCATACTCGCTACTAAGAAAGCAGCCAGAGCTAAATTACAGCAACTCGACAAGATCACCTTAACCTCGGACATATAAGAGTTCGGCCATGACTGGTTTTCCATATCTTACGATCTCGCCTGTTCAAGATGTAACAAATGTTTCGTTAACACTTTCCTTTTATTTATAGATTTTACTGAAGTAATGTAAGACTAACAAAACCAGTATTTTAATATATTGATTTATATAATATATATATATATAGGAATACAATTAGTTAAAAATACTATTATTTGATCTTTACTACTTAACAAGAATTTGTATTCTTAAAAAAGAAAATTTCTTTTCTTAAAAAAGAAATCGAAAGATTAATAAAAATGAATTAACAAAAAATTATATAAACTCTGAAAGGGAATGGCATATAATCAAATTGTGTCTTGATATTCTCATGGGATTAGAAATCATAATTAAAGGCTGATGGACTGAATGATGAGTGATTTAGTTCTAAATTATGGGTGGTCCTCGCAGAGTGGGAGATAAAATTGGTACCTTTGTGGAATGGAGGGAACGTGCGGGCGACTTGGGAAGGGAGGCTGGAGTCCGCCGTGACTAGATGATTGGGCATGTGTCTGGCTGGAGAGATGTTAAATGATGGATGGCCTAGAAATACTTGCAACTTGACTAGTAGAACTGCAGCCTTCTTCATGCTTCCTTGATATGTGTACTAGGGAAGGGAGGCTGGAGTCCGCCGTGACTAGATGATTGGGCATGTGTTTGGCTGGAGAGATGTTAAATGATGGATGGCCTAGGAATACTTGCAACTTGACTAGTAGAACTGCAGCCTTCTTCATGCTTCCTTGATATATGTACTAGGGAAGGGAGGCTGGAGTCCGCCGTGACTAGATGATTGGGCATGTGTCTGGCTGGAGAGATGTTAAATGATGGATGGCCTAGGAATACTTGCAACTTGACTAGTAGAACTGCAGCCTTCTTCATGCTTCCTTGATGTATGTACTAGGGAAGGAAGGCTGGAGTCTGCCGTGACTAGATGATTGGGCATGTGTCTGGCTGGAGAGATGTTAAATGATGGATGGCCTAGGAATACTTGCAACTTGACTAGTAGAACTGCAGCCTTCTTCATGCTTCCTTGATGTATGTACTAGGGAAGGAAGGCTGGAGTCCGCCGTGACTAGATGATTGGGCATGTGTCTGGCTGGAGAGATGTTAAATGATGGATGACCTAGGAATACTTGCAACTTGACTAGTAGAACTGCAGCCTTCTTCATGCTTCCTTGATATATGTACTAGGGAAGGGAGGCTGGAGTCCGCCGTGACTAGATGATTGGACATGTGTCTGGCTGGAGAGATGTTAAATGATGGATGGCCTAGGAATACTTGCAACTTGACTAGTAGAACTGCAGCCTTCTTCATGCTTCCTTGATGTATGTACTAGGAAAGGGAGGCTGGAGTCCGCCGTGACTAGATGATTGGGCATGTGTCTGGCTGGAGAGATGTTAAATGATGGATGGCCTAGGAATACTTGCAACTTGACTAGTAGAACTGCAGCCTTCTTGATGCTTCCTTGATATATGTACTAGGGAAGGGAGGCTGGAGTCCGCCGTGACTAGATGATTGGGCATGTGTCTGGCTGGAGAGATGTTAAATGATGGATGGCCTAGGAATACTTGCAACTTGACTAGTAGAACTGCAGCCTTCTTCATGCTTCCTTGATGTATATACTAGGGAAGGAAGGCTGGAGTCCGCCGTGACTAGATGATTGGGCATGTGTCTGGCTGGAGAGATGTTAAATGATGGATGACCTAGGAATACTTGCAACTTGACTAGTAGAACTGCAGCCTTCTTCATGCTTCCTTGATATATGTACTAGGGAAGGGAGGCTGGAGTCCGCCGTGACTAGATGATTGGGCATGTGTCTGGCTGGAGAGATGTTAAATGATGGATGGCCTAGGAATACTTGCAACTTGACTAGTAGAACTGCAGCCCTCTTCATGCTTCCTTGATGTATGTACTAGGGAAGGAAGGCTGGAGTCCGCCGTGACTAGATGATTGGGCATGTGTCTGGCTGGAGAGATGTTAAATGATGGATGGCCTAGAAATACTTGCAACTTGACTAGTAGAACTGCAGCCTTCTTCATGCTTCCTTGATGTATGTATTAGGGAAGGAAGGCTGGAGTCCGCCGTGACTAGATGATTGGGCATGTGTCTGGCTGGAGAGATGTTAAATGATGGATGGCCTAGTAATACTTGCAACTTGACTAGTAGAACTGCAGCCTTCTTCATGCTTTCTTGATACATGTACTAGGGAAATCCTCATATGAGGTGAATAGGACTTAGAAGTAGATAGAAGAGGTCAAGGATACTTAAGGTGGGGTGAGGGATAGGTGTACGGTCGGTTTGGAGGGCCCGGAAGGGTGATAGAACTGTCAACGTTGTGAATGTGGATCAGTCGGTTATGTTAAAACATAAATTGTCCCAAATTCACAACTTTACTCAATGTAATAAATACTAAAAACCTGTAAACATAGATATTTTGACAAAAACAGTACTTTATCGGCCGTTTTTGGTCAATGCTTCATAAACAGGACCATTGTAAATAAAAAATTTGAGTTTTATTTGTTATTTGGATACTCATAGTCGAGATTTTTTATGAGAGGGGTGACTTTGTAGCAAGGAGTTTATTATCACACTCTCACATGTTCTCTATGTCGTCGATCATGTTAAAATAATAAAAACTGATTTGTATTAAATACCTCTCATTTATTTACATTTTACATACATTAAATATTTGTTTCATACAAGACCAACGAAATAGATTATATAATGACTACAGTAAATGATTAATGTATTGTTCTTCCAAAAGGTATAAAAAAATGTGATGGTAGAAAGAACAATTATATACTATTACCAGGATATTTAATTTTTAAAATGCCGTAAAGGTGCTGGTAATTTATAAATTAAAAAAAAATACGAGTATTATTTTTCATGATCTTTGCTTTATAGTTTCTAAAAACAGGACACTTTTATAAAGAAAAGCAAAAAGGAATGTTAGAGTTTTTGTCATATTATCTCATAACATAATTATGTGAGGAAAAATGTTTGTAACGTCATATTACAAATTCCCACAAAATGATATGACTAATTCCCAAACATATGTAGTTAAGGTAAAAATTGAGGTGGATTTTCATAATTTAAAAACAAAAACATAGTACCACCAGATCAACTGCATATTTACTTACAACTTATCATTAGATCTTCGAATGCCTGTCTCATCTGCCAATTCATAACATTATTTCAACTAAATTATGAAAACTCATTTAGTCGTATATGACAAGTGTAAGAGCTCGTTTATCATTCTGTATCATTAAGACATTTCAAAATGTTCGTCATTTTTACCCAAGAAATGCAAATGAAAATAAAACCCAGTGATTTTAATTATTGTGGTTCAAATACATAAGCTTCCGATCAGAGGGTTCGGAAGCTTATGTATTTGACATTAGAAATATACTCCTCACAGCATTCCTCCTTCTTGAGAACTAGACACGTCTTCAAATTAGATTAGCAGATTACCTGCTGTAGATGGATGGAGAGGCAGGTCGAGACCCCGGGACTCGCTGTTTATGCAATGATTGCCAGTTGCCCAGCCAAATGGAGCCGGTTTTTATTAGCTGAGCACACTGGCGTGAAGTGATTGCACCAGCCGCCCAAACAAATGACAGGCAAATAACACAGACACCGGCACCCGCTCCTGTTTGGTAATCACAGCGCTTGGGTCTTCGACTTGATCTGAACAAGATAGACGATTCTGAATTTTTCGCGCTTCTGTTTGGTGATAACAGTGTCTGGGTCTTCGACTTGATCTGAACAAGATAGACGACTCTGAGTTCTTCCCGCTTCTGTTTGTTAATCAAAGTGTCTGAGTCTTCGACTTGATCTGAACAAGATAAACGACTCTGAGTCCTTCCCACTTCTGTTTGGTAATCACAGTGTCTGAGTCTTCGACTTGATCTGAACAAGATAGACGACTCTGAGTTCTTCCCGCTTCTGTTTGGTGATAATAGTGTCTGGGTCTTCGACTTGATCTGAACAAGATAGACAACTCTGAGTTCTTCCCGCTTCTGTTAGTTAATCAAAGTGTCTGAGTCTTCGAGTTGATCTGAACAAGATAGACGACTCTGAGTCCTTCCCACTTCTGTTTGGTAATCACAGTGTCTGAGTCTTCGACTTGATCTGAACAAGATAGGTGACTCTGAGTTCTTCCCGCTTCTGTTTGGTGATAACAGTGTCTGGGTCTTCGACTCGATCTGAACAATATAGAGACGTCCCTGAGTTCGAGGATGGAAAACATTGTGTATGATGTTTTCATATGACTGATATTATTAATTCACATACCATCGTTTAATACAAATACGTGATTTGTGGTTAGGACTGTTTACACATTTATAGTGTAATTTAAAATAAAACTAATTTTTGAGACTGGATTTCTATCTCTTTCTTCCTCTTGAAAGTTTAGGTAATTTAAAATCATAACTTTATTGAAAATCTAATAAACTAAACCATATCGTAACACGTTGGAAGGACGTACCAGATCATCCAACTTTAACCTGATATTTTTGATTGTTTTTCAAAATAATGTTGACTTATATAGTCTGGAGATATGACCTCTTCTACCGTCCTACCCATCTGTCTAGTCACTCCCTGGGCGTCGGCCTGGTAGTTTCACGCTGCGTTGCCACCAACGACTGCAGGTTATCTTGGAGCAACCTTCTGTTGCAGTGTTTATATTAACAACGAGATGCCCTTCAGATAAAAGTTTTATTTCTAGTCCATTACATTAGCTATGAATGAAACAACTAAAATAAATAAATAGTAGTTTTTGACATGTGCTCAGCTAATTAAACGATGATTTCTAAACATTTGTGTTTATTGTTCGTTTAAATTATGTGGAGCAATGTACTAAAATATTAAAGCTTTTAAAGAACTGTATTTTCCTTCACTCGATACTCAGATAAAATAATGAATCAGTAAAGAAACAACTATCATTAACTTTTAAAAAAGCTTTTAGGCCATAGTAATTGGGTTTAATTGTTTGACGATGGCAAATAATTTTCATGGAGCAATTTCGTTTTTGTATGTGAGCTGTATCCACATGTCAATGAGAAAATAAGTATATACATAATAACTAATCTGTACGTGTATACAAATACGTTCAGTATATACATTATCTTACCAACTCTGCTATCTAAAGCATCGAGACATGATGGCAGCTCCCCCACTGGAGGTAAAAGCTCCCAAGTGATGGTAATTTCGATCCTCCTCTGATTATATCTATACATCGTGGATGGTAATTTCTTGTACAGTAGGTTCACACAGATTTTACACGACCTTGCCATTTACTGAAATACAAACACAATGACCTTCCCAATCATCCTACTCCCGAAAACACAAACGTATTCTCTGACCATGTCGCTATGAATCTCTACGATATATCTAAGTACACCCGCTGTATGTACAGCCCAATCACCATACTTCAGACATGAGCTCTCAACAACCTTATAGGCATAGAGAAACTATAGTACTATCATAGGCTCCATTTTATTTGAAGTTTGATATTTTTATATCTCTAAAATAATATTACATTTTCAATTTTAAATTAACTACAATTTTGGGATGGTGAAGTCATGGCAATGCTGGACATTTGTTCTATACTCAGGTCATATACTTTGACGTTTTACCGTCATTTATTTATTCATTATTTTTTATTTTGCTGTTTCTACATCAATGGGTTTTTACTTACAATTCAAACGTTGTTATTGGTCCAAAACTACTAGGAATTTTGTTGGTCCTTCCAGGATTTGTAACAAATATTTTGGGACCTCCCAGGATTTATAACAATGAACCTTGGATTGAAGTCAGTAGTGCTTACCAATAGGCTAGCGAGAAGACCAATTAAAATATAGTACTGTAGTACAGTAACCAATATATAAATCTGTTAATCACAGAAGTTTTACTAAAGTAATTGAATTTAAATTAGTTTTAAAAAAGGATTAGTTTTCAAACAAATTTAAAAAATTACTCTCCCTACATAAATCCGGGCTATGAATAGTTAACTTTATTTAAAGCTTTCGTTTGAAAGCAAAGGGAAATTTGTTTCTTTGTGTACAACCACTACATGGCAGTTCAGTTGTCGTATTCTCCCCACCCGGCTGTGTCAATGCATACCTCTGCACACCCTCTCTGACTTGAACCACACGTCCTTCCTCTTGGCACCTCACCACTATTGTTTCCATCAATCACATCTGGAAGTACGGCCTGCTTCTTAATACTTCTTGATTTATATGTGATTCTTACCAAACCGTGCATTCCTGCAGTGCCTTGAAATTTACCCAGCCAATGCGGTTTCGTAGAATATTTAAATACAATTTTCATCTTTACGACTCATTCATGAATTTAAAAAGTAAAAATAATACATAATTTTTATCATAAACCAAACCAATAGTCGGTTTTTTACCAAATTGGTATCTGCTTGTAATAATAATAATAATTTATCACAAAAACAAATCAAACTCTTGATATATTTTTAGTTTGCTTCTCTCCTTAAAATTCTTGTAAGTTAATAATTAATGTTTTGTTATAAGTATTCTCAATATATGTGAGTTTTATTTATTTTTGTTTCTGCAGTTAATTAATTATTGCAAGTGCATTATAAATTATATGTTTTTTTAGGAAGAAAAACCTGTTTTGTGAATTTGTTGGAATTAACGTTTTCATGCATAAGGAATGTACTGAAATTCGAAGGTTTTATCAAATTCGAAATAAATTATTATTTTAATCAAAATGTATTACTGATTTAAATATGTATTGGCCGAAATGTAAGGTTAGTGGTTCTTTTATTGTGTGGCTTGCCTCATTATGTTATCACGTAGATAACCCTTACATCTACCCCACGGGCACCTAAGATAATGATCGCCTACCCTTAGGATGACATATCAAACCCATATATCTTACAGCGTATACAATGTCAAGACACATCTACCAGTTGTTCGGTTTACTTGTTTTGTTTATATTCTGATGTTGCATATTAAAATATGTTACGTAACATAACACTTTTTTTAATAGTTGCGATTTTAAAGCTCCAATGTCGATTGTTAAATTCTATTAAAAACCTCATATAACTATTTATTATGAACAAAAATGTAATCTATAATCAATCTCGTTTTGTTTAGCCGACCCTCATAGATAACAGTATCTTTCGACGTCAACAATAATTGTTTAACTGACCAAGCACACACATACACAAAGAAAACTAATTGTTTGAACTAAACTACGTTAATATGATAATTCTATTTAAACATATTTTAAGTAAACGCGAGAGTTGCTTTAATCAGTTGCTTTTAGAATTTGTATTACTAAGTAGTTTTTAACAGTGTATTTATTGCGTATTTTAAATGTTACACTAATTTCTTAACAACTATAATGATTATTTTTCTGTTCATTTATTCTATTCCATATATGTAGATTAATAAGCCTGCTGCTAGTTAACAAAGACTGTATTAATTGATGTATAAATTAATTTACTTATCATTCTGCAGAATGTTAAGAAGCAGACATTGTGTTCTGGCACTACATTATCAAAATAAGTAAATAATGTAAGACATGGTTCCAAAACTACAAACTAAAATAATAAATCAATAATAACCGAGCTTTGAATTTTATTTTCAAGAGAAACGTCAACGAATAAAATAAAATAGATTTTTTTCATTTTAAAATATTCAAATTTAAAACTTTAACACTTTTATTTTATTTTTTTATTTATTCATAAGACGCCGATCGTCAAGATATGGGCGAATATGGATTTCGAATTAGTGTGATGAGTGTAGATGAGCGAATGTAGTCATTGTTACAAACTAAGGCCGACTATTCCTTAGAAAGTGTCATTAATTAATAGCCCAATGACAAATGAACAGCCGGTGGTTATCAGCTGATCCTTCTCAAAATGTATTAAGACTCTGATTGGGATCGAACTGAGAACCTTTAGCACATGAAGCTGGGATTGAACCAACTACGCTACCGACCAATTAGTATTTTATACCAACACTTGCATAATTAGTCAAAAAATAAAAATCCATACACAAGCCAAACACAACAGAATTTTTCAAATTTTAGGTAAGGGATTATACAGTTTTAGGTTATCTTTTAAAAAAAATAACACTATATCTTATTTTATGCTAATATATCTACGTGTCTCTTAAGATATTCATGTCTCTACATTGTATTTTCACTAATAACATAGAATATATAAAGCAATAAAAGGTTGAACGTTTCTAAAATTTTATAGTACATTTATAGTGGTAAATATAATTGTAAATATATATAAAACAATTCACAAAATAAGATGAATACCTTCCAGAACAATTTATTGCAGCAATCATTATTTTTCAAAATAAAAATAGTTGCAAAATAAAACTACTGAGAAAACTCGTCCTAGGGTTTCAATTGTTTTGACGATTATGTGCAATTTAAAGCCGTTACGAAGACGTCCTACAAAAAATGATATTTTTAGGTTAACAAAGATCTATTAAATTAAATATATTTTAAATCCTTTTATAAATTAAAAACCAGTAATCCATATAGGTCCTATAAAAAAATTATCTATTTGTACATCGCACATTATAATTACAAATATATAGTTACTAAACAAGATATAACTATTTAATAACTTGATTGATACAAACAAAACAATAAATATAGGGAGAAAGAGAAGTAATTTATTTCTTTGATACAAACCAACCATTTCTGTAGCATTTCTCCAGTTAATTTAGAACAATGGGAAATTCCGGTTCAGTTGTTTACTTTGATCTCCGGAGTGCTTTTTGTTTGTCAAGTTCCATCCTTGATATGGCTGCACTTCGTCGTCCTGAAAGTCCTTTTGAAGTTTGGTAAATAGCAGCTCTCTAACTGACGGTGAGAAGTGGTTCGGTAAACTACAAAGTGTTAACGAGTGGCCAAACAGCCTGTCACAAGTTTACAACGGCCAGGGGCGTAGCACAAGTGAGAGGGGCGTACAACTCCGATACAAGTGAGAATCACTTACATAGCTATTAAAATATGTTTCTGTCATATTTTTAGTATGTATTATTATGAGTTAATGATAGTTCAAAGTATACTGAAAAGGGTATTTTAAGTTCATTATGGGACATCATATAACTATATATTGAATTTTTCAATTTAAAATTTACTTTGTTTTAACAACATTATTATTTATTTTAATGACAGTATGTTGACTACATTTGGACCGGACAGTAATCGACCTGCCTGTCGTACTTAGCGCGTGTAGGGGTTCCAGTATCAGAGCGTAATCTTTCCATAGCTGCTTTAATTCAAGAGTCTGACTAACGTCCACCTTCAAGTGATCAACTTCCGTAACAGTTTTTAGTTGAAAAAAAGGTAATGAACTGTGCAAGTTCGTTTAGTTGCTATTTATTGTTTACATTATTATTCATTATATTAATATTAATTTTTATTTGAGTACTAAATAGTTATTTATTTTAATATTTCTAAGCTCATTTCGTAAGTATTAACCAAACAGACCACCTGGTCTCTGCTGAAAATGACGTAGTGGGTGGGGCTTGCTATCTCACCACCAGCACGTGGACTTCGTCATCCTGCTATGACAAATTTTAACTGGAATTACACAGTGACGGATGATTAGTTATCTGGCTCTCTTCAACCACTCAGTACATCTCGCTCGCACCAGTACATTTAGTGGGTCACTTTCTAAGCGCCATATCTAAGGATTGCAAATAGAATACTTTAATAAGGTTATACCTTAAAACAATGCTCTAAGATTTAAATAAATTAAGTACCATCAGTCAAAAAAGTTAGACAAGGCACCTCATAATCACGCAACAATGAGTGTAGTTGTTTATTACAAAATATTATAATAATATTTTTGTTTCATTTATCAAACGCATCACTGTTTCCAATAGTTTTAAATTTATTAAATAAAAACACTTCGTCTACTTTATTAAGCGTTTTTCTATAGAAGGTGATTGTTTAATATGTTTGGTTAGTTTGCGTGATCAATTATTCGTGTGGATTAATATACTTTCTGTATAGTGGCAATACAGGAGAAGTGATTAATTTAATTAGTTTAAATAAATGTTTCCTTTTTCAAATGACTGCTGAACTGTTGTAAATATTATAGCATGGCATGTTTGAACTTTTTCTTTTTTCCAAAGTTATGTATTTTTAATTTTGTTAACTTAAAAAGGTAAAATTTAAACTTTAAATTAATTTCCGATTTATTGGTTACATCGGTATACATGCTTACCGGTCTCTCTAGCACCACGCATTAAGAGTCTGCAGAGGCTGTCGGAGGCTGTCGACCATGTTAGTTTTAATCCCATAAGAACAATGTTATTTTCGAACCGAATATACATTCACGCTTATCCAAATTTAAGAGTCATTTTTGAACGGATTTTTCCCAAACAAATTGCATTTTATCAATAATGAAATTGCACGTTGGAATCGCTTTGCGAATTTCTAATTAAAAATATAGAAAAACAATAACAAATTTACTTTGAAGTTGTTATTTTCACCTATTTTTCAAAACTAGGCGTATGTACAGTTAGTCCTCGTTATACGCGGTCCCGATTTACGCGGTTTCGCTTATACGCGGATGGGCCACACCAACCCACCAACATTCCAACATTCCACATTGTAGCCAGAAATCGTCAAATATGATGTAGAAATGACTGAAAATGTCAGAACAACGTCAAAAGATATTGTGGATATGGCACAGCGTGTGGGATTCACAGACGTAGATGAAGCAGATGTTGATGAATTGATTACACTACAAGAATAGCTAAGTACCGAAGACCTATTAACAATAGAAGATGATAGGTTTTCTGAAGGATCCGATAAGGAAGAAGAACCTGAAAGTGTTAAAACCTTGACTAGTATAGGAATGGCAGAGGCTTTCTGTATGATTAATAACGCTTTAAATTATTTTGAAGAGGACGACCCAGATGACACGAGGAGTGCTAAGGTTAAAAGGGAAGTTGAGAATGTAATTAAGTTTTATCGTGAACTATATAACAATAAATTAAAAACAACAACCAGCTCTCGATTAAGAAATTTTTCTCCCAAACAGATGAAAAGGTACAAACACCTGGTAAGCAGACGTCAGACGTAAACAAAGGCGGGCAGTCTGACCCTCCCAGCCCAGTGGCAGGCACATCAAAAGATTGAACTACTGTATATGATGTACTTTTTTAGTTATGTACTGTACAGTACTTTTATTAAAAAAAAGAACTTTACTTTTGTCCACGGATTAATATAATTTAGAACTGTTCTAGTTATCATTTTAGTTCTCAAGAAGTGTTTAATGAACAATTTGCAAGTATGTTTTTAATGTAAGTAATAGTTTTTATATAAAAGTTTATATTTATATAACTAAACAAATCAAATTAAACCTAACCTAAAATTTCATACTTTGTAAATATAAATATTATAAACAAAGTTTTTAAACAAAATTTGTAAAGAGAAATTTTTGCACAGTACACCCTCATAGACGGCCAAGCAAGGGCAACCTGAAAGGCGCTAAAACATCTAGACCTGGGACGGGACCCACTTAGTAGAACACCCGAATTGACAATAAAGAATGGAAGACCAAAACACACCATTCAAGGGCAGGCAACTTCCACGCTCCCCCACAAATGAAACATTACAAACAACCCCGACTATGACACATACAGGAGGACTCCACACTCCAGCGACTCTGGTGGAGCCAGGAATCTCCCACAAAAGACAAGCACACAGCCCTTTAGAAGAAAATTCCAGTAAGAAGGTAAATGATAACAGTGACAATGAAGATTCGGATCCGGATATGGACACAGCTGGAGAAAATCCAGAGGAATCTGAAATAGAACACAACCTCTTCACTTGCTCAACCGCTGTTGACAAGCTGGAGACATTACTAACAGCCGTAATCAAGAGCAAAAGAACAAGAACAATCACTGCCATACAATCTCCCCAAATTGTTTCTTTACTCGAAACGCTCAAGAAATCCACCAATTACCTCCAGACGGAGTACATCGAACTTAGAGGAAGATATAAGGAACAAACGAGAATCATCAATAAATTAATAGGTAACAGAACTGACTTTGACAGTTTTAAGAACTCTCTAGAAACAAAGGTAGAGCAAGCAATAACCAGAAACGTTACTCACACTAGACCAACATACGCCTCAAAAGTAAGAGCTGGAATGGATGAGATAACCTCAGAACAGCCCAAGTCAAACATTCTTCTGATATATCCTCCGGATAGCAAGAAGGACCAAACTGCAGAAGAAACCAAATTAGAGGTCCAAAGGCTCATCAAACCTAGAGAAATGAACTTGCAGATCAAGAGGATCTCAAAGATAAGAAATGGCGGAATTGCTATGGAGGTTCTTCCTCACCAAGAAGACACCATTAAAGAAAAACTCGCTCAAAAATTCACAACAAGAGCTCCAAGAAAAAGTCGACCGAAAATGAAGATTTATGACGTACCTTCCAATCTATCCAAAGAACAACTGGTCGAAGCAGTGCATCAACAAAATTTCACACTATCTGGATAAGGACACATTTTGCCGGGATTTCATCCCCCTGTTCAAAACTGGTCCAAGAGAGGATGAGTCGACGCAATGGATAATTGAGGTTGGCAAAAAAGTAAGAGATCTAATAAATGGCAACAGGCTATATCTTGATTGGAGAGCCTGCAAAGTCAAGCATTTCACCCTCATATCGAGATGTTATAAATGTCAAAGGTTCGGCCACTCGGCCAAGGTCTGCAATGCGGAACAAGACTTCTGCAGCCGTTGTGCTAAGGAAGGACACTCTTACGAACAATGTCCTGAGAAAAACACAGACCACAAATGCATCAATTGCATACGAAACAAGCAATCAAGCCACAAACACAACGTGGCTTCTGACAAATGTCCGCAGTACATTAAAGAGATGGATCGGATCAATCAATCCCTTGACTATGGATCGTAGATTCTCAGGAAATAGAGAGAATCCAAGCAATAACGCAAGATACCAAATATCAATTGGACAGCTAAATCTGCAAAACTCCATTAAAGCCACATCGGAAGCAAGATATATAAAGGGCAAGTTCAACCTCGACTACTTCTTGATACAAGAACCTTATGCAATAAATGGCGAAATCAAAGGCTTTGGCCTAACCACGTCAAACAAAGTGATTGGCAATGGGATAAATGGGGAGAGACCAATGGCAGCCATCATCTCTTAGCCCCACCTCCAACCACTCCACATTCTACAACATGAGTCAACTCATTTTACAGTAATAAAAATCAAAACAGGAGTGGGACCGGTCAACCTCATCTCGGCTTACTTTCAGTGTGCTGATGAGATCGGGCCGTACATAACTACTCTACAGGGAATAATAGATGAACTAAAAGGAGAATACATATTAATGGGAATAGATGCAAATGCGCACTCAAAGGCATGGTTTGATAGGGAAAATGATGAAAAAGGAACTGAATTGGAAGAGTTCATTACAAGAAATGGTTTGGTGATACAAAATCAAGAAAGTCAGCCAGCTACCCACTCCTCTGGCAGATCCATCGACTTAACCATCACAACCAGAACCCTCGCTCCTTTTATGAGATCATGGAAAGTCCATGCAGACGAGAGCCTCAGTGACCATAGGCTTATCACTTATCAGCTGAGATTAAATCACCCAGGCACTATAACTACAATAAATAAATATATATACTGAAAAATGCAGAATATGAACAATTCAATGAGAAACTTTCAGTTGAGTTGAATCAAATTCAAGAAAGCAGAATTAACTCAAGCGCAGAATATTTGGCCGCGGCTTTCCAGAGAGCCAACATTCAAGCATGTAATGCGTCATTCAGAAAAGTTAGGATTAAACCAAGATGTGTTTCATGGTGGTCACAAGAACTGACCCGACTTAAGGCTGAGGTAGCCAAACACAGGAGAAAAGCACAAAGATGCTGCCCATGTAGGGCGAAGCTCGTATATCAAGGAATCTTCAGAAGGACCAGAACAGCTTACAAGCACGCCATCAAGGACGCCAAGCGAGAGCCTTTGTGGCAGAAGCAACAAATGATAACCCTTTTGGATTGCCATACAAGATAGCGGCCAAGAAAGCTCCTAATTCTGAAATTATGACAACACTAAAACGAGATGAAGACCAGTTTACAAATTCTAACATAGAAACTCTGCAACTTCTGGTTAATACATTGGTGCCTCTGGACAGCCAGTACACGATGATCCGTTACAAACTCAACTGAGGGAAACTGTCAAAACTCCCCCCAATTGCAATCTAGAGTCTCCTTTCAATCTACAGGAACTGGAATTAGCTCTATCAAATACCAAGCCCAAGAAGGCCTCAGGGCCGGACAATATCCCACCTGAGATTTATAAAAACTATTCAGAACAAAACAAGGTGGCTTTTCTAAACGTTCTAAATGCATGCTGGCTGGAGGAATCTTTCCCAAAAGAGTGGAAAAGAGCTAGACTGAAGATAATCAAGAAAGGAGGCATCAGGGACTGGTCAAGCCCCAGCTCCTACAGGCCAATCAGCCTACTTCCAGTCGCTGGAAAAATTTACGAAAGAATGATTAAAGGAAGGCTCAATGACTACGTGGAATCTAACGACTTGATCAGCCCTCACCAATATGGTTTTAGGAGAGGGAAAAGCACGGTAGATGCTATTGAATTCGTCAAGAACCTAACCCTTAACTCTGAGTTCACCTATGTGATGGCTGTCCTAATAGACATTAAAGGGGCCTTCGATTCACTGTGGTGGCCGGAGGTCCTGGACTCACTAAGAGAAATTGGTATCTCGAAAACTATTTATAACACCATGCAGTCCTACCTCAGTGAGAGGATTGTCTCAGTGGACAATGACGCAGAAATAGTCACTAGAAATATGAATATGGGATGTCCGCAGGGGTCCGTTCTCGGGCCTCTGCTATGGAATCTCGCTTTTGACAGACTTTTAAAAAGAGAATTCCCACTACAAGTAAATAAAGTAGCTTTTGCTGACGACATAGCATTCATAATCGAAGCTAACACCAGAAGGGAACTTGAAAACATAGCTGCACAGGTTATGCAGATATTGGAACAATGGGCTCAGTCTGCGAGAATGACTGTCGCACCAAACAAAACCAAAGGCATTGTTCTGAAGGGCAACATGAAGGCAAGGCCCCCGGTCATCTTTTACCAAAATCGACGGATTCAAATGGTTAAGGAAGCCCCATACTTGGGCATTACTCTGGATGAAGGCTTAACATTTCTACCGCACGTCAAAAACCAAGGTGTCAAAGCAAGAAATCTCTTTGGCAGGCTTGCTAGGCTGCTCTGTCTTCGCTTCGGCATCAAACAAGTACAACTCAACACCATCTATAGAGCAGTCTTTATTCCGATATTGTCTTATGCTGTACTTACTTGGAAGCATAGACTTAATCACTACGCCATTAAAAAGAATTTAAGAAAATCACAAAGATTGGCGCTCATCAGCACCACAGGGGCTTATAGGACGTCGCCCCTAATGGCACTCTGCCTGATAACGGGAAACCCACCCATAGAACTTAAGCTTGCAGAATTTGCAATGCTAAGAGAAAAGGCACTGGGAAGAATAGCCGAAACTAAAAAGAAAATCAAACAAAGAACTAACACCACATGGCAAGATGAATGGACGAATGCAGATACTGGCAGGAAAACTTTCCAACTACTGCCGTCAGTACAAGAAAGAACAACACTTAAACATTTTGAAAATGTAGAACAAGCTACAATTCACCTATTAATAGGGCACTGACCCTTTAAGGAATATCTCACTAGATTCCATAGGGCGGAAAGCCCGGAATGCAATGACTGCGGACAGATTGACTCACATTTGCATGGCGTACTGGAATGCGAAGCCAATGAAGATCTGAGAAGATGTTTGCATGAAAACGCAGAAGAAAAACCTTGGAACCTCAGTACATTAATTAGGAATTCTAATTCCTTCAACACCTTGCAAACAATCATGAAGGAACTGGTTCAAAGAAGAGAGATATAATGAAGAAGAACCGAGCCAGAAAGGCCACGGGGTGGACACCCGGGTTTAAGCAGCCCGTGAAAATAAATAACTGCTACAACGGGGTGGGGAACCCCTCACTGGTTTACCCCAACCAAGTGAGCCCCACACACAGCCGAATTGAGTAAGCTGTGGGTTAGATTCTTGGGGGCAGTAGTTTCTATTCAGAAAGAATAAAAAGCTAGAGACATCCAAGACCTACGCCAGTCAAAGTAAAGATACCAAGCATGAAGGAAGTATCTGGAAACCCCCACACAAATGACAAACCTCCTGGACACGACAACTCAAAAAGACACATTCGGAAACATTATCAAAATTATAATTAGAATAATCAGAAGAGCAAGGACATGACATAAAAAAAAAAAAAATACTGCATCAAATGAACACTCTCGATCAAGACATCCCCAAATACTAACAGGGAAGAAATTCCCGCCCATCCCCCCTCCCAGTGGATCAGCCTTGGATCCCCCGCTGGAAAAGCGGACTTTGAGAAGAAAGGCAAACAAACAACTAACCTCATTAACACAAGACAAGGAAATTATTTTTAAGACAAAATAAAAACTAACAACGATTAAGGAATAAGAAGCACTGATATTCCGAAAGGAAGGTGCAGTGTGTGTGGTACGAGGAAAAAAAAAAAAGTACTTTTATTACTGTATTATTATCCTTTTCTCTTTGAATTTAATTTTTAATTAAAGTATGCCTATATACATTTAGTTTTTTAATTAGCATAATACGTGTTGGTACATATACAGTACAAGTAAACGTCACACAACACAAATTTATTACAATATAAGCACAAAATGCACAAATATACTACAATACAAGCACAAAATGCACAAATATTATGGTGATCGATTTCGGTGAACCACGCTCACCTTCCTCAGACCAGAGGGATTCACAAAAGAATTTCAGTATTGTACGCAGTCTTCAAAGACCATTGTTCAAATTGCACTGAAAGGCTTCCTAGTGCTATAATTACTGATGGTTTGGTTTAAACATTTTAAGATTTCCAACGTTGTAAAACTAAAACTGTGAGACCTGGGCCTATCAATCCTAATTTCACTTTAAAATTACTTTAATTCAGACCTTACTCATTTTTATTTACTAGGGCTACATTATTTGGTATTTGATTTTTTGTTGCTTGAAATGTGGCCCCCCCTACAGACCGTATATACTCACCCGCCCACTCATACATGTACAGTTGCATTCACCCACCCGCCCGCCCATACACGTACAATGGTATTCACCCACCTGCCCGCCCATACACATACAGTAGTATTCGCCCACCCATACACGTGCAGTGGTACTCACCCACCTACTCGCCCATACACGTACAGTGGTATTCACCCACCCACCAGCCCATACACGTACAGTTGTATTCACCCACCCACCCACTCATACACGTACAATGATGTTCACCCACCCGCCACCCATACACGTAGTTGTATTCACCCACCCGCCCGCCCATACACGTACAGTGGTATTCATTATATTCATACAATACAGTAGTATTGACCCACCCACCCACTCATACATGTACAGTAGTATAGACCCACCCACCCATACACGTACCGTAGTATTGACCCACCCACCCGCCCATACACGTATCGTAGTATTGACCCAACCACCCACCCATACACGTACATTAGTAATGACCCACACACCCACCCATACACGTACATTAGTATTGACCCACCCGCCCACCCATATACATACAGTAGTATAGACCCACCCTCCCACCCATACACGTAAAGTGATATTGACCCACCCACCCACCCATACACGTACAGTGGTATTGACCCACTCGCCCACCCATACACGTACAGTGTTATTGACCCACCCGCCCACCCATACACGTACAGTGGTATTGACCCACTCGCCTACCCATACACGTACAGTGGTATTGACCCACTCGCCTACCCATGCACGTACAGTGGTATTTAGGCAAAATTACTGTATACTTCAGGCACAAATATCCTAGTTGTGCCTGAAGTATACTTAAGGTATCCATAAAATATCCTAGTTGTGCCTGAAGTATACTTAAGGTATCCATAAAATATCCTAGTTGTGCCTGAAGTATACTTAAAGTATCCATAAAATACCCCATACTGTACGTGTATGGGTGGGCGGGTGGGTCAATACCACTGTACGTGTATGGGTGGGCGGGTGGGTTAATATCACTGTACGTGTATGGGTGGGTGGATGGATCAGTACCATTGTACGTGTATTGGTGGGCGGGTGGGTTAGTACCATTGTATGTGGAGGGGCATGTGGGTCGGTGAAGCTTGTTCCAATTATCATAATCCGCTATTTATTATATTATTATTATATTAGTGGGTAGGTCAATGCCACTGTACGTGTATGGGTGGGCTGGAGTGCCATCACATTTAAACCATCAATGCCACTGTACGTGTATGGGTAAGTGGGAGGGTCAATGCCACTGGGCGTGTATGGGTGGGGGGGGGGTCAGTACCACTGTACGTGTATGGATGGGCGGGAGGGTCAATGCCACTGGGCGTGTATGGGTGGGCGGGTAGGTCAATGCCACTGTACGTGTATGGGTGGGCTGGAGTGCCATCACATTTAAACCTAATATTTTCACGTATGCCAAATGTAACATCTTCAAGGATTTCTCTAAGGTTGTTTTCCAGAAAGTTAAAATAATTCGCTCCATTTAGTCTACCTGGCAACTCAAATGGTCCAATTTGCCTTAATGTCAATGTCAATACCACTGTACGTGTATGGATGGGCGGGTGGGTCAATACCACTGTACGTGTATGGGTGGGCGGGTGGGTCAATACCACTGTACGTGTATGGGTGGGCGGGTGGGTCAATACCACTGTACGTGTATGGGTGGGCGGGTGGGTCAATATCATTGTACGTGTATAGGTGGGCGGGTGGGTCAACTTAAAGTACACTACTGTATAAATAACAAACTTTCTGTTTAAACCAAACTTAGCAAGCAAAGTAATGTGATAAATAAGCCTTGCACAGCAAAGTTATAACATTAAAGTTAATTAATTAACATTAAATTAACATTAAATTAACATTAAAGTAAAGTTAATGCCAATGTATCTGTATGGGCGGGTGGATGAGTTAATGCCACTGTACATGTATGGGCAAGCGGGTGGGCCCATCAAATTAAAGGCAATCTTCTCTTCAATCTAGTTGTGTGATTAGATTTTGGAAAAAAGCAATTTCCATGGGCGACTGTTCCAGAAATTGAAGAGGTGTTCTTTTGTGAATCCCTCTGGTCTGAGGAAGGTGAGCGTGGTTCACCGAAATCGATCACCATAATATTTGTGCATTTTGTGCTTGTATTGTAGTATATTTGTGCATTTTGTGCTTATATTGTAATAAATTTGTGTTGTGTGACGTTTACTTGTACTGTATATACATTTATACTGTACGTTCTTATTTTGTTTGTTCATGTAGTAGTCAGTTTGAATTCAATAAAAGGTGTTGATGAATTATAATAGGCCTACATTTTTATTATATTTCCAAAACAATTAATTAATCTTTTGATAATCTTATGATATTGTAGTTTGAATTGCAAGCAGTAGGCCGGCCTGCTGTGGCTACATTGGCGTAACCCGCTTTAGCTCCGACTCGTTATACGCGGTTTCGTTATAAGCGGCGCTTAGGCGGAACGTATCTACCGCGTATAACGAGGACTACCTGTATTCAAAACATCAAAAGCAAACCCAGTGAGCAATATGAAAACGTTTAAAATGACTCCTCATACACAACTCTTGGTCAATAAATAATGGAACAAAATGGATTCGCAATTAACATTGTCCTTATGAGATTAAAACCAACATGGTCGATAGCCTCTGCAGACTCTAGGTGCCCTTGCGATGTGCTCGTCTCGAATATGTGAAACCCTGCTATTCCATACCAGCTATGCGCACCCTAGAAACTTTTTCTTCGACAGGAAATCATATTAAGCGAATCGTAATTATTAGCAAGATTCATTTTGTAATGTGTGTGTGTATTTTTTAATAGTGAATCTCTGAGATAAAGCAGATTTTATTACATTTTCATATTATTAATTGTTATACTTTTAAAATTCCGATGAACAACGTTAATGTGGATCCTTCAACAAAATTTAGTAAAGGGCTAATTTTATATTATTAGTAATTTAAAGTTTTTATTATATTTAAAATAATAAATTTACGGTAATGAGAGTATTTTTATAGACTTGACTTTTAAGGTTCATCTACCCTCCTACGAAGTGAGAAAATGATGATGACAGATGAGAATTAAAATCGATGTGCACATATATCAACATATGTTTACATCTATACAGGCTTAGGCAAAAGTCTGGAATATATTTATTAATTTCAAAACCATTGAAAGAAATGTAATGAAACGTTGTAGTTATGTATATGTCCCTATACCAAACATGTAGACATATTTTACTTGTTTTTCGCATATCCAGGTGATGGCCAATGAAGGAAGTCTTAAACATTTTAAATGTAAGTCTACCTTGTGTTATACCTCATTTTAAAGGTCTTTGTTTGTAAAACACAGGAGTGCAAACCTGAAGTCAAAAAAATGACCCAGTCAGAAAATATATCCACTTAAAGAATTTAATGTCAGGGTTGGGTAAAAGTCTGGAATGTATTTATTAATTTTAAAACAATTCAAAGAAAAGTAATGAAACTTTTAGTTATGTAAATGTCCCTAGACCATAGTTATGGACATATTTTACTTGTTTTTTGCACATCCAGGGAATGACTCAATAAGGAAGTCTTAACAATTTTAAATGTAAGCCTATCTTGAGTTATACTTCATTGTAAAAGATCTTTTTTGTACAATACAAAAGTGCAAACCTGATGTCAAAAGGGTGACCCATTCACAAAATAAAGACATTCAAAGAAATTAATGTCATATTACTAATTCTTCTCAGTTATACGGCTATTTATTTAACAGCTTTAGATCCCTGTTGCTGAGTATGTTGTTATGTTAACAATCGTAACAAACGACTGCGTTATAAAAATAGCTGCGCTATTTAACTAAGATCAAAATAAGAAAAATTTATTTAAACAATTTTGACAGTAGGTTTACCTAAAATAGTTTAAGAATATTATTATAATAATTTGTTACTTATTTTTTGTGAAATTTAATTTCTCGTATTGAGTTAGATAAATTATAGCTCTACGCAGTAATAGATAATAACTATCTTACCTTTGTCTTAAGCAGTGTTAGTTATATGGCATTAAATTGTTTGAGAGGCTATATTTTCTGACTGGATCATTCTTTTGACCTCAGGTTTGCATTCTTGTGTTTTACAAACAAAGACCTTTAAAATGAGGTATAACTCGAGTTAGGCTTACATTTAAACATTTTTAAGACTTCCTTCTTGGGCCATCACCTAGCTATGCAAAAAAACAAATAAAATATGTCTAAATGTTTTGTTTAGGAACATGTACATAACTACAAAGTTTCGTTACATTTCTTTCAATGGTTTTGAAATTATTAAATATATTCCAGGCTGTTACCCAACCTTGTATATATGTTAATCATAACAATATATTTAGGACCCAGCAGCCACCTCTTCCAAGTACGAGAAACGATGACTCTTTCAATGTGAAGGTATTGTGTAAAAGTAAAACTATTATTATAACCGCACTAATTGACCGGTCAGGCGCACAATTATTTACTTTCAGTTCTGTGACACTTCTAACTCACAAGATATTGGTAATGTTGAGACAAACATGTGGTTGATACAATGGTACATGGTTTTGATTTTGATTATTGGAATGCTTTTATAAATATCGAATTGAGAATATGTGTTTGAGCTAATGCCATTCAGCTTTTTCTTAACCCTCTACTATGCCACAAATTATACCATACTTTTTTTTTCAAAACTATATGATACATTTGGACATTATCGATTTTTTTTAAATCGGATGGTTGATATATGAAAAGTGATACATTGACATCATTATAACCACATCATATCGAGTTTCATGGAATGGTTGATAAAACATCTTGATAGTGTATCAACTTAATTAATTATTTCTTTTTAAGATAAGAAAGTATAAATATGCAACATAAGTAGGAAAGACCTATAGGGCATACTATCTGCCTGGAGGTCTATTGGTCTCGATTATAGAAATAAATTATTTTTATTTGTTGTACAATAATTGATTATGTTCCATTGACAAAGTACAAGAACATAGAACATACACGTAGATGACAACATTAAATAATTTATAATAAGTCTTCAAACATAATAGGATATGTATATTTAATCATATTGTACCACATATGTGCTCACACCGCCTGAAGTACTATCTGGTACCTCATCAAAGGGAGCGAGCGCAAAAAGCAAGGGCATGTGATGTTGTCAACGTAAGTACCCTCCCCCCCACTCATCCACCCCTCAGATCCTGAGTGATGACTTCGAGCATTAGGCTGCAGTCGACAGCCATCTACAAATGAAATGGATAATTTTCTAGTTGAATATAAATGTTTTATTCATTAATATTTTGATGATATTGTTTTAACCAAATCGAATAAATTCTTGTCATTCCACAAATGTTTCAATCTGAAAAAAATATGTTCGACGACTATTAAAATATGAATAACTATAATATAGTTTTATTTTATTTACTTTAATAAAAAGTACACATCTTCAGTAACTCAAAAAAGGATAATTATTACACACGATTAATGTTTACACGTGCATAATAAACTGTAAATTAGAATCCAATACTATATGCAACTTCCCCTTTTTTATATTTATTTTTAACGCCTTAGTTAAGTTTCGAAAAAAATGCCTCAATTCCAACTGATTTCCACCAATACTTACATATGTGTAAAATAATGTTTAAGGGTAGTGCATGATCAAATCCAATGGCTATACACTTTATATTTATAGTGTTGATGTACGAAGTAACTAACTATTACCACTGATACAGACTGATAACTATACAAAATAACTAACTATTACCACTGATACAGACTGATAACTATACAAAGTAACTAACTATTACCACTCATACAGACTGATAACTATACAAAGTAACTAACTATTACCACTGATACAGACTGATAACTATACGAAGTAACTAACTATTACCACTGATACAGACTGATAACTATACGAAGTAACTAACTATTACCACTGATACAGATGATAACTATACAAAGTAACTAACTATTACCACTGATACAGACTGATAACTATACAAAGTAACTAACTATTACCACTGATACAGACTGATAACTATACAAAGTAGTTAACTATTACCACTGATACAGACAGATAACTATACAAAGTAACTAACTATTACCACTGATACAGACTGATAACTATACAAAGTAATTAACTATTACCACTGATACAGACAGATAACTATACAAAGTAACTAACTATTACCACTGATACAGATTGATAACTATACAAAATAACTAACTATTACCACTGATACAGACTGATAACTATACAAAGTAACTAAATATTACCACTGATACAGACTGATAACTATACAAAGTAACTAACTATTACCACTGATACAGACAGATAACTATACAAAGTAACTAACTATTACCACTGATACAGACTGATAACTATACAAAGTAACTAACTATTACCACTGATACAGACTGATAACTATACAAAGTAACTAACTATTACCACTGATAGAGACAGATAACTATACAAAGTAACTAACTATTACCACTGATACAGACAGATAACTATACAAAGTAACTAACTATTACCACTGATACAGACTGATAACTATACAAAGTAACTGTATCAGTCTGTATCAGTCTGTATCAGTGGTAATAGTTACAGACTGATAACTATACAAAGTAAAATTCACTGATACAGATTGGTACAAAGAGTAAAATTCACAGGTATATATTGATAAACAAAGTGAAATTTTCTTATATGGATTCATCCTCAATTGAAAAATGTAGTTATTTACTCTGATTTAGATTGATACAACAAGAAGTAACTTGCTTATACAGAGTGATTATAAAGTCCTCCCCCCCACTTTTTTCCTACATTCTATATTTAAAGTTTTTTTGTTATGCTATTCATTATACAGGTATATGCTCTAATTTTTGAAGTATTTTGGAATATTAGGGGTAACCTGAGGTCCAATATATAGGAGTCAAGTTCCGAATTCTTCATGGGAAGATAGTCATGAGAGATGGCTGTTAACATTGTCCTTTCACCCTGAAAACAATGGTGTGTTTTAAATTCAAAAGGGTTGTAATATTTATAATATTTTTTCAACAATGTCTTTTTACTGATAACTGCTGTGCAATTAAAGTACAGTATAAAAATACAGTAACTTAATTAGTTTAAAGTTTAGTTAAAATTAATAGTCATTATACGGTTTTATTATGATTTTTTCCTGTTATTTACTACCTTAAATTTAGTTTTATTTAAGCAGTTTTTATTGACAAATTTATCTTTTACAAAGTAAAAACAATTGAGATTCTTTGTTATACCAATTGTGCAACATGTTTTTATGTTGACATTAAATATTAGCCTACTGACCTCTTGGCATCTTCAACCTACTGATATCTTGGAAACGGCACAACTCTTTGTATTTAAGATTTAAAGAGTTGTGCCGTTTCCAACAAGTGTGTATTTAAGATTTACACTTGTTTTTAGGGTGAAAGACAATCAATGTTAATAGACATGTCACATGACTGTCTTCTCATTACAAAATTTAGGTCGACTTTTACATATTTAACCAACTAATATCTTGGAAACGGAACTACCCTTTTGTTTTTCAAAAACAATCTTGTTTTCAGGGTGACAAGGAAATGTTAATAGATATGTCGCATGACTATCTTCTCATAAAGAATTTGGAACTGAACTCCTACATTTTGGACATCAGGTTACTTCCGATATTCCATAATATTTCAAAAGTTAGAGAATCTACCTATATAATGATTGGTATAATAAAAAATGTAAATTGTAAAAAAAGTTGGGGGAAGGAACTTTATAACCATCCTGTATTCTGACTCGTACAAACAGTGAAATTTACTGTTATTCGCCAATATTCACGGATAGAAATATCTTAGTTTGGAAACTGGACCAATCTAGAATACTCAATTTAGGTTAGAAATATTTTCAAAAGTCTTAGTAAAATTGAAATTTCATTCATAGATGAAGAAATATTTGAAAATGACAACCCATCAATCGTGATTTTATTCAACAGTTAGGTCAGTTAAAGTCGAACAAGTCATTAACTGCACTCGCAAGTAAAGGCAAGAACTTACAACGTGATTTTAAGTATAGAGCTATTCTCTTAATAGGGGAGGGAACGTTAATGAGTCAGGTATATTCTTACATATGAGACGCCGACACAAGGTTGTGCGTATTTTAAGGCGAATATGAATGATGATATAACTGTAGGGTGTGTGTGGATGAGTGTAGTCTGGTCACTAGCCCTAGTGAGCTCAACTGTTCCTCAGAAAGAGCAATTTATTAATAGCCCAACAGCCTCTGGGACCTACAGCTTTACGTGGAATCCAAACCACATAGTGTTGGTCTGATTTTAAGCTAATTGACAAGCCTGATACTCAGTTATGTCCCCCACACAACATCCGCACAATGATTACTACTCAATATGAGGTGGCATGGTGCATTGGATTTAGCTCTGTCAAGGGAGGTCATTTTATCTTGTTATTACAATATTTATTATTATTTTTTTCTAGTCTTGACGGTTTGCTACGTACGTAAAGCAAATTTATAAGATTTGATAATTTCAAAATAAGTGTTAACTAACAATACAACGAGTTAGGTATTTATAATATAAGAATTATCTCTGTAGTAACTCATCGAATATGCTAAAATAATCAAGTGTACTCTTGCCTTTGGTTGTTTCAATATATTACTCAAAATTATATAAACATTTGAAGATTTTATATTTTTAATCTTAGAAACTGAAGCCATTTCTAAAATACATTCTTAAACTTCTACTTTCAACATTTAAATAAATGTAGAGGAGATTTATTGAATGTATATAACTACTTTTTATGGATATTGATATTTATTTAAGAAATTATGAATGTAAATTTACGTACGAATTATGTAAAATACACTGCAACATTGACAAAGTATGACTGAAGTATTATGAAGTAAACAAGAAACAAGTAGGGCGAAGTTGAATATCATAATTAATTATTAATACAGTACGTTAATTATATCTTGTTAAGGATAAATTATCTAGACACAGGCCATATTCTTACATACTAAATATATTTATTGACAGGAATCCCTAACACTTATAACGGGCTAAAAAGAATGTAAAAGTTCAGATGCTAAAAATAATGTTCGATGAAACGTTTTAGAAATTTGGACGTTATGGATCACTGGATGTCGAAACACAGAAGTGGTCAAAGGAAATGTGGTAAGGGAACGGCAGTAGGGAGGGGGGAACGCCTTCGTCTGTAACTGGTAATATCTTGACGGGTTGTTTGGGAAGGCGAAAAACATAAATTGGTTGTTGTTACTTTTTCATTGCGGGTTTAATAACAAAACACTTTCATTACATTAATATTTTAAGTGTGTTTTTTCGATGTAAAGAAAATTATTTGAAATTTGTTTATTTGTTTATTTGTTAACACTAATATTAGCTTATTTTAAAATATTCATAGTCTAATATAAAATATAGTATTTTTATTATTATTTACATTTACTAATTTAATTTTGCATTAAGAGTACGCTATTTAGAATTTTTGTTTGGTCTATTTATTCAATGAAAATAGTAACAGTAATGATTTTTAAATTAATTAGTGATGTTATTACTTTTTTAAATACGAGTAATAATAACATTTTAAAATTATTGAAAAAATAAGAAAAACCTAACAGCAGCAGGCAAAACACAAACTAATATTTCAAAATAGGAACACATTCAAGCAAAAGATGTTTGATAGTAAAGTTGTTCAGAGGGTAACATAAAAAAGAACCGGAACAGCCTGGTCTAATAAAATAAAGAGAGCTCATTATGAACGAATAAAACACATTTTCGTACAACTCATCAATACTGTACTCCCCCACATATGTAAATAATAATAAAATTGTATTGTGACATATTCCTTTATATTTTATTAGTAAATACCATATTTTAATAATAGCTTTTAAATTTATTTAATTTATTATAGTCATTAGCAGATGACTATAATAAATTATAATTAACATTCTCAACCATATATTCTTAATTATATACAGTAGTGGAAATCATTATACCACAACTTAAAGAAAAAATAAATTATTACGTATTTTATAATTCTATCTTTATAACCTACTGAATAATGAGCACATCTTATAATGTTATAATTTATAATTACAGCCCTAAAACTCACCACATTTTACTGCATGTTTTAGAGCCGCTCCGGTGTCCACACAATGCAGGCGGCCTGCTCAAAGGTAACGAACGGTAAACAGGTGTACAAAAGGCCATAATTAAACAAGTTTTACCGATATTGGAAGTACACGCGCGGTTGCCATTGTTTGGAAATAAGTGTGAAATTAGTTTTCTGTTCGGTGGAATGATGTACTATGTAAATGACATTCTCTTTGTTAAACGTTGCCTTTGATAAAACATAAACAGTGGAATTGTTGGTATTGTGGAAGAATGGCACATAATGTATTACAAACAATGTTGTTTGAGTGTAAAAGAGCTTAAAATAAAACCGTACGTACAGGAAGAAAAGAATTGATTTTCTTTTTTATACATTTTCTTTTGTATGTACTGGTTTATTTAACTTATATTGTATATATAAAAATAATGTAAAATCAAAATATCACTTATGTATGAGATATTTAATACTACGTTAGTTACAATAGTCCCAGTTATTTATATATATTTCATTAAATTATAGATACGTGTCATGTAATGGATTTTTAATATTTAAAATTGATCAAGATATCGTAGGATGTTCTTTCTGTCTCTATCCTAATGTATGACAATTCATAAATGACGAGCCTTGACACTTACAATAAATTGATTTTTCAAAATAAGGGAACCATTACACAGGTCTGCAACCAAAAAACTGCATGAAATATTTTGCCCGTTTTATA
This sequence comes from Stictocephala bisonia, assembly GCA_035578905.1. Lineage (NCBI taxonomy): Eukaryota > Metazoa > Arthropoda > Insecta > Hemiptera > Membracidae > Stictocephala > Stictocephala bisonia. The sequence continues at coordinate 698,942 of JAQJVL010000233.1, forward strand.
TGTATTTTTACGTGCTGAAACCAGGAAAAATGCCAAAAAATTCCATCACATCATAATTTCTTGCAAATTACAGTTCTTTATTATATAAGTAATATATATTAATTTCCTTTACACTTTGGTTTGGTATAGTTGTTTTATGTAGTTAAACTCGTATCTAGTAACGATTTATTCCTTTTAAGCTATACCAATTTAACAAATACTTAATTTTAATTTCAATACAAAATGGGAGTTGGAGGGGGTGGGGGTTGAAGTAGTGGAGGGATGCATTTTGTATACTTGCACTTAAGGCAGCTTAACTCACCACGTACCAACATGTTTGATTGGTTACTAGAGCTACTTGAGGAATCTTATCATTAAGGTTAGCTTGTTATTACACGTTTGCTAGATTGTTTGTAGTGGTTAAAGAGCAATAGCAACCTTTTTTCATGTACGAGCGTGTTGCTACATGATCAGTTAGTTCCAGTCTGTGCTTGCTGTGTTGTTGTTGCCCACACTCAGTCTACATTCTTTGTTTAACTGTGACTGTGCTCTTGCTTTTCTAGTGAATCATGGCTCATAGAGGTTGTGTTATATCTCCTGATAACTTTTGTTTTATTTGTGGAGAGTATACTATTAAAAGTCAGCAAAGAAATATCAGTGATTTTGTGAAGAAAGTGTATTTTGCTTATTTTAATTTGAAAGTTGGTGACCAAGACAAGACGTGGGCTCCCCATAAGGTGTGTAGAAGGTGTGAAGAAGATCTCCGTCTGTGGTATAAGGGTAAGAAAACCTCATTTCGTTTCGGAATCCCAATGATGTGGCGTGAGCAGCAAAATCATACTACTGACTGTTATTTTTGTTCCGTAGATGTAAAAGGTTTTAATTCTAAAAACAAAAAGAAAATAGCATACCCGAACCTAAATTCAGCTATTCGACCAGTGCCTCATAGCCTTGAAGTACCAGTTCCACTTCCACCTCCTAGTTTAAATGATGTTCCTAGTAGTTCAGAGGACGAAAACCCTATTCTTTCACAAGACGAGTCCAGTTCAGATATTTCTGTAGATGAGGGACCGCAGCCTTTCACGCAGAGCGAGCTGAATGACCTAGTTAGAGACCTAGGCCTTTCAAAAGAAGCTGCCAAACTTCTAGGTTCAAGATTAAAAAATAAAAACTTGCTATCGCCTGGAACAACATTTGCTTGGTTTAGACACCGGGAAAAAGAAGTTACTAAATGTTTTGTTCAAGAGGGTGATCTCGTTTATTGCAGTGATATTCACGGACTTATGAAGTACTTTAACATTGAATATGATCCATCTCAGTGGCGCCTTTTCATAGACTCGTCTAAAACTAGTCTTAAAGCGGTTTTACTGCATAATGGAAATGAGTTTGGTTCACTACCTTTAGGACACTCAGTTCATTTAAAGGAAAGTTATGAAAATTTAGCTGTGGTTCTTGAGAAAATCAAATACAATGAACATGAATGGATGGTCTGTGGAGACTTTAAAATAATAACAATGCTGTTGGGCCAACAATCTGGATACACAAAATATCCCTGTTTTCTCTGTTTATGGGACAGCCGAGCAGAGACCTTCACTGGGGAAAAACTGACTGGCCACTGCGTACATTGGTTCCTGGTGAAAAAAATGTTGTTTACACTACCTTAGTTCCACCTGAAAAGGTTTTGCTCCCACCTCTTCACATAAAACTGGGGCTTATGAAGCAGTTTGTTAAGTCACTGCCGAAAGATGGGGACTGCTTCAAGTACTTGTGCTCCAAGTTCCCAAAACTCTCTGAAGCCAAGTTGAAAGAGGGGGTTTTTACGGGCCCTGACATCAGGAAACTTCTTTCTGATCCTCTTTTCTCCGAAAACATGAATGAAAAGGAAAAAGAAGCATGGAACTCTTTCAGGGATGTGGTAAAAAAAATTTCTGGGGAACTCCAAAGACCCTCTTTACAAAACGATTGTCAAACGCATGTTGGCTGCTTTTGAAGAGCTCGGATGTAATATGAGCTTGAAAGTTCATTTCTTACACTCTCATGTTGAGTACTTTCCTGAAAATTTGGCAGCGTACAGTGAAGAACAAGGGGAACGTTTCCATCAGGATGTCCGTGACATTGAGAGACGATATCAAGGAAGGTGGAATGTAAACATGCTGGCAGACTACTGCTGGATGCTGAAGCGAGACACAACAAATGAAAAAAGAAAGCGAGTTCGAAGGAGTATAAATGAAAAGAAAAGAAGATTTCACAAAACATATGAAGAAAACAAGTGAATATAAAACTGTGAACTCTATAATATTGATTTATTCGTTTAAATGATTGTATTAACCAAACTATAGTGTTTTTATTATTTTATTTCCCCACAAATTGCAAAAAAACTATACGTGCTGGAGGAAAATGGTTGTTATTTTTAGATTTAGCACACAAAAAAACATAGTATTTAGAAAAAATATCTCATGCAGCTGACAAAAAAATTTTTTTTTGCAGACCTGTGTTATTAGAGTAGTTTGCTGTGTCTGATATTGCCTTTTTGAAGAACTTCGAGTATAACAAACACCAGTATGATTCAACCTGCAAATCTAAAGTACATAAAGATAGGGCAATTCTCACGCTATCAACATTAAAGCAATCAATTCACTTGCATGATTTGGGTATCAATGAAAATTAACTAAAACAATTATTATTTATGAATTTTTAAACTGTTGTGATCGTAATTCTATTGTCACCCATTGGAGCTTAAATTACATTTCACAGCTCGTTCAAAAGGTTACTTGCCATACTATTACATTATCATTAAATAATAAACGAATAAATCAAGATAAGTTATAATAAAGCAAACAAACGTCAGCAAGAAATTATAAATTCTTAGATTTCATAAGCAATTCTTTCAGCCATAATGACGCACCCTAATCCTTTTATTATAAATAAATCATCACATATTTGTAACTGCGAAGAAGATTGTGTTTAACGGTCATCGATATACAAATAACTAGATACATCGATATGCAAATAACTAGATACATCGATATGCAAATAACTATATACATCGATATGCAAATAACTAGACACATCGATATAAAAATAACTAGATACATCGATATGCAAATAACTAGATATATCAATATACAAATAATTAGATACATCGATACGGAAATAACTAGATAGATCAATATGCAAATAACTATATACATCAATATGCAAATAACTATATACATCGACATGAAAATAACTAAATACATAGATATGCAAATAACTAAACACATCGATATACAAATAACTAGATACATCAATATGCAAATAACTATATACATCAATATGAAAATAACTAGATACATCGATGTGCAAATAACTAGATACATCGATATACAAATAATTAGATATATCGATATAAAAATAACTATATACATCGATATGCAAATAACTAAATAAATCGATAAACAAATAATTATAAACATCGATATACAAATAACTAGATACATCGATATGCAAATATCTACATACGTACATTGATATTCACATGCATGTTCATTTTATTACCTCTAACGATATACAATCATTTGAATGTTAATTTTTTTCATCAATAAATATATTAATTCTAGTTATTTACATGAGCTTTAAGGTGTCAGTTCCCACACATTAAAGTCACCACTGGCAGTTTGATAACCATGTATTATTCTCCATTCCTGTTTAGTTGGCAGTAAGGGGCTTATGGGAGCAGGCGCACTATTATCTGGCCTATTAACTTGCTATACTTTTTTAACGTATGTCTCAGAGCACTCCTTCAAAATTGTTGCATTGTATTATTATTTGAACAAATTAAATATGATTCTACAATGGCATTTCCATCTCTACAAGTTATTACTGTCGGTTGTCGTGTCAAACGCAGACCTCTTGCTAACCGGTCAGAGCTTCGCTCAAAAGCTCCAAGCGCACTCTTGTCAAGTTGGAACATTCAGTAATTAAAATATAGTAAAAATTGTAGTTAATATAACAATTGTAGACTAGGAAGTATTAACTATAGTTTTATTTCACTTACTCATTTTCAGCGCGTCCTCAAATAATTTATTTACTACATTAAATGAGTCTTTTACTCTTTTTATTTTAAGTAGAATTTGTTGTTATAGTTGAATTAGGCTTTCATCTATAAGTAGATAAATCACTCGACTCTATACAGGGTGATCAACTCAAAGTTGCCACAGTTGGGATCTCCAAAATTAATAATTTTAAAGCAAACTTTAAATGAGGAACTTAACTTCATTTTTATGTTCATTACAATAATGTAGTTCAAATTTTAAAATTTGGTCGCCATTTTCCAATATGGCCGTCAACTTTGAAGTTTTAAACGGGAACCCCTATTGTTATGATGAATTTAGGTTTTACTCTAAGAATGTTTTGCTCTTGGTATTATTTTGATATACTTAACCGTTTCTCCATTAGGAGCGCTGAAAGTTTCAGAAATCTTTATTTCAACAATTTAATAAAGAGGCGTATTCTGCCATTTACAAATAATAAAGCTTAACTTACAATGCATTATTATTATTCAATTGTACGTTGAAAAGCTCTTGCAGTTTCACAAATACATATTTTATTCAAAAATATTACAATCACGTAGTTCAAATTTTAAAATTCGGTCGCCATTTTCCAATTAGCGAGCAGCTTTAAAATGACTTTTAGTAACCCGTATTTTGCATTATGGATTTAGATTTTAATAGTTATTCTAAGACTGTTAAACTCTTGGTATTATTTTAATATACTTAACCGTTTTCCCGCTAGGAGCGCTGAACGTTTAAGAAATTCTTATATTGAAATAAACTTCCAACATGTCAACTTTTTCGATTTTAGTAAACTTCATATTGACATAGTAAAATAGTATTATTTATTTTAATAATAAAACAGGTATAAAACAATATTTCAAGTACATGAACTCAAAGAAAAAAAACTAATTTATTTATTATTGAAAACTACTATAGACGACAATTAACAGTTGTGATTCCGGTAACAGGGTAATTAATAGGTTAGATGAGGTATATCAAAAGTGAAAATTACAACAATGAAACAGCTGATTATTGCCTAGCAACAAAATCATGTGATATTGTTTTATACTGTATTCATTTATTACTTCTTATATTATACTTGTACTTACACAACACAAAGTTGTTGCTTTAACAAGGTTTTTAAATATTTGTTCAAGAAAATATGTATTTGTGAAACTTCAACAGCTTTTCAACGTACAATTGAATAAAAGAAATGCATTATGGGTTAAGCTTTATAATTTTTAATGGAAGAACACGTATCTTTATTAAACTGTTGAAATAAGGATTTCTGAAACTTTCAGCGCTCCTAGCGGCGAAATGGTTAAGTATATAAAATTAAACCAAGAGCAAAACATTCTTAGAGTAAAACCTAAATCCATCATAAAACATAGGGGTTCTCGGTAAAAATGTCTAACTTCACTATCATATTGGAAAATGGCGATCGTTTAAAAAATTTGAACTACGTAATTGTAATGATCATAAACAAATGCAAAGTTCCCCATTTAAAGTTTGCTGTAAAATTATTACTTTTTGAGATCCCAATTGTGGCCACCTTGAGTTAATCACCCTGTATATGAAATTAATGAAAAACATTTGATACTGCACTTATAACTCTACCTATTTAATTTACCTTTACCTGTACATTGTAAATATTATTTATTTATTCATTCAATTAACGTTATTTATTAATTAATTTATTTGACTTTTGCCTATTTCTGTTTAATATGTATGGATCAGTGGTGATAAAGGTTTACGATTCATGTTTATAAGTATTGTATGTTTAATAACACAGATCAAAACTTTACTCTTGTCTCAATTATAGTTGCAGCATATTCTAAAATAAAAAAAAAATAAATAAAATTGTGATAACAAGGGAATACCCATAGAGAATAGGCTCGTGAGAACAGCTTAGCTACGTCGGACTAACGTGTTATTTCGGGAGGGCTGTTTAATTTTGAGTTTGACCATTAATTTGAATACTAATTGTTTTAACATACAAAAATTCGAAAATATTTTGTTCTTGTCAGTCATGCCATGGTTGGTTCGCCTAAGTTCACTAAAAAAAACCCCTAGAGATTCATTCGACGAAACTGATAAGAAAATAATTGCTCTCATTTCGATTTTAATACGCATGTTTTAGTTTATCATTATTTGAACACGTCTGAAGTATTTATAATGAAGTTAAATAAATATTTAAAACTGCCTTACTCTAATCATACAAATGGAATGTCAAACGTAGTACCTATGACTGCACCACTCGTCAAACCTACTTACTCCTATTGTTTACATAGAAGTAGGCCTATTACATTGGTACATTACTATTAAAGTTTATTATTTCAATCATTTTGTTTTAGCCTGTACGGTTATTCAAACAATATCACTTATTATTTCCTTTGAAAACAATTTACTCTGTGAGAAATTAATTTAACGATTGCAATAGTACATTGCACGAGTAACATTGTACAATGTTAGCAGGACGGATAGTAGTGCATTAACGCAACATGAAATACACAGGCTTAGGGAATTCTAGTTGTACTCATGTTAGGCGTACAAATTTAACAGTCACGGGGTAAAACAAGCTGTTCTATTTCAACTTTACAGCTCGTGTTTATTATTATAACGAGATAAAGTGAACGAAGTACGATTATCAAAGGTATTAAAGGTGGACCATAAGCGATATTGTGATTTTTTTATTTGAAATTATCATTGATTACATTTTAAATTTCACATATTGAACTGTACAAAAAATATAAAAGTACAATACTTAATTATTTACAAAAATTAACTTATAGTCAACTAGAATGATCACTTCAGAAGAAAAGTGGCCCTAGCACTGTACCCTGAGGTACACCTCTAGTAACAGATCTCAAGTGTGAAGCACCATTACCAGCTTTCAAAAAGCACAGGCGCTTCGAAGATTGTTAGAAAAAATTTGTTTTAACGTACGGTGGCATTACCCCACCCACTTCATTGGCATTAGAATGATCACTTCAGCTATCAAATGACACTTAAAAGTGTTGTGATACGATCATTATTATGAACAGAATCCTTAAAATAGAAAGCCACGTTTTGCACTTATAATGAAATTTCTATTAAAAAGTCAAATTTTCATACTTTTTTAACGCTTACAAACATTAACATTGTTCACATCGACTGGTGTTCACCCGTATTCATTATGGTGTGGATTTCTCCGCCCGCTTGACAAAGGAATTCACATGAAATGCATTTCGTGACCAGTCACCATTTCCAACTAAATGTAAGTTGCATACAATACGTATTCAGATGAACGACCAGTCTGGCATGTAATGCATGCTAAAAGCATGTAGCTGCTATGTACTAGTGGGCATTATCGTGAATTCCAATGTGCGATAACGATCCTACTTCACATTTTTGAATGCGCAATAACTAGTTATATTAGTTTTGCAAATGGAGAAATTGTTGCTGTATGGCTTGTTGAATAGAAGTGATTAACGTTTTTAGGTGTCTATTTAACTGATATCTTCAGATTTAGTAAAACAATCGTTTATAGTCATCACGTATATCTGTTAAACGTAAGATTAATGTTTATTTATATTAATTTATTTATATATTTTATTTTATATTTGTTAATTGATTAATATGTAGTTGATAGTTTTATTTTATAAAATATTTCCATAATGACAATAATATTTAATATTGAATGCATAAAGTTAATTTATTAGGATACATTTTACCTGTAATAAAGAGTGTTCCTGCATACTTGGGTTGGACTGTCGGCTTAGGATGATAAACACAAACTAACAAGCATATCCGTAACCGCGGACTTATGCCATCAGAAATACGGGATTTGAGCAGGTTTCTCTCCATTGATCATTTAAAACTGCACGTTAGGATCCCCCAAGTTACAGTCCCGACGAGCCCTCTAAAATGTCAGGAGCATTCTTGAAAATTATTCTGGTTCGTTGTTTAATCATGAATGTTTATACACTGCATATTCATAAAGATATCTTTACTGTTAGTTGAAAAAAATCCCCATAATACTTAATTTAATTTAATTTATTGTTATTATTTTTCTATTTATATTGTATCAAATAAGATAGTTGTCTTATTTGTTACTTGAACTGATTAATTCAGAGTTTTTTTCTCATTTATAACTTCATGTTAAATAATTGAATATTATTTTACGGCAACAATATTTAGTAATATGTATTTTCCATCAACTAGCATATAGCTAGTTGGTTTATATTTGCACTGCAGCTATGTGTATTTGTGCTTGTGAAAATAAATTGAATTGATTTCTCCCTTATCTCAATTTTGAAGGCATATATAAATAAAATAATTTCTTTATTTAACGAAGTGATATTAGGGCTTCAACCTAGCTGTCTCTTTCACTAAATTACTGTTAACAGGTATTAGTGACCCAGGTAAAAGTAAAAACTTGTTATTATTTTTAGATTTTATTTTAAATATTTTTTAAAGGGCCTCAAGCAAACTACATTAAAATTCCAAATCTCTAATGAAGAATGACGAAGAAACTCCCTTATTGGATATTTTATTTTTAGAATAAGGGATAAAATATCCAATCAACAATTTTTAAATGCATACTTGATGCCTCTCGAAAACTAAGTTTTCATTGTCAAAAGTAACAAGTTAATTCAAACATAATACAAGAATAGTTACAAATCATTATTAATTTGCTTGTTGCTTTTGACAGTGAAACCCTCGTTTTCTAGATGCTTAAAGTATACTGACGGATTATCAATTTTTCCTTTTTATTACTAAAAATACAAAATATTATAAATTTTAGGTATAATATTTGGGTTAATATTCAGGCAATCTATTAATAGAGCACATTTCATAAAGAACTCGCTGAAATGAAAATCAAAATTCAACGATTCTTTTATATTGTATATTACAATTTCTACCAATAACACAACTGTCCTCTCCACCTCGTCTTTGGCCTGAATGAGTTTTAAAATGTTAATTTGTTTTAGTCTCATATAAGAAGTATACAGTGGGAATTATTTCCCGTCTCTCTCAAAAACATAAGAAACCATACATGTTTTTGATTTATCAACTCCCTCACAATACCTTATATTTTCAAGTAACTTAAACCAGGTCGGAACTCGTCCAAAGTAATATAATTTATAAAGTTTGAATAACACCTAAAGAAAGAGAACACTGACGAAAATCTACACCACTTAAAAAAGAAAGTTCTTCCTACAAATTTTTCAATGATTCGTCTATCACTTTTAATTTTTCTCAGAATCAGTCAATATTTTCGTTTGTGCTATCCCACATGTTTTCATAAATTTTACACTAAAAAGGTTATTAGTGTAAGTTTATACATATCTCGAACAGCTTTGAAGACTAAAAATATCGTTGGTAATATTTAATTAAATTATATTGTCAATTTATTTTAAAATACAAATTTATTTAGAGCCTGAACAGTCTTGACCACACTAACAGCAAAATATTTATTTATTTTCATTATTCAAATATTTAAATGTATGTATAAAAAGGGGTTTTCATAATTTTTAACACAGGTTAGTATTAATATATTACTAAAATGTGAGAATAATAGTGACAAGACTTCCAGCTGTTTACTATCACAATAACACGTGATAAATGATCGATATATCTATCTGATAATCAGCTGATTTCATTATTGTTGATCTTCCCGCAGGGCTAGGACTGTGACAATCACAGAGCATGACTGGTGGTTTTATTGTCACAGGTCCAGGTACAATGACAGGCCACGCTACCGCTCGACTGTTTGTCGTCTGTCACCTAATGGCACGACACAGTTCCAGAGCTGTAATAGTTCTAATAACAGTCACTGCGACAAACACAGGGGAGACAAGTTATTGTTATTGCAAAGCAATTTCTGTACCCCTTTGTCTGCACGGAAGCCTGCTGCCTCAACACCTCTCTTGGCTTAGAGACACTTCGAAGCTCATATTTCAAGAGTATATTCATCATAGTTTTATGATCAGAAAGTCATAAAGTTGAAACATTACAGGAAAGGTTTTCGTTTTATACATTCTAAACGTTGCATTTTCCTTATTGCACTTGGCTTTTGTAGTTGGTTTATCTGGTTTTGACATACCGACATACATCTTTTTAAGTTTTACGGGGTTACACATTTGTACATGAAGATTAAATTAGTTTTAATTATAGTATTACGAAATGTGTTACTTAAAACAAATAGAAATGAAAGTTTTTTCAATCAATTAGCTTTACATGAGGTGTTAACTGGTATATATTTACAAACACAGACAAACTTTCCACAGTATCAGTCGTCACTATTCCACCAAAACTGTGGTAAATGTATTCGAGTTCCGAATCTAACTAGCCAATTCATCTTAATTCAAATTCAACTGAATTCTTAACTTTACTTTACTGAACTTAATTCATTTTGTACTGAAATTATTCTATTCTTTATGTTACTAGCCAATAGATACATATAAGATCAAGTCGTATAAAAAATTAATTAATAACTAGATAGTAAATTTAGATAGATTAAAGGTTCAAAATACATCTAAAAATTTATTCTGCTGTATTTTTACATAGTTAATTGTTTGAATTAGTGCATGTACGTATGAGTGTTATCGTGCATTGGTGTGTACTTTAGAGCGTCTGTTTCTGGTTTTACGTTTATTTATGTAGCTATAATTTTAAGGTTTTCTCCTGTACCCTCGGGAATGATAATAGTATTTTATGTTATATTTAATAATTGTCTTCCTTTTTACGTTTTCCATATTCAATAATAATTTTGTTTTGATGAATACTCGTTCCTCTCACACAGTTCTTCACCTGTTCTCAGTTATATATGTATAGAATTTGCTTGTTGATAATTGTAAATAAGAGAATAAATATTGATTTTGATTTTTATCAAATTTAAAGTTGTTGTGCACTTGATGTGAGTTATTTATCACTTGCATGACAGCCATTTTAAGGAAACGTAATGTAAGGTTGATTATTATGACGGAACATTCCGCAGGAGGTAAGAGTTTTTCACAAGAATCGTTCAATTTAGCAGTTAAAACAACATAAGTACATACATTTGAAATCAATATTACGTAATATTTAAATAATATTAAATAGTTAGGTACAGGTATGAAATAAAATTACTTTAGTTCTTTTGTTTCCTAACTGAACAGTACTTAAATCAATTGGGTTTTGATATGAAATTATATCCATATTCAATGTTACACATACCAAATTCTCAAAATTCATATTGTGATTATTCTTATTACTTTAATTTGATCAGTAATTATTTTGTATCCGAATCATCTATCACTAAAAACTGCCAAACAACTCTGAAATATTTCCATAGAGTTTAGCAGGCTTCACATAAAAAATATGAGGTAACAGCAAGTTGCATGCCTGTATTGGGCCCATATATCAAGTCCAACATGTCGTGTGAGTTAGGTCGCATGTGACGGGGGGGGGGGGGGGCTTAAGGGAGGGTCGGGGATTGAGGTAATGTCACACATAAAGTAACTGTCGCCATATGTCAGGACCCGTTCACTCCAAGCACTGAACATGTTCCGTTCACATGGGGCATCGAGAGTATTCCGACAAGCGATGTAACGCTGTATATTTTTTTATTTTATTTTTATTTTATTTATTTCAGATTTACATGACAGCTACAGGACATGATACTTATAAAACTCTTGTACATAATAATTAACATATTCCCAAAACAGCCATCTTAACTAAACATAATTTAATCCTAAACTTCTTAAATTAAACAATCATACTAAACTAAACTGCTGGCAGCTAAAAAAAAAAAACAATATCAAACTCACTCTATTACAATTCACAATATAAATTATTGAACTCTTTATATTTAAGGTAAAATACAAAATTTACACATAGTATATAGCTATATATATAGCTATTCTCTCTGGGTCAGACTGTCATTGCCAATCTCTACTGTAATTGTAAATGTTGTTTACATTCCTCCTGGCCAAGTTCTCAGTTCCTATTCTGAATACTCTGATTCTTTTGATTTGATGGATGTGCAATGTAACCAATTTCTAATCCTTGGAGATTTTAACATTCCGGATATTAATGGCACTGCATTTGACTTTTCGGTTGCTAAATCTTCAGGTAACATTGTTAACAATATCCTTTGTGAACATAATCTATCCTCATTTAATAATGTTTTAAACTGTAATAATTTAACGTTAGATTTAGTGCTAAGTAATTACAATAATACCATTGTTGAAAAAAGCTGTAGCCCGTTGTTGCCGGTTGATAACTACCACCCACCCTTATTTATATTATGTATAGATAAACCCGTTGATCGCCAACCTTTTGTTGATATTCTTCCAGTAAAGCATTATTATTCTTTTAAACACGCAAATTTTTTCGATCTGTATTGTAAGCTTAGGGATTGTGATTGGGGACATATGTATAGTCTCACCTCCGTTAACGAATGTCTGGATTATTTTTATAGTGTATTGTTCTCTTGTATTAGTCAGTGTGTTCCACGGAAAAATGTAAGAGTTCCAAATAAATATCCAATATGGTTTACTCGTGAAATAATTACTGATTTGAAATTAAAAAATAAGTGTGCTAAAAAGAGGAAGTATTCTCGACATCATGATGAATTATTTAAATCATTAAGGAAGAAAATAAAGAATAAAATACAAGTAGCACATGGAAACTACATTTCTTCTGTGGAGAACAACATAAAATTGAATGCCAATAATTTCTGGTCTTTTATTAAGTCAAGACGAAACAATGACTATTTAAGTGTAAGTGAGTTTAATAGTATGTCTTATTTTGATAATACATACGCTAGGGATAAGTTACCTGATGCTTTTGCAAGCTACTTTTCATCTGTCTATGACCCTCAACCCTCCAGTTATAATGTTGCCCAGTTTAGTAGTAGTGTATCTTTAGATAATTTTGTTATATCAAGTTTTAATTTTAGGGATGTAGTGAGTGCCATAAGAGAGTTGAAATCTAAAAGGTCGTCAGGTCCAGATGGTATTCCAGCGTACATTGTAAAGGGTTGTGGTGAAATTTTAGCAGAACCGCTGTGTTTTATTTTTAATCTTTCACTTTCTTCTTGCGTTTTTCCTGATAAATGGAAGGAGGCCAGAGTAACTCCTGTTTTCAAATCTGGAGAAAAAATAAAAATAGTAAATTATCATCCTATCTCTTTAATAAATTCATTTGCCAAGATTTATGAGCTTCTTTTGTATAAGCAAGTATTTGGCTCAATCAAGTCTAGGATTTCCCCAGAACAGCACGGGTTTTTACCCAAACGCTCTTCAGCAACAAATTTAATGGAGCTCTCTTTGAATATATCAGCTGAACTTGATAGTGGAGGTAGATTAGATGTAATATATACTGATTTCTCAAAAGCATTTGACAGGGTAAACCATGATATTTTGCTTCGCAAATTATTTCTTTTAGGATTTTCTTATGACTTTTGTCTTTTGATGGCGTCTTATTTAAAGAACCGAACTCAGTTTGTGTCAATTTCAAATATAAATTCTTCTGTGTATGTAGGCTCTTCAGGTGTTCCTCAGGGATCAAATTTAGGACCTCTTCTGTTTTTATTATTTATTAATGACCTTGTATAATTGTACCTTGTATAATTATTTATTAATGTTGTATAAATCGATATATAGCTAAGTATATATCGATTTATACAACGTCGAATAAGTATGTATATATTAATTTATATAACGTTGTATATCTATGTATATATAGATTTAGACATCGTTGCATAAGTATGTTTATATTGATTTATGTAACGTTGAATAAGTATGTATACACTATTAATTTTGTTTTATTAGCCTCCAGAACTGTTATATTACAGAAATAATACTGGTTTAGATTACCTTTTTCTGTCGTTACAGTTCTTCAATTACTTACATTACTGCTATGTACATTTCAAAGCTTTATATGCTTTGTATATATATATATATATATATATATGTATATTGTATATATCGATTTAGACAACGTTCATAAGTATGTAAAATGATTTATATAACTATATAGGCTTATAGCTAAGACTACAGTATATAAATTGATATTAAATTGAATAATTATTAATAAATATATTGATATAACAAAACATAGCTATGAATATACTGATTGATATAACTATGTCTAGTTAAGAATATATCAATTAATTTATTAAAATACGTAACGATTAACAAGCGATGTGTATTGCTGTGTTACTTTAAAATCAGTTTTATTATTTTTTATAGTTTTATTATTTCATGACTGTACTTTTTAGTCATTACGCCACCTCTTAAATAAAGACTTTTTTTAGAACTTAGGCTTAAGCGGCCGGTGGTCATAACTAGAATCTACAGTTTCCGGTGACAACCGCGTCAAGGTACTATCTACAATATTTACAAGATGACCAGACGTTTCGCCCATACTGTGATGTACATCTTGTAAATATTGTAGATAGTACCTTGACGCAGTTGTCACCGGAAACTGTAGATTCTAGTTAAAGACATTTTTCATTACTTCAACAACGATTGAATAAATACTTACATGAATAAGAACATCCCTAATCATCGCCTATTATTTACATGATGTAATTCTATAGACGTAATCTTAAATTAGATATTTGTTGTGATTGTCCACAGAGGCCAGAGTAACTGACGATAATCGTGCCTTTACGGAGAGAAAGCCACAATTTAAATAAATCATTATATAAGCTTCTCCAACTTACAACAATTATCACTAATATTTCTTACTTCTAAAATCATTATACTTAGTTGTTAATACGTTTAATAGTTACAGTCTCTAATGTGCCTTCTAAGATTTTTGTATTTATTACAAAGCTAATGAATCTGTATACCTTAATTATATTTAATAAAATATCTGTGCCGGCCATGATATAACCACTACAACACACAGCTCCTTCGTAGCTTATTTATATAACGGCTGAAATTAAAATATAGTAAACACGTGATTGTTTATATGTCTGCAAGCACTACTTTCCATCCATACATGTATAATACCTGTAGTTACCAATAATTTCAAAAAAAGTCCTAGATCATTCTACGTGAAGTCTTCTAACAATAAGACGACAAGTACTGAACACAAACTGTAAACAAATGTCCTTAGTCTCTAAAGATCGTATTTCTTGAACAAGGATACAAACTGTGGTCATAAAACACACTAATTTCACTCCAAGAACACGCAACGTTACGTTATCTACTTAAAGTGTTATTTTATGTAGTCTACATATTCCAACTATTTACCGTATAGTTAATTCAGTAAAGAATAATATAGTTTTTCCTGCTGCATTTTAACAAATCTATTATATTACTTTGATATTATTATTATGTTTTGTAACTTGTATCATTTGAAAAACAACTACTTTGGTGGTCATTGCAATGTTGACACAACTCAGGCGAATTATATCAAATGAAATGGAACTTAAAAACTACTTTCAAATAAAATTTGTATAACTACAATCTTACTTCAAAGCAAAATAAATAATAAACAAGTTAGATTATTTTACAGCATTGAACAGATTTCAAAGTTAGGTACAGATTATAATTTTTAAAATTATTATTCATTGATTATTCATCTCTAAGATCGTAGAGATTTGGGCGAGTATGGGGGGTGAATGAGTGTGATGTGTGTAGATGAATGAGTGTAGTTAGAAAGGAAGTAGATGAACTTAGCTCAGAAGGGACTATTTATTAATAGCCCAATAGCTAGGGCAACCAAGGGATCTACAGTTTATGTGGAATTCGAACCACGTAATGTTGGTTTGATTTTCACTTAACTGATAAGTCTGACACTCAGTTCTCTTCCCTATACAACATCCTTATCTTGACTACCATTCAGCACGGACACCCCAGACTTGTCAAGTAGTGTCCACGTTGATGGCAACGATTGAGCGGGCACCGTGTCGGAAGAGGACCGAGAATGGAACATATCGCCTACAATCTCCTAAACACTTTGTCCCCAAGTAGCTGGACTACAGCACTGCACCACCAGTAACTATTTTTGATCGATAATAATATATTAACTTCTTAAAAGTATTTTTCACTATTCTGTAATGAAACAAACAATGTATAGTATATCAATCTGTAGACATTACCATATCAGTGTAAATAAACACCAATGTAAAGAGTTTGTTGGTTGGTATTCGTTTGATTGCTCTACCTATACATATCTTCAATATGCAGCCAAGTTTTGTAGGAACCATAGTAGGCGAGTTAAATCCCTGTTGAGTTTGTCAATATTGACCGACTGACCCGCCAACGTGAAGATTTATAACAAGATATTTTATATTCTACAACCCATCAAAAATATTCTTAGTTTTCTTTAGTATACTACTTTAGCAAATAATATTCAAATAATAACACTTAAAAGTGACTACTTGCCGGAATCAGAATAACTGATTGCTACTAAGGATAGTATATTTTCTGATACTTTAATTATTATTGACAAGAGATATAGTTTTTACAGGTAAAAAACGTAAAGTTTGACAGCTGTAGCTCCGGCCATACTATGTAATCCAAAACAACGAGAGTTTGGTGTAGAGTTTCGCTCTTATAACTGGTTGTCATCCGATACACTCCACACTCTGAGATTTGGACCGAGCCGTCATCATCGACCGTAAATGCCTTACGATGAGCTATGTCATCACTAACCAGCTGACTCTATGAGTAAGGACTAAATGTAAACACAATGTTGCACAACAGGTTAAAATCCATTCATAGAAAAACACACAGATTATTTATAAAGCAAACAATACATATTTTAAAACAGAATAAATAGTTTTAAATTAACTATACATATTTTTATGTTGAAACATTTATAGTTAATTGACTGTTATTGTTTAGTTAGAGCACCTAATGTTTCACATGCATTCCAGATTTACTTTAGATAAAAGGAACATTATTTCACTCATTCATTTTGATACAGACCAAAAACTAGAAAAGAAAATAAATATCTTATTTTGGAAGTATACATTGAGACCTATTCCCCACTAAACTGGAAGTCGTGCTGTACCGAGAGATGGCTGAAAACCAGACAAGCGATAGGATCACGGGCAGGTTAAATTACAAATCGGCAGCTGAGTGAAAAAAAAAAATATTTATTACAAAAGAATAAAATAATTTTAGCAGAAGAACACAATATCAATTACACTCAAAATAAATAAATACAAACACAAAGCAAGAATTACAAATTATACACAAAATAACATACCGAACACAAATTTGGTAAATAATACAAATACAACAACAGATGTGCAGAATTACTAGAAAGACAAAATTACAACAAATTTATTTATTTATTTTATTTTTACAATGCTACAATACAGCAAAATTGCCAATTACACTGTAGCATTAAGAATATTAATAATAAATCATATCCAACATGCAAAAAGAGTCCAATAGTTCATGCACTGCAGGCGGTGATTCTATAGTAATAACACTAACGTGTAACATCATGAATTTTAACCATATACAATAAATATAACTGTATAAATATAACAATACATACAACTATATAAATATAACAATAAATATAACAATACATACAACTATATAAATATAACAATAAATACAACTATATAAATATAACAATCAGTTTAAATCTATAACAACCAGTATAATATAACATTGCAACAGTCATCATGAAACGAGCAAATAAATACAGTTTTATTCAATCAGTAATAAATTAGGCAACAAAAGGATTGAAATGCACACATTAAACAGTTAAATACAACAGCATTTACTATATAGTAAAATTTAAAAGAATTTACGATGAAAATTTAGAAATTATGAATAAAACCAATCAACCAGCAATTTGGCTCACACCCCATGATTCCACCGAGGCCAGGGAGTCAGCCGGAATCCCTTGGCAGCTCCGAATTGAAGAAAAGTCAAAACGTTATTAAATTATCCCCTTTTGGTGATTATTGAGAAAAAAAAATAGAAATAAAATATAGGACGGTACCGTTTTATTAAAAACTTACTTAATGATACAATTAACGAAATAAATAACACAAACAAAAATTAACCATTAGGCCTAAATAGAAAATAGAAATCCCATAATTTAAACAATAGAAATATACAATTTTTAAGACGTACATAAATATTTAGAAGTAACAGATATAAATTATTTAAAACATTTAACAGTAACAAAAATATAAAATTATAACAATTAAATAAACTAATTAAAGATTAAAAATAGCCATAAATTTTTCAAAAAATATAACAAACTATTTCAAACTGTTAAATTTTAGTTGGCTGTGTTCAATAATTAACACTGTTCATTGTTTTTGTATTTGTATTTTTTTTTGTTGTTGTATTTTTTGTAATAGGCCCTGTCTCACACCCCCCCCCCAGCTCATCCGCCGGGGATAAAATCGAACGCACTGACCTAAGAACAGAAGGCTCTTTTAAGCTGTAAGGAGGGTAGTGGAGGCGCAAATTAGCTCTATAACATGGTCTCCAGACCAGGCTAGTTAGTACAGTAGAGATGGCAGAAGATCGGCTGGGCGGCGGTTGTGAGTCAAACATCCAACTCAAGAACGCTGTACTGAACACATTACCACAGCATAACATAGAAATAAGCACAGAAATAAGCACAGCAAAAAAGAAACAATAATAACACCAAATAAAAATCTAATAAACAAAGCATAAATACCTAATAAACATAAAAGTGCATGTATCTGCCAAATACATATGTGAAAGCAAAAGAAAGAATCTAACATAATTTTGGGCAAACGAGACATATTTTAAAAAAAGGATTAACATAATACTGCAAAAAATATAACAAGTTTTCTCATTTAATCTGAGTTTAACAAAAAGTTACGTACATAGAAACCGATCAAGCTTGAAAGGTTATCTAGGCTAAGGATCATACATAGGCTGAAAAGACAACTTGCAAAATGCTCAATAAAAATGACATAGACACTAGACAAACCTTGAAACAGCATATTTAAGTTAACATAGAACATAAATATAATAAAGAAACGAATGACAAAAACATGACATTGAGCACATGGTCTCGAACCTAGAACTTATAAAATACAAATATATAAAGTAACACAAGTGATGATGAAACTGAAGGAGGGAAAGTATTTAATTGTGCAAAAGTTTTCACCAAAAGGGTGATTAGGTATTTGAAACTAAACAAATTGAACAGCTACGTAAAATTGTCTCTCTAGCCTCTCAGAACGATTTTAACAGGAGGTGACGGAAACTAACTACATCACTCAGGCGAACCGTCGAACCAGTGAACAGATCAAAGCTTGAGCCAACGGCCACGACAGTAACAAGTCGACAGCGTAAGAGCCATCTCAGGCAGCTTGGCAAACCAAAACGTAGAGAAACCAACAGGTACCGGTCAAAAGACCCGGTACAACATTGATGGGTTGTAATCCAATCCAGTAATTACTATCGCTGTTAAATTATAATAAAATTATTTAAGCTTTATTTAGCTATAATTATATTTATATTGGCTAATTATGATACAAATATTTAATTTTCGTTTATGGAGCCAACTTAAAAAAATGTTTACAGTATTTTCTAAGGAACCATCTTCTAGCTGGCCTCAATATACAGTATATCATACAACAAGTTACTCGTCAACTGAAATAGTTACTATAGAAGTTGACGGCCAGTAGATGTTTCTATTCATCATACCTTTACATATCAATATCAATACTTATGAATTGACTCTACTTAGCATAATAAAACATGCAGTTTTAGGCTTGTTTGCAATTTTATATTTGTATAGTAAAGTTTGGAGATGCCAAATATAATTTTTATTGTATTTAAGTTTTTATATTATTAAATAAAACATGATATCACTCCATTTATCTCCTAATAATTTCCAACTAGAAATTGTTAACGCTTTTACCTTATAACCTTCCTTTTCATTTGGTGAGAAGTCACAGGAAATTAAGCTCTTTCACTGTCCAACTTGCTCAGCATTTTGAAATTACACAATCCCCTCTAGAATACCTCTAATCTCACAAATGGTTAATAACAGAGGTGTTAGTGCGATGACTAAGTTACTTAAACCTTCTTTATCAAGAAAAATATTCTCATTTTCACAATATTAGGTTATGGGGCATTATACCAGTGAGCAGTGAAATAGAGGGGTTTGAAATTTAATATTTAAAGCGTATTTCTTTATACTTGATTGAAATACAAATGTAACCTAATACCAACCTACGAGAGAAGAAATTATATAACTTAATTTAATTACATTTATTATGAAAAATAATATAAGTAGATAATAACTGGAGCTTTAGAATTCCTAATATTTTTTAGCTAACACTCATTTGTAAACAATTTTTGAAACAATATTTTGAGGGAATACATATATCCAACCCCCTCTCCCATCTCGGTTGAATTAATATTGCATCAGGATAAAATAATATAATTTTCGAAAACATTTTCTGATTTAGCAGATCACGAGTTGGCCTAAATTAAAAATAAGTGAACGTCGATCAACACGAATTAATAACAGTAAATCTACGTTTACTGAAATCACTCACTACATTCTTCTATTGTTTTGTATTATTTGTTTATATTTTGTGCTGTGTGTTTATAAGATAACATGTTTATAATTAATTTAATTTTACCTTTTATGAATTAAACATATATTTTCGACTATCTGCTGAATTACTCCCTTCAGTCTAGTAATCTTTTTGTGTTAAATTTAATTTCCTACAAGTTTTGTTGAACTTTGAGTGGAACCAACATGAAACATCAATTGTCGATCTTTGTAGCAATCGGTGGAGAAAAGAGTGTAGTATTGAAGAAATAAACGATAGTTACCTGGATTGATACAAATTGTGAAATCCGAATGTTTTCATGTTAATATTTCTTTTTGGTCATCGACTCACAGAGAAGAAAAAGTACGCTGTTCAATCGCTAGCAGTGTAAATATAACGGTTTGATTTTGTGGCCAACAGATGTGTTTGATTAAGGGCCTGTTAGATACCACGAGGGAAGTCGCTGAATGACGTGTTGCCCTAAATACTCCTCCTACACACTCTGGATTGCCCCACAGATGCCAACTCTAGTTCCGACTCTGCTAAGATCAGAGATAACGCCGCGGAGGGCAGTGTGCAGACTGCCGCCATGTGGTACACCAGACCCCCAGCTGTCTCTATTTATACCTCCCTCTGACCAGTCACTCTATGGTACTGTGAACCATGTTGTGGCTAGAGCTGAATTAAATCACATGCTTAGTCCACTGCACTAATTAAAGGAGGTTAGTTTTGATCTTAAAAAAACCAGTAAAACATTATAAATGTTCCATAATGTGCGGAATTCCCAATGACTGAAAAATATGCAAAAACATACAGAATTATTGTAATTGTTGATTTTGTTTTAACTTTGTTTTTTCTAGTCTTATTTTTAAAGCTCTTTTTATGCTATTGTTATTTGTTATAATTTGTCTTTGTTATATTTTCTTTAAAGGTGGCCGTTTTACAAAACGCCAAGTCACCGCTAGGAAGTCGACCGTCCCAAACAGACCTATAATAGTAACTGAGGCTAAGTGGAAGAGAAGGCTCTGGCTCTATAGTCCTATCTTCAGATCTAAAAAATATATATAATTGTTCATCTAATTAATAACAATGCAATTTTACCGTCAGCCCACCAAAACATACTTTTCTATTTTAACTATACGGTTCGTGTTTATTAATATAGTGAGTTATAGTGAACAATTGTTCACTATGTGTGTCAACCACCACACATTTTACAAGCAAGACCAAACTATTTCACAACTGGAACGGTAAAAAATATACAACATTGTTTAATTCATCAACGAAAAAAATAGTAATAAATTAAATAGATGAGATACGAATGTTAATATTCTATGTAAATATATGCAACATTATTTTTACACCTGATGAGATACAGATCCTCCTGGTGATGCTGTGTACACATGAGTTTAGATGAAATACAGAATAACATTTGTCACTAGTGTTAATCATTTACAATATACAAACAATTATTTATTTCGGCCTTGTACTCACTGTGTATTGTCGGTAGACCCTTTAACGTTCAGCGCTGAACATTGTTACGTAAGATGAGGCCTTGTACTTAATGGGTCCAAATATTGTCGGTAGATCCTTTAACGTTCAGCGCTGAACATTGTTACGCAAGATGAGGCCTTATACTCACTGAGTCCAAATATTGTCGGTAGACCTCACGTTCAGCGCTGAACATTGTTACGCAAGATGAGGCCTTGTACTCATTGTGTCCAAATATTGTCGGTAGACCCTTTAACGTTCAGCGCTGAACATTGTTACGTAATATGAGCCCTTGTACTCACTGTGTCCAAATATTGTCAGTAGACCCTTTAACGTTCGGCGCTGAACATTGTTACGTAAGATGAGGCCTTGTACTCACTGTGTCCAAATATTGTCGGTAGACCCTTTAACGTTCAGCGCTGAACATTGTTACGTAAGATGAGGCTTTGTACTCACTGTGTCCAAATATTGTCGGTAGACCCTTTAACGTTCGGCGCTGAACATTGTTACGTAAGATGAGGCTTTGTACTCACTGTGTCCAAATATTGTCGGTAGACCCTTTAACGTTCAGCGCTGAACATTGTTACGTAAGATGAGGCCTTGTACTCACTGTGTCCAAATATTGTCGGTAGACCCTTTAACGTTCGGCGCTGAACATTGTTACGTAAGATGAGGCCTTGTACTCACTGTGTCCAAATATTGTCGGTAGACCCTTTAACGTTCAGCGCTGAACATTGTTACGTAAGATGAGGCTTTGTACTCACTGTGTCCAAATATTGTCGGTAGACCCTTTAACATTCAGCGCTGAACATTGTTATTTAAGATGGTTCCGTGTACTCACTGTGTCCAAATATTGTCGATAGACCCTTTAATATTCAGCGCTGAACATTGTTACGTAAGATGAGGCTTTGTACTCACTGTGTCCAAATATTGTCGGTAGACCCTTTAACATTCAGCGCTGAACATTGTTATTTAAGATGGTTCCGTGTACTCACTGTGTCCAAATATTGTTGATAGACCCTTTAATATATATTCAGCGCTGAACATTGTTACGTAAGATGAGGCTTTGTACTCACTGTGTCCAAATATTGTCGGTAGACCCTTTAACATTCAGCGCTGAACATTGTTATTTAAGATGGTTCCGTGTACTCACTGTGTCCAAATATTGTCGATAGACCCTTTAATATTCAGCGCTGAACATTGTTACGTAAGATGAGGCCTTTTAATAGGCCATGCTGTCATCACGCGCCCATCCTTGTCACTTAGCTAAACGCCCATTTAATGTAACAGCCTACTAGTAGAGTCTACAGTACGTCTTCGCCATTACTCGAAGAGAATTAGTTTCACGTAATATGAATCTTCTGTATTGCCTTCTTTATCTATGAGATAAATGCAGTCATATTAATCCGTTGAAAGTTTGGCCATAGAAAGAATTTATGATTGATTAATTTAGTTTTTGTATAATATGAGGAGAAAAAAAACCATTGTTAAAATTTTATGAATATTCACAATAACAAATTTTCGTAGGTGTAAATAAACGTATTAAACGATATAATCAATAACCTTTTCTCAGCATTAAGTAAATTAATTGTTAAATTTATCAAATTAAACATTTTAAACTGAATATTTGCGGTTAACTACGAAGAATAAAGATGAATATTAATGAATGTTATAAAAGATAAATAAATATTACGGTTATTAAAAAAAACCATAAAATCAAGCCACAACTTAGGAAAAACAATTTAATAAAGTAGACTTAAATACAGGGTGAAAAAATATGGAAACCCTTTCAAACTTGTTGTATGACTTCACTTGTAAAAGTTAAATATTGTACAAGACTATGGTTACAAAGAACACATTTTTTGATGCTATTAGTGGGACAGTTCATCTTTTCAAGGGGACGGCCCGCGAGGAGTTGAACGAAAGCCTAGGTCGAGTATGGTATCAAATTAAAGGTCCATTTCAGAGGAATCAATTGCCGCAAACCGAACTTTGAAAGATTTATCCTATCCAAAGTAGTGGTCATTTGAATTTGTAACTAATTCGAACAATATTATTTCTCTGCTATTATTTCAAGTAAATTATTCTGATCAATAAACTTTATGGAACACATTTAATTATTCGAAAAATTAAATTATAAAATTATCTATAGAAAAAATAACGTTGTTGTGAAAGCGTTTCCTTATTTTTTTCCCACATTGTAAATTGGTTGTCCTGATAAGAGCTACATTGAAGAGAACATAGCCAGTAGGCTATTTCATTTAAGTATTGATGAACGTAGAAAAAACAAAATATTTCCATACTATCATAGAGCTCTATATTTTCTCTACATTTTGACATGAGACTCAATCCTAAGTTACAATTCTAAATGAGAATGAGCCTTGGATGATCAACCTTGAGCTACTGCCCTTGGGAATAAAGGGGATTTTTATTTTGAAATACGTTTTTTATAAAAATCATTTACGTTATCAGAGAATAGCATTGTGTATTATTACCTTATGTCCCTTTTAATACGACAATATATTTCTCGTTCAAGGTAAATGATACAAGAACCATTGTTAAGTTGTTTACTTTATTCTGGAAATATTCTATTTTAATTTGGTGTCTTAAGTTTAATAGTGTTTCTTTCATAAAACAAATTAACATAACTCAACAGATGAAATAATGTTTGATGATTTAAATTTCAATGTTGACTAAGTTTCGTTGTCAATCACCAGTTTTAGTTCCCTCAAATTAGGTTGCCAGTGGTCCATCAGATGTCAGGACCAAGAACATGAATAAGAGAGGGTCTCGTTATTAAGGATAGTGAAGGTCATCCTGATTGTAATTAATGGTTTTATAAGGATGGTAATATACGACTTTATATAAAGTTGTGGAGGGATGAGTTAGTAGATATAGGAAGTAGAAAATTCAAAAACAGGACACGTGTCGTGGAGAAAGATGAAATGTTCCTTAAAAAAAGAGTCATTTTGTTGGTTATAATTTTTTGCCATATAATGGAAACCCCAGTTACGGACCTCATACCAGGAAAGGTTAATATTGTGAGAGTTTGTGAGAGTTGTTAAAATTAAAACAGTGACAGGTGAAGTGACCAGACATGTACATAAAATATGCCCATTACCTTTTCAAGAGAAACAACATAACTTAGTAAGATGATCAAGATTTATATTGAAAAGAACTTTCAAGGTGGGCGGAATGTTTAATAGCACTAAACTAATGTGCTAATATTTAACATCCGTAAAAGTTTTAAAACAGCTGTTGTAAAACATTATTATACTGTTTTTTTTTTTTTTTTTTTTTTTTTTTTTTTACATGACAAGTACATTTTTATTACTTTTCATTTTGCTTCAGTCTTTTTTTCTTTCATTAATAATTATTATAAATTAATTTACTGTGGTAATGTGTTTAGCTTAACGTAGTAAACACCCACCTTAATATAAGTAGAAGGGACTGATTTCCATAAAGAGTATTTGTATTTAAAAAAATGTTTAAACACATATATTTAAACTATAAGTAATTTAAAAAACAGAATACATTGGATACATTTTTGTAAAGAGGTAAAATTGGTAGAAAACATATAATAAACTCTCTTATAGAAAAAGGTAATAAACGTGTCAAAACATGGACACTTTTCCAGAAAAGCAAAAATATATGGGACTAACTTTCTTACAGATCACTTTGGAATGACGGTGAAGGAAAAACCATTCTACTGCTATAATATTATTAAAATGAAATGAAAATCGTCCTTATTAGGGCGAATTTAAGACTATAAAGTCTCTTTCACTTAACCTCACTGATATTTTAAATACCACTGTACATGTATGGATGGGCGGTAAGGTTAATAACACTGTTCGTGAATGGTTGGGTCCATACCTCTGTAAGTTTTTGGGTGGGTGGCTTGGTATTGGTGACAATTTGTACATGGCTCTTCATCGAAGAACTGACAATGACAATTTGTGTACATAAATTTACTATAATTGAATCCATTATATTATGTGGACATTTTCTGCTAGGTCAAAAACAGCTAAAAAAGGGTACAGCAGTACGATAGTTCCGCATGCAACTGAAGTCAGTGATGTAGGTGGTCTATTTCTCGTTTAGTTGGGAGTTCGTCAACCCTAGTGTGGGCGGGTGTCGAGTAACGCCATCAAGTGTCGCCCACCCACGTGGTGATTGGCTTTGTACTCAGGTTTTGCAACTCATAACGTTTGCATTGCCAATTTGTACTGACCTGATGGATGAATGTGCTGTTTCTTAGAGTAGGTGTTGTTTATTACATAAACTGGGCACAGGCAGAGACATTATTGTTATTTTATCGAGTAATCTGTGAGAAGTTTGTATACTTTTTATTGGTAATAGTAATTTTAAAGTTATAAAATACGTAGAATGTTTTATTACTTAAACCATAATGCCAGTTCTGTATCTCTTCCCCTTTGAATTTATTTACTCTACTTTATATTCTTTCTTGTGTCAGTAAAAAAGTGGTTAATCAACATCGTTTGTATGTGAAAGGTGAAGAAGCACTGTCAATAAATAAATCAATAACCTATGTTATATAAATAAATATGAATAGTTTTAAAAAATACATTAATTAGTGGAATTATATAAATAGCTAACTTATTAAAGAAAATAAATTAGTTAAATCAGATATCTTTATAATTCCAGGATTTTCCTGTATAAATACACATCCATCCTTTTTTTACGGGCGTGGTTTTGATATGTTATAAAGGAAACGATTCACAAATTATACAAGGCCTTCAATAATAGTGCATTTAAATGGTAATCCAACACATATACTGTGAACCTCAACCTTATTACACCAGGCCCTCAATAGTGCACTTAGACGTTCATTCAAAAAAACATACTGTGAACTTCAACCTTATTACAGCAGGCCCTCAATAGTGCACTTAGACGTTTATCCAACCAACATACTGTGAACCTCAACCTTATTACACCAGGCCCTCAATAGTGCACTTAGACGTTCATTCAAAAAAAATACTGTGAACTTCAACCTTATTACAGCAGGCCCTCAATAGTGCACTTAGACGTTTATCCAACCAACATACTGTGAACCTCAAACTCATTTCAACAGGCCCTCAATAGTGCACTTAGACGTTTATCCAACTAACATACTGTGAACCTCAACCTTATTACACCAGGCCCTCAATAGTGCACTTAGACGTTCATTCAAAAAAACATACTGTGAACTTCAACCTTATTACAGCAGGCCCTCAATAGTGCACTTAGACGTTTATCCAACCAACATACTGTGAACCTCAACCTTATTACACCAGGCCCTCAATAGTGCACTTAGACGTTTATCCAACCAACATACTGTGAACCTCCATCTTATTACACCAGGCCCTCAATAGTGCACTTAGACGTTCATTCAACCAACATACTGTGAACCTCAACCTTATTACACCAGGCCCTCAATAGTGCCCTCAATTCAACCAACATAACTTTATATTTGAATTGTAATGATACCGGAAATTTAACTTGTACATTGATTTTCAGTTAGTAACTTGTTCATATACGTGTTGCATATTAACTGTTCATATACGTGATGTTTACAATAAATAGTTTAACTTTTATAAATTAGTTCTTCATTTTATATTGGTTATGTATTTTATTGTTTTTTAGTTGTATTTGAATATAAATTATATATTATGTCTTTTAATTTCATAAAGCAATTAAAATCACTTTAATCTTCTCAATAAACAATAAACTAACTATTTAAATTCAACTCAACTCAGTTTACTTAAATAAAAGCAATATAGTTAAAAAAACCCATATATAGTTTATAAATATTGATTCAATTTAATTTGTGATCAATTGTTTTTAATGTACTAGGTAAATGCTTTAATTATTAACATATTTGAAGAGAGAAGTACTTTATAAAACATCAACAAATAAATAACACATTTTAATAATTTTGTGTACAATTCTTTTTAGAAATCATGGAAAACTATTAGACAATTACGTAAAAGCGATATAGAATGATGACATTTTTCCACAGAGAAAACACAAATAATTACATAAAAACTGGGCTTACGGTACGAATTAACTTTGGAAGCTCTTTGCTTTGTTTCAGGGCTTCTCGTCTCAAGAACCTAATAACGTCGCAAAATGAAAACTTGTTCCCTTTTCTCATTACGCCGGCCTCTTGAGCAATGGCACAATGATTGTTTTGTCAGTGGTAATTGTTGTATAGGTGTGTATAAAGCATTGATTTTGTTTTTAAATTGTTATAACTAATTAAATGTTTTTAAATTGTTCTAACTAATTATACGATGCAATTCTATTTATAATTTATATGCATTATTTAACTTTTATTTCTGTCTAACGTAACTCTGTCAATTCTGTAAGTTATGATTTCTTTACTTCTTATCTAAGTTTAATTCCTTTGTGTAATTTCCTGCTCAAGACAAGAATTTTTGTATCATAAAAAAACAAGTTAACGTCAAAAAACATAAATACAAAAAGGTATCTTACTATGGTGATCAAATCTGTACAATCCTCAGACCAGAGGGATTCACAAAGGAATGAATCATTCATAATTTAGCACTTTGTAGATCTCTTTGGTTTAAAATCTCATACAAAGTTTAAAGACGACTTAAGAAAAAGTAGTAAAATAAAATAATTTCCATTCCTTTACTTATTATTCTCAATCATGTGGGAGTGGGTGGGGGGGACTATGTAACTGACCATTGGCTTTTAAAATAAACGTTTATTTTCTAGCAATATTTATTTGTAATAAATCCTAGAAATGTATATCACTTTATCCATTAGGTATTGCATAAATAAGTTAGTAAATATCCACGATCAATTTTGCATGCTAAAATGTTTGTTAAAGATATATAGATATATTTTGTTATACTTTGGGCGTTTGGTTTAAAATACTTTCATTTACAGTATTATTTAAAATAACTAACGTTGTTGTGGTATAAACTTCGTATTTAGTTATAGTGAGATATGACGTTTAATGTACTTGGTCTTATAATAAGTATGCAAAGTAAAGAAAACTTATGTTTTATAACTCGAATACCAAAGTAACGTGTTTTAATTTATCTGCAAGGATTTAAAGTAAAATGTATATAAACTCACGAAGAAGCGTCGTTGTTGTGTTGTGGGGTGGGGGTATATCAGGGTTGAAGGTGGATTGTGGTTGGGAATAGAGGAACCCGTTACCGCTGTGCTGGAAAGCTTTCTTGGTACTTGTTCATAAAATGAAATCCTCCGGCATATACAGTAACTCGAATAATGATTTATAATTGTATGTATATACAGGACATTGAAAAAGTATGGTACCACCTTCATTTCTATCAAATCGATCGTGATAAATGATTGAGATTTAGTATACCTCAGCAGAACGGTTTTTCCATCTTTTGATGCAGTTTGTATTTTTTTCAACGTAGAGAGGAGGGCCCAGGGAGGATATTGTAAAAAGTATAAATGAAAAGCTATAATGAGATGCCCATCATTTTAAAGGTTATTTTTTCTGAATAATACGCCACAATGTTCAAGTAAAAAACACCACCCTATCAGAAATTGTGACAGGTTAATCTTTCTTAACAGAGGGTATTGAACAAGTATGGAACCATATTCATTTCTTTTAAATGGCTCCAGATAAATGATTGAGACTTATAATAACAACTCTGTTAAAAGTCTTTTTTTTAATCTTTTGATGTAGTTTATATTTTTTTAACTAGAGGAGAGGGCTTAGAGTTCATTAAACTTCATAAAAAGTTTAAATGAAAGACTATGATGAGTTGCCCATCATTGTAAAGCCTATTATTTTCTGAATAAGACGCCACAAGTTTCAAGTCAAAAGAACCACCTTATCATAAATAGCGACTGGTTAATATTTCTTAGCTGTGATATTTGAGTGGGAATTCAACATGTTGTAAAAGCCAGTTAATAGAAAATTATCTTAAAATAAATTATTGACGTAATGGTATAAATAACTCCTAGAACGGAACTGGCTTTTACAACATGTCGAATTCCCATTCAAATATCACTGCTAAGAAAGGTGAACCAGTCGCCAATTCTGATAGGATGGTTCCTTTGATTTGAAACTTGTGATGTCTTATTCAGAAAAAATGTTTTAAAATGACTGGCAACTTATCTCAGCCTTTTATTTGAACTTTTCACGATATCCTCTACGAGCCCTGCCCTCTAGGTAAACATATTATATAATGCATCAAAAGATGAAAAGAAAAAAAACGTTCATCAGAGTTATACTGAGTCTCAATTAGTTATCTGCAGCCATTTAAGAGAAATTAAGTTGGTTCCATACGTTTTCAAGACCCTCTACTAAGAAAGATTAACCAGTCGCCATTTATGAAAGGGTGGCTCTTTAGACTTGAAACTTGTGGCGTCTTATTTAGAAAAAATAAGATTAAAAGTATGGGAAACTTATAGCTTTTCATTTAAACTGTTTAAAATATCCTCCACAGGCTCTCCTCTCTAAATTGAAAAAAATTACAAACTGCGTCAGAATACAGAAAAAAAACATTCTTCTGAAGTACACTAAATCTCAATCAATTATCTGGACCCATTTAAGAGATATGAAGGTGGTTCCATACTTTTTCAACACCCTGTATATTTCATACAATTAAATATAATAAATAAATATAATGTGTGTTCTTTAATAATTGTTTTATTAAGGTTATTATTATGGGCTTTCATCAAAATTAATATCTTCACAGCTTTAAACATAAGTTTGTCGCAAACATTTTATAAAATACATAAGTCATACATTAAACAATGTTAATGGTATTTTCCTGTTTTGCCGCCATTGTTTAGGGGACGTTGTTCAGGATTGTCACACCAATACATTCCTGCCAATTGCTTGCCATACGAGCCTAGGAAATTTAAACGAAGTAGGCAACAGTGTGGATGACCTGGTAGTCTGGCCACTAACTGAATCCAAAACGGATATGTATTAATAGTCTAATGGCCCATAAAGGACCTACGGACTAATGTGAAATCCATACCATGTTGTATTGGTATGATTTTCGGTGTTCTTCCCAGACAAATCCAAACGCTGTCCATCCAACAACACACACCCCAGACGTATCTCTTAGTTTTCACACCGATGACAATCACTGAGTGGTCGCCATGTTGGTATAAAGAAGACATCATCCACGCTCTCCACAACGAGTTTCCCCCAAGTAGCAGGTTTACATCACTACGCAACAGTGATGGCAAGAGACTCGTGTAAATTCCATTATTTTAAGAACAATTGTTAAAAATAACACCTCAATATCCAATATAATGGTTATGTGGCTTGTAATACACTATTCAATTCCATTCATATACAAACTGTTACTTTCATTAAAGTAATAACGAGTTTAAACTTAAAATATCCAAATAATAATTAATTAGTCTAATCGTGTATTAGTTGTATTAAGTAGGCCTACATTGATTATTTTGAATATAACAAGAACCACAAAAAGCAGTTACCAATAACGACGTTTTTAAAAATCACCGATATCGATCCAGCCGTTCTCCCTGTAGAGCTGTAATCCGTCGCATTCCTTAGCGACTGTCAGATATGACAAATAGCCAACACTAAGTCCGCTCCAATCCTCTTACACCTAGTCCTGTTGTCCTGGACCTAATCCTCCTGTCGGACTCCCAGTAATGTTGAGGTAGTCGGCTTATCTTGTAATAAGTGGCGCCGATCATGAGTCTATTATTCTCCTGACAAACCTTCTTACATATTCCATTAAATCCACCCGTAATATCGCCTTACACTCAGTCAGTGTGACTGGCTCAGGATTACTTAAAGGAAAGCAAAGATAATAAGTTTCATAAATCATTTAATGTTCATAAATGGTGACTTTGTTGTTTAGTTATTTATTATTAAAATATGAATTAATACTTAGATTTGATAAATTACTAATCAATTAGTTCAGTGAGCTTTTTTCCAAGAGCATGTTTTCCTAATCAGAATTTAGGTCAACCTGAATCATTAGGGCTAAATTAGCTATATTCAAACTTACCATTTGACGGTCATTTCTGATAACAAAACACACCAAATTTTAATTAGTTGAAATTGAGTTGAGTTATAAATGGTGTAATAATGTCCAAACTCACTAAAGGTTGACGATCATTTATAATGTCCAAACTCACTAAAGGTTGACGATCATTTATAATGTCCAAACTCACTAAAGTTTGACGATCATTTATAATGTCCAAACTCACTAAAGGCTAACGATCATTTATAATGTCCAAACTCACTAAAGGTTGACGATCATTTATAATGTCCAAACTCAATAAAGGTTGACGATCATTTATAATGTCCAAACTCACTAAAAGTTGACGATCATTTATAATGTCCAAACTCACTAAAGGTTGACGATAATTTATAATGTTCAAACTCACTAAAGGTTGACGATCATTTATAATGTCCAAACTCACTAAAGGTTGACGATAATTTATAATGTCCAAACTCACTAAAGGTTGACGATCATTTATAATGTCCAAACTAACTTAAGGTTAACGATCATTTAAAATGTCCAAACTCAATAAAGGTTGACGATCATTTATAATGTCCAAACTCACTAAAAGTTGACGATCATTTATAATGTCCACACTCACTAAAGGTTGACGATCATTTATAATGTCCAAACTCACTAAAGGTTGACGATCAATTATAATGTCCAAACTCACTAAAGGTTGACGATCATTTATAATGTCCAAACTCACTAAAGGTTGACGATAATTTATAATGTTCAAACTCACTAAAGGTTGACGATCATTTATAATGTCCAAACTCACTAAAGGTTGACGATAATTTATAATGTCCAAACTCACTAAAGGTTGACGATCATTTATAATGTCCAAACTCACTAAAAGTTGACGATCATTTATAATGTCCAAACTCACTAAAGGTTGACGATAATTTATAATGTCCAAACTCACTAAAGGTTGACGATCATTTATAATGTCCAAACTCACTAAAGGTTGACAATAATTTATAATGTCCAAACTCACTAAAGGTTGACGATCATTTATAATATCCAAACTCAAAAACCACTAAACAAGTATAAAATCTAAGGTAAGGCCATTTTCAAACCTACCAACTTATAACCCGTAGACTTATACCTGCCAACCTAGATGATCCCCGTTGGTGACAATTACTTGTTTCATTTGAAAGAAATTAATACTGGCTCATACTCTCCAAACAGTCCGAATGGTTGTGTCTTTTTGCGAACAGTTCTGTTTGCGATCATACGACATTGTCATGATTTTCCATTACAATACTTTTCCAGTTTCCGATTCTACTTATAATTTTTAACTTGTATGCCTTAAAATTATGTTATTCAATACATAATTGCCTAAATTCTAAAAAAGTAGTATAGGTTTTGGGTATATAGCATTATAATTGTATATTATATTATTAAGGACATAGATAGTAAAAACGCCATTAACGCCATTGAACATTCTTATCAAATTACAAAACACTTTATTCTTTATGTACTTGAATAGAATGTAGGTGCAAAGAACAGATTGTGTGAATGAATCGTCACTTGCCAAATGATAAGTTAATAATACAATAATGATACATCACAAATTATATAATAATAAATTGTATAAGTATACAAGAAAAATTAAAAATCTATAGCTCTAATCTGTAGAAATACATGGAAATCTAAATACAATATTATGTACAAAACAAAAATGTATCTTACTTATTATTTAAAAAAAGTTACGTTAATATTTGGTCAAACTTGAAAGTTACAAGAGCCTGAAGTATTGTCTCTTCGTCATTAGGCCAATTTACACACTTCTGCTTAGATCCACGAAGCCCACCCACTTACTCTGCGTTCACACTTTAGTTGGTAGTACATAGTTCTCTATGCCTGAGTGTTTCACTAACCTGCATGCATTAGTATAATAACTGTCACTAGAAGTTGATACGATACCCGCCCGCCCATACACGTACAGTGGCATTGACCCACCCACCCACCCATACACGTACAGTGGTGGCATTGATCCACCCACACACCCATATACGTACAGTGGCATTGACCCACCCGCCCGCCCATACACGTACAGTGTCATTGACCCACCCACACACCCATATACGTACAGTGGCATTGACCCACCCGCCCGTCCATACACGTGCAGTGGCATTGACCCACCCGCACACCCATATACGTACAGTGGCATTGACCCACCCATACACCCATATACGTACAGTGACATTGACCCACCCGCCCGTCCATACACGTGCAGTGGCACTGACCCACCCATACACCCATATACGTACAGTGACATTGACCCACCCGCCCGTCCATACACGTGCAGTGGCATTGACCCACCCATACACCCATATACGTACAGTGACATTGACCCACCCGCCCGTCCATATACGTACAGTGGCATTGACCCACCCACACACCCATATACGTACAGTGGCATTGACCCACCCGCCCGTCCATACACGTGCAGTGGCATTGACCCACCCGCACACCCATATACGTACAGTGGCATTGACCCACCCGCCCGTCCATACACGTGCAGTGGCATTGACCCACCCGCACACCCATATACGTACAGTGGCATTGACCCACCCGCCCGTCCATACACGTGCAGTGGCATTGACCCACCCGCACACCCATATACGTACAGTGGCATTGACCCACCCGCCCGTCCATACACGTGCAGTGGCATTGACCCACCCGCACACCCATATACGTACAGTGGCATTGACCCACCCGCCCGGCCATACACGTGCAGTGGCATTGACCCACCCGCCCGTCCATACACGTGCAGTGGCATTGACCCACCCGCACACCCATATACGTACAGTGGCATTGACCCACCCACACACCCATATACGTACAGTGGCATTGACCCACCCGCCCGTCCATACACGTGCAGTGGCATTGACCCACCCGCCCGTCCATACACGTGCAGTGGCATTGACCCACCCACACACCCATATACGTACAGTGGCATTGACCCACCCGCCCGCCAATATACGTACAGTGGCATTGACCCACCCGCCCGCCCATACACGTACAGTGGCATTGACCCACCCACCAACCCATACACGTACAGTGGCATTAACCCACCCGGCCGCCCATACACGTACAGTGGCATTGACCCACCAACCCACCCATACACTTACAGTGGCATTGACCCACCCACCCATCCACTCACGTACAGTGGCATTGACCGACACACCCACCCACCCACGCATACACTTACAGTGGCATTGATCAACCCACTCGCCCATACACGTACAGTGGCATTGACCCACCCACACACCCATATACGTACAGTGGCACTGACCCACCCCGCCCGCCCATACACGAACAGTGGCATTGACCCACCCACCCACCCATACACTTACAGTGGCATTGACCCACCCACCCCTCCACTCACGTACAGTGGCATTGACCGACACACCCACCCACCCACGCATACACTTACAGTGGCATTGACCAACCCCCCACCCACCCACCCATATACGTACAGTGGCATTGACCCACCCGCCCGCCCATACACGTACAGTGGCATTGATCCACCCACCCACCCACACACCCATATACGTACAGTGGCATTGACCCACCCACCCATACACTTACAGTGGCATTGACCCACCCACCCACCCACTCACGTACAGTGGCATTGACCTACCCACCCACCCATATACGTACAGTGGAATTGACCCACCTACCCACCCATACACTTACAGTGGCATTGACCCACACACCCATACACTTACAGTGGCATTGACCCACCCACCCACCCACCCATATACGTACAGTGGCATTGACCCACCCGCCCGCCCATGCACTTACAGTGGCATTGATCCTCCCACCCACCCACACACCCATATACGTACAGTGGCATTGACCCACCCACCCATACACTTACAGTGGCATTGACCCACCCACTCACGTACAGTGGCATTGACCCACCCACCCACCCATATACGTACAGTGGAATTGACCCACCCATATACTTACAGTGGATATAAAATAAAATAAATTCTTATGATCGTCCAAACAAGATTTTTTACAGAAAACCATTTTTCTCTGTTTAGTGGTATATAACGTTTTTTTCTTGATTTTTTGAGCAACATTTTTTTGATTTAACTTATATTAGTGCAACATTTAATTTGTACAAATTTACAAATTAAATAGGGTCAGCACTAGTGGCACAGCGCTGTAACCCAGTTACTTGTGTACAGTGTGGAGATTGTAGGTGATAGGTTCTATTCCTGGCCCTCTTAATACTGACATGGCGTTCTCTCAGTGGTTGACTACTACTAGAGAAGTTTATGGTATCCGTGTTGTGTGGTAGCCAGGGGCCCGGAGGTTGTGTAGGGAAAAGAGTATCAGGTTTGACAGTTATCTGAAAATCAGACCAATACTACGAGTTTCGTATTTCACGTAAAGATGTAGGTGGATGCACTGGCTATTTTGATATCAATAAATGTCTCGTTTTAAGGAAGAGTAAACCATAGTAACAATGCGTAAACTCATTCATTTACACTCTCCCCACTCATTCATCCCTCATTTTCGCCAATAAGGTTAGGTCGGCGTATTAATGATGATTAATGAATAAGCTTGGAGGTTAGTTCTTAAATAATACAAAAGTAATGGTATGATTTCACATTGCAAACCAGATACAATTGGCAAACATTAGGAGACAATAGAGAGCACACCTCAAGTACATATAGAGATACTAGAACTATAAGCATAAACTGAAATGGTTTTTAGTGTGGAATTATTAGGATCTATCTCTTCACATATTGCGATTCAGTCGTGTTCTTTTATCTAGTTTGAGGTTCATTATGTTTTAATTTTATTTACTATCAATAGATTTTTTACAATGTGGTATTATTTTTGTGTTTTATTATTATTTAAATTATTGAGTAGGCCTAAATAACTTTAATTATTTATTACTATGATAATTTATTTCGTTATGTATAACGTAAAGTGATTATTTCACAATAACGGTAATAATTACTATACAATAACTGTGATTACTTTTCCGTTAATAATTGTTGCTCTTAACAGGAGCAATCATCTTTAACGTCAAGCCCCTTGATGGTATCACACGCCGTCAACAACTGATAGTAGTTTCTATTCTAATCTAAAACTGATATTCTGATTACTTTCAAATTATTTTTTCAGCTCAATAATTTAATTTTTTTTTTATGATATAAAGTACTGGAATTTATTGAATGATCTTTTGGTTGCAATTTATTACTCTATATTGTCCTTATTGGTGAACATTTTTTAACTAGCTAGTTCTTACTTTAAATAATGATATTTTACGTAATTTCTACTTTTATGTAGAAATACGAGTATTTACAACGCAACGAATTTTTCTTCAATAAAATCTTAACTATGGTGAAAACCAGTTTATCGTTTATATTTTTGTTAAATATGGTTATATTTACCTAATTTTGCTCGATTATTTAGTTATACAAGTCTTTAAATCAAAATACTAAAATAAAACATTTCGTATGACTTTTAATGGGGAGGGACAGTTTCCCTCGCCTTATAGAAGAGGCAATTTTTGTTTTGTAGACTCGTTGAACCAATCACGACAGCGGCACAGTGGTCGAAACCCGAACCAGCTACGTGGCAAGCAACCACCCTTAGCTACGGCCGCACCACCGTTTAACAAGCACAATTTTTTTATCAATCAAATATGTAATCAAACTTTAACTACGGTGACAACCTGTTTCTCGTTTACGATTTTTAAATTTAGTTTCATGTCAGTAATGTTTATTCATTATTTAGATATACAAGCCATTAAATGAAAAGACTAAATAAGTCCACACAGGAACAATGTATTAATCAGTATTAGGCCTACGTCATCAGCTGTGATCTTGAGTGTGTTCTATGATTCAAACAAAGTATAAAATAAAAACTGATACTTTTCAATGTTTGGTACCAGAATGTTCTCACAGTTCTAAGTGGACCCCAGACCCCGTCCGTCAGTGACCTCTCCCAGGGCCCTCGTCTGTCATTGGATGCCGCTTGTTATCGTGAGAGAGGAAGGCCCACTTAGGGAGGCTAATGCATGTCTTCAGTTTTTGTTCTG
Source organism: Stictocephala bisonia (assembly GCA_035578905.1). Classification (NCBI taxonomy): domain Eukaryota; kingdom Metazoa; phylum Arthropoda; class Insecta; order Hemiptera; family Membracidae; genus Stictocephala; species Stictocephala bisonia. The sequence continues at coordinate 737,030 of JAQJVL010000233.1, forward strand.
TCTGTTAGTGTTAAGCTGAACATATCTGTGCTCCCTTACTATTACTTACACTTAGTAAAAAGTAAAAACTATGTTTCAGTAGGTTCTAATCCTGCAGAATTATATATGTTAGCAATATTGGCTTAGTACTGTAATAAATACTTAGGGACGAATTGTTGTGGAGATATAGGCGATAGGTTTGGCTCTCGTAATACTGATATGGTGTCCACTCAATGGTTACCATCGGTTTGAATACTACTAGAGAAGTCTATGGTGTCTGTTTTGGATGTTTTATAGGGAAGAGAATCGAGTATTAGTCTTAGCTGAAAATCAGGCCAACATAGTGGTTCAGATTCCATGCCAAGCTGTAGGTCACTTAGTTGACCTGAATATTGGGCTTTTGATAAATTACCCTTTGTAATTATTAGTTGACCCTAATCAGTAAAAAAGACTATATTCAGTAAAATACACCCACCAGTGTTAATCGTAACACATATTCGCCCATATCTCTACATTCCATAGTAAATAAATTAAATAGTAAAAAACTATAATTTCGATTTTTTTAGTTTCAAATTGAATATGCTCAATGTGTAAATTGTTGGTATTGGTTACAAAATGTATTAATGTATTTTTATACTTGACCTAATGAAACTAATTACAGAGTTAGTAACAATTAAAATATCCCAAAGTATCTTTCAAAGCCCCTCTAAAGAAATTATTTTTAATTGAACATAATGTTATAAATGTGAACGACGTGATCATATTCCCAATGAAATATACGAATGGTAGTGCTCATTCAATATATAATATTATTTAGAAAATTACTTGCTCCGTTAAAAATTAAAGATGACTTTTGAAAGTTACCATTATAGATTATTTAACTTATAGTAAAAGATGACGTTTAGTCAGTATTATATTAAAATATTTCTTGTAGTAATAAAAATCCCATTTTATTTAAAAAGCATATGTAATAAATAGCAACTGGAAAGGAATTAAATTTATTACAATTCTAATTCTTAATATATTTATGATATATGCTGTTGACTTATCATGTATGAACATAGATGACAGTTTAAAATTGTACAAAATAATTAATAGTCTGGATAAATAATGTATTATGTAAACTTGACGTAAAAGAGCCAACTAGGTTCAATGAGATGGATTTGAAGAATGAATCTTTAGTCGTATAAGCTTTTTGGGCCAAAATGTTAATTATTAAAAATTAAAATACAGTAAGAACTAAATTATTTCCATCGTTGACTATAGAACCGTTGATTCACATAGATCCCACGATGCCGGTTTTCCTGTCCTCTGATACTAGTCATATCTTCACAGGTTGCTCTAGCGGTCTCCCAATCTCTATTTCTCTTCATCCTTGTCTCGTCTCTCTCCAGCATACACTGAAGAGACTAATATCTGAGCTAATAGTACGCCAAATATCCAAACATTTATTTGAAACCATTCACTTTAGATATCATGACAGACGTGCGTTTACAGCAAATGCTCATAGTCTGTCAGTTATTTTAGTTGGAAATTGTTGCATTTGATAAATCAGCTAGTATCAATTGAACGGTCGTTTATCAAAAAACATAATATATTACATTTCTTTAAATACAATCAATTAAAATTTATGATTTGTGTATTCTAAATATTATGGATCAAAATTGTAATAGAAGTGAGGTAATTTAAAATGTTTACTAAATGTTTTTTATTTCTTAGTCATATTAACAATGCTACATTATATATCGTGGATATTTTTACTTTCATAACCACTTATGTATAATTAATACCTAGGGATAAATTAAAAAACTCATCATTGTGTTCTTCACTAAAACATTCATTTGGCTAAAGAAGTACAAATAGATAGCCCTGCAGGCCGAAGAAAGTCATCAAGTACACGTTCCGATTGGCATATGAATATTTGTGACGAATACACTCAATTAGCTAATAGAGTGCTAACAGAGTGCCTTGCAGGCCGAGTTAAGTAAATAAGCACTAATGTTCCAATTATCAACTTTATATATGGAATAAATACCTTTAATTACATAATAACATACCAACAGTGATCCCTGCAGGTCACTATGTGGGATGAACACATTCAATTAGCTAATAAAGTGCTAACAGGGAGCCCTGCAGGCCGAGGAAAGTCAACAAGCACACAGGTCCCTATTGGCAACTCAATATGTGGGATGAACACATTCAATTACCTAATAAAGTGCTAACAGCGAGCCTGCAGGCCGAGGAAAGTCAACAAGCACACAGGTCCCTATTGCCAACTAAATATGTGGGATGAACACATTAAATTACCTAATAAAGCGCTAACATAGAGCCTGCAGGCCGAGGAAAGTCAATAAGCACACAATTCCCGATTGGCAACTCAATATGTCGGATGAACACATTCAATTAGCTAATAAAGCGCTAACATAGAGCTCGCAGGCCGAGGAAAGTCAATAAGCACACAATTCCCGTTTGGCAACTCAATATGTCGGATGAACACATTCAATTGGCTAACAAAGTGCTAACAGAGAGCCTGCAGGCCGAGGAAAGTCAATAAGCACACAATTCCCGATTGGCAACTCAATATGTCGGATGAACACATTCAATTGGCTAACAAAGTGCTAACATAGAGCCTGCAGGCCGAGGAAAGTCAATAAGCACACAATTCCCGATTGGCAACTCAATATGTCGGATGAACACATTCAATTAGCTAATAAAGTGCTAACATAGAGCCTGCAGGCCGAGGAAAGTCAATAAGCACACAATTCCCGATTGGCAACTCAATATGTCGGATGAACACATTCAATTGGCTAACAAAGTGCTAACATAGAGCCTGCAGGCCGAGGAAAGTCAATAAGCACACAATTCCCGATTGGCAACTCAATATGTCGGATGAACACATTCAATTGGCTAACAAAGTGCTAACATAGAGCCTGCAGGCCGAGGAAAGTCAATAAGCACACAATTCCCGATTGGCAACTCAATATGTCGGATGAACACATTCAATTAGCTAATAAAGCGCTAACATAGAGCCTGCAGGCCGAGGAAAGTCAATAAGCACACAAGTCCCGATTGACAACACATTAATTGGTAACTCAAACCTTCATTTAGGTAATGAAGTAAATACAGGGAGCCCTGCTGGACGAAGAAAGATAATAAGGACACAAGTCCCGATTGGCAACTAAATATTTGTGACGCAAACGTTCACTTAGCTAATGAAGTACTAACAGAGAGCCTACAGGCCGAGGAAAGTCAATAACCACACAGGTCCCTTATTGGCAACTCAATATTTGTGTCCCCTGTAGACGACAGATAGCAGCTGACAGTAAACGTCTTCGAACAAAAACATTCTCTTTGAGATATATTTCCCGTAAAATGTTCAAGTCCAGATATTGTATGTCTTTGTTTGTATTATACACTGAATGATCTTTAGAATGTTTAGTTACAGGATCAAATGTCTGACCTCCCTTTTAAAATTATTGTACTTCTATGCATTATTTTAGATTATTGGGGATATATTAAAGTTATTCTGTTAATTTCGAAATTAGTTTCGCATGTACGTTTTACTGATGAAGAAAGTTTTATTGCAAAATATGATGTAGTTTGATTTTTCCAACAGATAACAGATTTCCTTATATCTTATTAAATATTTACAGTTATTTTGGTTCTATTTAAGAAAGTACGGTTTGTATAGTTTCAAATATTTGTGTCTCCGTAGACGACATAGAGCAGCTGACAGTAAACGTCTTCGAGCAAAAACATTCTCTTTGAGATATATTTTCCGTGAAATGTTCAGTTCCAGATGTCTTTCTTCTTTGTATATATTATATGTTAAATCACCTTTTGATTTTTTAAATGATTGATAAAATGTTTAAATTAACAGCTATAAAATGCACTTTTGAATAAATATTCTTACAAACATTTGTATTGTTGAATAAGATTAATTTACCATCTGTGATGACCACAAGAGACACCTTAATATCTGTTCATCCTGTACTCAGCTGATAAGTATTTACATCAAATAACTTCATGCTAAATCATTTCCTTTGGTATGTATTTACCATAAAATGTTCAATTTCATATGTCATGGCATATCCCATTTTATTAATTTTATATGTAAACCTAATTTTAGATTATCTACATAATAAAACCATTACAGTCAGTATCTAATTACCGTTTTATCTATGTAAATATATTTTTGGAATATTTATGCAACATTCTATTTACTACTCTACTTACTATATATTATCACTAACACAATAATGTGTACATAAAGTAGGGATAATGTCGTTTTACCTGAGTTCAGACCTTTATTTATTGTGTGTGGGAAGAACTAATGATGATTTAAAATGATTGCTTTTACAGACCTTTTAACATAACTGTGTTCCTTGACGCTATTTTTACTGGAAATTATAATAATTTTATAGCTTTAGTAAACAAACAAGTTGATAGCTTTTTTACCTCAAAAAGTCCCACGACTCTTGTACAGTTAATTCTGAAGTGTTTATTAATACTGTGGAATTCAACAAAATTACTAATTAAATACAGTATTTATAATTATTTAAGCACACATTAAAAATTACATGAACGAATGACAATATGCTATCAGTATAGATTACGTACTTAAAATATAAATTTACCAATAATATTCCAATTTTATATGTTCTGAATTTGCGTTGTAAATATGTTTCTTGATAAAATATTTTTTACAAGATATAGACTCCATTGCTTTGTTGAAACATTTTAATTCAATTTTATAAGGAATTAAATTAAATTCAAAAGCGTAATACAGTTTATTTATATTCTAATTTGTCTGTAAAATGTATAATGGTTTTTTTAACTTCGGTTCTTTTACTCTTTTCAGATTAAAAGCTGCACTTACTAAATGCAGATAATTTAATGTTAAGTTTGGTGAAAATGTAGTGGGTTTATATAGAAATAATTTTAAACTTTGACCTCTTTGCAGTCCCTCAAGGATCTGTATTGGGCCCTTTATTTTTTGTCATTGCTACTATTCGTTGCTTTAATGTTTAAAATTCAATCCAAACTCTGTGTTGATTTCACTAATGTTTTTTCTGCAACGAATTATCTTATATTGGTGTAGATAGTGATTCGACAGAAGTACATTTTTATATAACCTAATAAAAAAGTAAAGAAAACTTTTTTCAATAATGATTTTAAAATAAAAACTATTGCAAGGTTCACAAAGACGTGGTGGTTCATGCTCAATCCATCTAAAAATGACGAACGTTATTTAAAATAAAGTTATCTTAAATAAATATTCAACAATAGTACAAGCAAAATGTATTAACCTCATGCCAGTTCTGTTACCGCTCCAAGATGGTTTCGGAGATGAGTAAATGAGACGAGACTCCCCATTAAGACTTAAGAGTGATCCACGTCCATTAAAAGATTAACAATCTAGGTCAACCTGTCCCAGCTTGTCTCCTCTATCTCTTACTTTGAAGTAATTGCGTAACCATTTTCGTTAGACACACACCACAAAAGTTTAGCAACAATACGAGGCCAATTTTGATTCATTTTTACTCATTAAAAGTTCTCAATAAATAAACTTCACCTCAACAGTTCAAAATCAAATCTTTTGCGGTTTTATTCCCTCCATATCGAAAATATTTAGGCTCAAATTAAATCGTTCCAATTTAGAGACTCATATTTTGAACAAATTCTTGGGTATTTTTATTTTGGACGATCTCAAATGGCATTGTCATGTAGATTATCTTTGTAATAAGCTTAATTCTACAATATATGAATTGAGATTTCACTCTCCTATTGGATCGCTAATACCCTGCTCTCTACTTATTATTGAACTTTTGTACTCAAATCACCAAATAAATACACGAACCAGCACAAAACTGGTTCCAGAAGAATCCAATATAGAGGAGTGTCATAGTTAAATTATTGATCAAAGACCTTTAAACAAAAATAAGTTACTCAATGTCATTAAAAATTCACCAAAGGTTCGGACTTTTAAATGTATCATAAGATGTTATTTGTCCCGTAGAACTCTCTACAATGTCTGACTCACCTCCTGTATGATGGATGTGGGGTGTTCTAGAGTGTATAGCACATTTAGTTGCTATGGCAGTGTTTGTTTGTCCCGTAGAACCCTCTACAATGTCTGACTCACCTCCTGTATGATGGATGTGGGTTGTTCTAGAGTGTATAGCACATTTAGTTGCTATAGAAGTGTTTGTTTGTCCCGTAGAGCTCCCTACAATGGCTGACTCTAGAACACCCCAACTCCTGTATGATGGAGGTGGGGTGTTCTAGAGTGTATAGTACATTTAGTTGCTATGGCAGTGTTTGTTTGTCCCGTAGAGCTCCCTACAATGGCTGACTCTAGAATACCCCAACTCCTGTATGATGGAGGTGGGGTGTTCTAGAGTGTATAGCACATTTAGTTGCTATAGAAGTGTTTGTTTGTTCCGTAGAGCTCCCTACAATGGCTCATTGTAACCCACCCTCCCACCCATACACACACATTGGTATTGACCCACCCTCCCACCCATACACACACATTGGTATTGACCCACCCTCCCACCCATACACACACACATTGGTATTGACCCACCTTCCCACCCATACACACATTGGTATTGACCCACCCTCCCACCCATACACACACATTGGTATTGACCCTCCCTCCCACCCATGCACACACACATTGGTATTGACCCACCCTCCCACCCATACACACACATTGGTATTGACCCACCCTCCCACCCATACACACACATTGGTATTGACCCACCCTCCCAACCATACACACACATTGGTATTGACCCACCATCCCACCCATACACGCACATTGGTATTGATCCACCCTCCCACCCATAAACGCACATTGGTATTGACCCACCCTCCCACCCATACACACATTGGTATTGACCCACCCACCCACCCATACACACACATTGGTATTGACCCACCCTCCTCCCACCCATACACACACACATTGGTATTGACCCACCCTCCCACCCATACACGCACATTGGTATTGACCCACCCTCCCACCCATACACACACATTGGTATTGACCCACCCACCCACCCATACACACACATTGGTATTGACCCACCCTCCCACCCATACACACACACACATTGGTATTGACCCACCCTCCCACCCATACACGCACATTGGTATTGACCCACCCTCCCACCCATACACGCACATTGGTATTGACCCACCCTCCCACCCATAAACGCACATTGGTATGGTCTAGAACACCCCAACTCCTGTATGATGGAGGTGGGGTGTTCTAGAGTGTATAGTACATTTAGTTGCTATGGCAGTGTTTGTTTGTACCGTATTTTAATTTGTAATTATTTGACCTACGCCCAAATATGTGTATGTATATATGTTAATAATAAAGAATTTGAATTTTGAAAATTAATTGTGGACTGATTTAAAGAATATTCCATTCACTTGAACTTTGTTTTAGAAAAGAAAGTTACTAGCCAGTTAACATGGCCTGCAGGTCTGAGCGTGAAATTTATTCAACGAGAAAATTTCCAACTGCTAAATAAGTTGGGAATTCGAATCTTAACTGATTTCCCATAATCACCACAGCTTAGCTGCAGAGCCACCACACCTCAGCTGATGAGCCACCGCGCCAGAAATGTTGACTATTTGGCTGACGAATTTTAATGCATAAATACTCTTATATTGAATCATTTTAATTTTTATCTTTCAATATGTGATCTGAATTTAGTGCAAAGTTAAAACTGGACAAACTAAAAGTTTTAAAACAGTTTTAGTGTCTATTTCTGTTTTTCTGTCTGTATTCTGCCTTGTTTATTACTCTCTTTGATGTATAAATATTCTCCAAATATCAAAAGCTGATGTTAAATGTGTAAACATGACTCTAACCTATATATTATCCTCAATTTTAAACAATCTTGATTGTCTCCATTAAGTTTTTTAGTTTCGAAAAAAAACAGAGAATATGAAGTACTTATTTTATCTTTGTGGTAAGGTTTTCTACTCTAGATGGATATTTGTAGAATAAAACTACTATTATACAATGTAAGAGTTAAAGAAGTTAATTTAAAAACAAGTCATAAACATAAAGTAAAGTATACACAAAAACAGTTCCAATCAAGTACAATGATGCACACATTAGTACAACATAAATACAAGACAATACATTTGCAAACCCGTTTAATCATATAGAAAATCAAGTTTTTTTTTAATTGTTTCGTATCATGTTCATATGTAGTCAACAGTACTTGGAAAACAATTTCTAATAGTAATTTAAATTGTATTACTTCTTTGGAGAATTGTAAACGAGATTTAAAATATCCATGAACTTAATATATTTTAATACATTAGCTTTGTACTATATGAAACAATTTATATCACACATTTTCATTTCTACATCAAAGCATTAAGTACAAATGACTATATTTCAATTAAAATAATTATTTAACTACCATAAATGCTAGAGCGTAGAATACTTCATTGTAAATAGAATGTAACAACTACTAAACCACGTGGAAAAAAGGTTTAACAATGTAAACAAACCATCCTAAAGTTAAAATTTAAATTAGTTGTAATTTGTCAATATGTATTGAAATATATTTGATTTGAATGTGTTTAATCAGAAAGTAGACAGTTCGTTTCTTACAAATCTCTACTACTAAGATGAATTATATATTCAATAAATGCATATTAATTTTTAAATAATTACGATCTAATATTTTTCATGATTCTTTACACGTCCTTATAACATGACCCTCTATCTTTTGTCAATTTACAGTTCTGAATTGATAAATTGTAAAGTTACGTAAGAACTCAACACATAGGTCTACGAACCACTTTAGGTCTGCGTGGATCACGCATCCGGCATTACTCCAAGGAGCCTACTCACGAGACGTGTTGGTCACGAACCTGGGTGTCTGCTACCAGATATTTGAGGGCTGTTGGTCAAACTGGAAGCAATCTCTTTGGTAGGCTGGTAACATTTTAGATTGCTTACAAAAGATATCAGTAAATTGCTACAGTTCCAAGCACGCCTTGGAAATGTTCGATTACTTTTCAATTACAACCTGAGATTGCATGATTATTTGCTTCTTATTTGTTGATCTTTCTCTACATGAAATGAACTGAGTATTTATTTAACTTTATAGTATACATATAACAACAAGAATTTCATTAGGCTCTATCATTTTATGCAATATGATTGTTTGTTTCTAAATAGTTAATACCTATTACACATGTGTATCCTTATTTAGTTCACAAGCGTGTAGTACTTTGTATAAGAAATTGTACCTTTTAAAAGTGAATGTAATATTTCTTTAAATACACTCATTAGGTCAACAAACTTTGGGACCTTGATTGAAAAGAATGCCTTTTACCTTAGTAATACAAGCAGTAGTCTCACATGCACCTGATTGAAAGAAATGAAATGAAATACATCTTTATTTAACCAGGCGAAGTTGGGACTAAAAAGTTCCTTCTTCCACTTAACCTAACCTAACCTAACCTAACCTGTATGTGTATGTGTGGTCGGTTGGGAATACCACTGTGCGTGTATGGGTGGGCGGGTGGTTGGGTCAATATCACTGTATGTGTATGTGGGTGTGAATACCACTGTGAGTGTATTGGTGGGCGGGCGGGTGGGTCAATACCACTGTATGTGTATGAGTGGGCGGGTGGGTGGGTCAATACCATTGTATGTGTATAGGTGGGCGGGTGGGTCAATACCACCGTACGTGTATCGGTGGGTGGGTGGGGCAATACCACCGTACGTGTATCGGTAAGTGGGTGGGTCAATACCACCGTACGTGTATGGTTGGGTGGGTGGGTCAATACCACCATACGTGTATGGGTGGGTGGGTGGTCAATACCACCGTACGTGTATCGGTGGGTGGGTGGGTCAATACCACCGTACGTGTATGGGTGGGAAGATTTGAAGACTTTTTTGTACACCAGTCTGCACGTACAGTGGTGATGGCTCTCACACACCCATACCCGCCGTACCTGTCCGGTATTTAAATGCCATAATATGTTCTTAAAAGAAAAATAAGCTATGAATGTAAGCTAAATTACTAAAATTAACTTTTACGAGAACAATGAACCGTGTTTATTAAGCTAATTCCTCGATATGAGTACAATTTGTTGTTGTATAAACAACAATATACGTTTTTTGAGATTGTTATCATAACTAACAAGAGCAGATCAGCTTTTGTGACCTTGATTGGAAGGATTGCCTTTTACCGTAGCAATACAAGGATTAGTCTCACATGCACCTGATTGTTACCACAACTAACAAGAGCAGACCAGTTTTGTGACCTTGATTGGAAGGAATGCCTTTTACCGTAGTAATACAAGGAGTGGTCTCACATGCACCTGATTGTTATCACAACTAACAAGAGCAGACCAGCTTTTGTGACCTTGATTGGAAGGATTGCCTTTTACCGTAGTAATACAAGGAGTAGTCTCACATGCACCTGATTGTTATAACAACTAACAAGAGCAGACCAGTTTTTGTGACCTTGATTGGAAGGAATGCCTTTTACCGTAGTAATACAAGGAGTGGCCTCACATGCACCTGATTGTTATCACAACTAACAAGAGCAGACCAGTTTTTGTGACCTTGATTGGAAGGAATGCCTTTTGCCGTAGTAATACATGGAGTGGTCTCACATGCACCTGATTGTTATCACAACTAACAAGAGCAGACCAGTTTTTGTGACCTTGATTGGAAGGAATGCCTTTTACCGTAGTAATACAAGGAGTGGTCTCACATGCACCTGATTGTTATCACAACTAACAAGAGCAGACCAGTTTTTGTGACCTTGATTGGAAGGAATGCCTTTTACCGTAGTAATACAAGGAGTGGTCTCACATGCACCTGATTGTTATCACAACTAACAAGAGCAGACCAGTTTTTGTGACCTTGATTGGAAGGAATGCCTTTTACCGTAGTAATACAAGGAGTAATCTCACGTGCCCCTGATTGTTATCACAACTAACAAGAGCAGACCAGTTTTTGTGACCTTGATTGGAAGGAATGCCTTTTACCGTAGTAATACAAGGAGTAATCTCACGTGCCCCTGATTGTTATCACAACTAACAAGAGCAGACCAGTTTTTGTGAACCTGATCGGAAGGAATGCCTTTTACCGTAGTAATACAAGGAGTGGTCTCTCGTTTACCTGATTGTTATCATAACTAACAAGAGCAGACCAGTTTTTGTGACCTTCTGTATTAATTTATTTGTGCACATTGAAAGAACAATTGGAAAGCTTCTTATATGAGATAATTATTTCAATTATGTACTTTTCTTTCATAATTTTTTTCTCGTGTGGTTCTGTAGTAAAATACGCTCACATTGCTAGGTCAGTTGGTTATTTTACTTTCTCCATTATTAGGTCCATATGTAATATCCCATATACAGTGTACATTCTGCTAATATGTCTACCACTTTTACTCCATCCAGGGAAACGTTTCTAAAAATGAACAAACTTGTTTACTCATGGTTCTTTCAATTCCAATATACAATATGTGAATATGCTAATTACACTATCAGCTGTTTAGATATTTATTACTCCGTTGTTTTAGCATAATTTTATTTTTTTAAATATATTTCAGATATTATTTATATCGTAATCTAAGTAACAACGATAATAACTATTTAATGACTATATCGCACAAACCCTGCATTTCAATAATCATTCTTAAAATGTTGTTAGAAAAATAAATATCCACAGTACTTCTCAGATATATTGGTATATTTCTGTCTTATATTAACCCAAAAGTTATTTGTGAAATAACATTTCCTTCAATGATTTTTAAAATGGTTTACTGTTATATAGTTGCTATTGTAAAATTAAAAAATAACGACTCATAATTATGTCAGTCAGAACCACGCGTGGTGGGCGGCGTTTATACTTGGGAATATTTGGTTAACACTTCGTGTTCTGACACCATAAGTTATAAACCAAATATAAATATAGCTAATGTCTTATTTAATTTTTATTATATTGAATTTGAGTACTTATTAGCTTATATGTATGTCATTAAACTTACATAATTTACTTATGTCATAATGGAGTAGGGTTATCCATTATGACACAAGTCCCAGGACTTATAACACTGACTAACCATCTGGGTGCGAGTCCAACTTAACAGCCAAGTGATATGACAAATAGCCACTCAAGTCCAGTCCAATCCTCTTACTCCAGGTCCTGTTCTGTTGTCCCGTCTGTCCGAGTTGTAATCCTCCTGCAGGACTTCCAGTAATGTTGAGGTAGTCGGCTTAGGACGCGGGTCACGGCATTTGTAAGTGGTTGGACACTTTCTTATTGTGTAATAATATAGCTTACCTAATCACTGGAAGGTCTACAAAAATATATTAATGGGCTACCACAAGTCTCGGTGTTTTGAGAAAGCCGGTCTCACGCAAGAGTTTGTGTACTTAATGTATCGTTACATAGCTAAATTTATTATTAAATTGAATCAGTTTGTAATTAAATGTCATCAGTGATATTATATGTTCTTAGAACTATTAGAAGTAAAAATATTATCAAACTTATTCATTATTCTATTTTATTTGTTGTTAAAATAACTCTTAATTTTAAAATTTTATTGACTAAATTACTAAAATAAACATTCATTTTCTAGTAAATTTATTACAATAAAAATAAAACTATTAATGCTTTTGAAAACATACATGGTAGTTTAGAAATCGGCACTTACGTTAGTCTGCTCAATATTTGATTACGTAGACGAAAAAATATACGCCCCTCTATGTTACAAAGCCTTTTGTTTAGTGGGGTCACAGAAACATGAAGGCAAAAGAAGACTTACTAACAATAAATGTTCAGGCACTTTATTACAAGCTAGGAGATTTTGAATGTACATAACGTGATTTAAGTTAGTCCTAAGAAAATGTTAACATACAAATTTTACCCTTTTAAAGTCAATAATGTCATATATCGGTGGCAAAAATCTAAAATTGTTTAAATTGTATCATTTTAATGACTTCACATGCTTAGGTAGATATGAAAAAAAACTACTCATTCTTTATATCTTATACTCAGATTTGATAAGAATCTACTGCCCCAAAGTGAAAAGGAGCTGTACGAAAAAAAATATAATACTCATTGCTCAAATGGAGTATCAAATGAAATAGAGTCTTGTCGATCGGCCATAGCACTGATTATGAGAAAGTCATCATAAAAGCCCACTACCCCAACAATAAAATAATAATAATAAAACAAAAATAAATAAATAAAATGTGTAATATTCACTTTTACATAATGCTTATGTCTAGCTCAATTATGAGGTAGGCAGAGTACAGATAGTTAAAAAAAAATAGTTTTTTAATTAGCATAATACGTGTTGGTACATATACAGTACAAGTAAACGTCACACAACACAAATTTATTACAATATAAGCACAAAATGCACAAATATACTACAATACAAGCACAAAATGCACAAATATTATGGTGATCGATTTCGGTGAACCACGCTCACCTTCCTCAGACCAGAAAATTTGTGTTGTGTGACGTTTACTTGTACTGTTAAAAAAAATTAAAGATTTGCTATTTAACCAGGTGATATTAGGGCTAAGAAGCCCTCTCTAACACTTAATCTGGGGCCGACTTCCGAACCACCACTACAATACTTCCGAACCTTGCAGCAAGGCTGGGTACAAGGGCGGGATCCCCAAGACGGTCACCCACCCAAGTAACAGCCACGTTTGATGTTGCTTGCCACCGTTATCTTGATAACGTCGAGCCATCCGGCCACTGGCATTAATGGACTTAGCACGTGAATCATGTATAGTTATATTGATACGGCTTTAGAATTATTTATTATAATCTTTATGTAGGAACTCGATGGTATTTTGGCTTCAATTATATTATTGTGTGGTTTTTAGTTAAATTATGAATGAATGCTAAGATTGTTTTGCCTGAGTTATCAGTGATATTGATTTACTGTCTTTAGGCTACATTATGTATGAGCTTATATTATTTTTGCTGTTATTGATGGCTGTTTTATTGGTTACATTATAAGTATAGACTCTTTTACAGTTGTTTTTATTTATGGACAATGTTTTGAGTGTGTGTTTTTGTTTTTAGCTCTATGTGTTTAACCAATAGGCATTGTTTTGGTTAATTACTGCGTAATGTTAATTTAGGGTCTCTTGTGCTGAATTAGCAATATTTTTATATTTTTTTATGTAAATAAGTTTTTTTCTATTGTGATTTGGTGGGTGGTATTTTGCCAGTTTATAAGCTTAACTTGTTTTCAACTCTATTGTAATTAATGGTTTGCATTTTGGCCACATCATGAGAAAACCATGTTTTTAGTTATGTTTTGATTTGTGGCAAATATTAAGTTTACACATGGATACATGTTACATTTCAGAGGAAAAACTTGATAGATGAACCAGACGAATAATATATTTCATTAAGATTTTGTTGCTATCAGTGAGCAAAATGAAAACTGCACTCTTGTAACCTCCTCACTAGGTGATGGTAGCAGTACCAATGGGATGTCCAGTACAAGTTTATATGCAGATTGAGAACCAACTTGGCATCAGAAACTAGTAACTGGTGTCAACACGATCATCCATCTTCAGACCTACCTAGCTGTACTTAACAGGCAGCAAGATACTTTCTCGGAGTGTGGTCTGATTTTAATACAATCTGAATAACTTAGTCACACCTCCCACTACTTCAACATTCTGTCCACCTCATTATCATTGGCGTGATCCTTCGGAATCCAGTAAAAAAAAAAAACAGGTTCTATTTCTGTAGTGACAGTCGATAAGTGGGTAAAGGAAAAATAGACTACTACAGACATTTATACTGGCGTGGTTATTAGTGTAATGCATCTTCAATGTTTTATATGGACATAATTCTAGTATATATACTATAAAACAGCAATGGGGTATCATCAGTTATTTACGAATAGCTTTTTCATAAGATAAAATTATACAAAGTTATCTCATATTTATTTAAAGGACAGAGTGGTCGTTAAGAGTCCATGAATGTAAGAACACAGTAGTTAGTATAGAATAACTAGGATAAAGTAAATATTAGTTACGATGTTTTTGAATTATCACGGGGAAACATACAAGACAGAAGCAACACTTAAATTGACTACAAGTCTTGTGTACGTAGGGTGTGTGTAATGGATTTTCAATTTCTGGTTTATTATCACCAATTCCCTGTCGTGTGTCTGGTTTAACCATAATTTAACGATCTGATAAAGTTAAATTTCTTGGAATAATGGTGGATGAGAGTTTGGGTCTCCAGAAAGGTGGTATGCATAGGCACTTACATGTTGAGAAATTTAGCGAAAACCGTAAATAGTGATGTTCTTCTCTCGACTTATTATGGCCTTGTCTACCCATACCTGGGATACGCAGTACCTATTTGGGGAAATGAAAACAATAGAACCCGTTTTCTATTTCGTCTTCAAAAAAAGCCATAAGAGTTATATTTTCCTTAAATAAACGTCAATCCTGTAAAAATTCTTTCAAAATTATAAGGTTCTGACCTTTCCTTCTCTTTTTATTCTTGAAACCCTCACTTTTGTAAAATTAAATTTCCCTGTCTTTTCAACTTTCTCTAACCACTCTTACACTCTTCGTGTCAATCACAGTTTAAGAGTACCAAAGCATTCTACTGCCTTCTTTGAGAAACATACCCTTTATAATGGTGTAGCTCTTTATAACTGCCCTCCACTCTCACTTAAACTGTAGACTAACAATATAAAATTTAAGAAACAAATGAAAAGCCTTCTGCTCGACCTTTGTTCTTACAGCGTCCATGAGTTTCTAGCTGGCCATAAATAATTCTGATTCACTGTGATTGTTGCAAACTTTTAAATACAAATAAATTGTTTTTGCTCTATCTTTTCACATGTTGTAGTCTTAGTTGATTATTGTTTATTGCATTACTATGACTTGGCTTATGCGTGTATTTATGTTTACTGGCTTAATAAATGATTTGATTTGGTTGTATTGTAATGTGTGTCTTGAAGAGAGGTATTTGTAAGTTGAAAGGTGGGAGGTGCCTATTGGTAGTTTTTTTTTTAAGAAATCGTCTGTTAGTAGAATAGGTAATTGGGTCTTATCATACGAGGGACCTATATTTAACTATTTAACACCTATAATTCTTACATTTACCTTTTGTATAAAATTTTAAAAATCACTACTAATGTATATTACTACTTAATACTGAATTAAATAACCTAACTTATTGTTGCTTGTTTCCTTGTGAAAAGAATTATTCAAATTACTAAATTTTATTGATATTTTCACATTGACGGTATCAACCAACAAGTAGGAATTGGCAATAAACATCTGGAAGTTGTAAGCAAATAAACAGCGTTCGTAAAGTGTTGAGTCACAGTTGAGGCAATTTCGTTGTGGTCTTGGTGCAAATATTGGTTGGAATACAAGTTAGAATCTTGTTGCAAAACTTCTTCAATTTTATGCTCTTGTAGTCAATCCACTTTATTTGTTGATATCCTCGCCTCAAAATCAAACCTGAGTTTGAATCTTAGTGGAAATAAAAATATCATGGTAAATAGTATAAAGTTTATAAAAATTTAAAAGAAATATATTTACCAACGTAAATGGTGCTAAGCATATTTCTTTGTGTCTTTGTCAATATACACAGACAGTAAGCAGTCCGGCTACTAAGTTGAGCTAATACCAAAATGGGCATCATTATTATGATGCGCTGAATTCTAAGTGGTAGAAACTTAATCTTTTTTTCTTAACTCTTTTTTAGCTTTATTTAAAAATACTGACACATTGTCACCATTACTTATACAAGAGACATGGGTTTTACAGGGTTCAAAAATCAAGTTCAATTCAATCATCAATTTTATTTTTTTTATTTTTATTTTTTATTTTTTTTTTTTTTATTTGAAAGGATTTATTGGTCTCAAGTAATACTTAAGTTAGAAGTATACAGGGAGTTTGCAAAAGAACATAGGAATTTTGACACTTTGTTGTATATGTCACATGAAGCTTATAATTAATACATAAAAAAAAGAAAGAGCAGCAAGTGTCTAAGGTGACCACAATTTGTTACATGGCACACATTAAGTCGACAGCTCAGTTCTTCCCAGTAGTGTCTGCAATGATTGTTGAAAAAACGCTTCAGTCCTAATCCTAAATTTGGGTAGATCGGCTTGTAGTGGAGCGACATACTCACAATCCTTTACGAAGCCTAATAGGTAGAAATCACATGGCGTCAGAAAGCTCTGTAATTAGACCTTTGCAGCTAATCCAGTGGTTAGGTACAGTATTGAACCGTCGGCGTACTGAGTTATGCCAGTGAGGCAGTGTACCATCTTGCTGCTAAATGAAGTTCTGTGTTTCATCCTCTTCCAATTGGGGAAATATCGAAAGTTGGTAATACCAAGACAGGAAGTACCAGTTATAGTGGCTCCTCAAAAAAATAAAGATCCATATTTTTTTCTGTCGACCACTAACCCTCGATCGTCCGTACTCTACCTTTGCAAGAGGAGGCCGTATTGTCAAAACCATTTATGACTGCTATCACAAAAAATAATTAAATATGGAACGGACCTTGCACAGTTCTTACAGATTCGGTCCTTACAAACTTTCTTTGTACATGCTTCCTGTTCACGAGTCGCCATTTTGCCTCTAAGTGTTTTTTAACGGACGGTGAAGGAATCACTCCACGGGCATCCGCACAGGTGCCAGCCAACAATGCTGAGTTGTTATTTCATTTTATGTATTGGTTAGAATTGGAAGTGTTATGCAAATGTTATTACAAGGTATAATAAGTCCTATAATATTTTGTAAACAACCGGTATTTATAAATTACTAAAGTATTTTTCTTGAGGTTTTAGTAAATAGAGTAATATTGGTCCAGTAATATTTTTTTAACAATGTTGAGACTTAAATTCGATTTTTAATTTTTTTTGTGTGGAAAAAATCAAATGGGATAAGTTTAAATGCAAATACGCGAGAGTAAACTTGTATAGGGTATAACATTGTTATTTCTGTTCTATAATAATTGAAATCACGCTTATTATCATGACTAAACACATTATTTCAATTTAATTTTTAACAATATATTTATTAGATAAAGGTTTCAGACTGAAAACAAACTCCTGGAGGGGATTCTCCAGAGATTCCATGAAATGTATTACCAGTCGTAACAATGTACGTGCCTCGCCGACTCCTGTGGGAAAGGCTAGTACAAACAAGATTATCATAGTCTAAGCATAAGGCTACTAAACCACTACACCTATATTGTGCTAGCCTACATTCATTACTACTATAACTGGTATAGTATTATAAAATAGTTTAAATCCTCTACGAAGTTTAAACACAATTTCATTAGCATTAGTCTAATGATTTTTTTTAATTCACAAAATAATTTTTGAGTAAATAAGTAACTGCTCTTAAATGTTTTATTTTTCAATAGAGAACTTTGCCTCAGAACACACACTTACTCACACATAGACTGTGCTCTTACAGGCTTAATGTATTTAGGGTTTTGACGATTATAACATTTGGTATATTTATTTTACACAGAGAGTATGAATTATAAAATAAATTAGATCCTTGAAATAAGAAATTGAGAACAACAAAATGCATTATGACATGAAAGACACGTATCACGATACACAAGCTATTGTACGTAGTCTGAAATATGTCACATGAAGTTCTATGTCAAGGTACATCCAGGGATAGTAACAATGATAAAAAAAAACACGAATTATTGTAGAACTGATATGGACTATGAATAAGCGTAAATGTTTTCTTAAACTTAATAAATATAAATGATAATCAGCTGTTGTTGGTGACCACCAGCTGACTTCTTGAAGGAAGTCCGTTTGGTTCGTTAGTGCTAGTGCCGAATATATATATATCTTGCTGTCACTGTTCAATAATTGTAAGCTGAACACTTCAAATGCAATGGTATGTCATACATACTCATTCACAATCTATACTCACCCATAGCTTTTGAATAAATCGCCGTCTTTTGAATAATTGAAATAAAAAAATAGATATACTTACATTCATATACTAATAAATTTTTCTTTATATTTGTAAAAAACTTTTGATTATTGTTTATATTGTTTTATTAGGAAAACTATTATAATAAATTGGAAAGTTCATTTAACATTGTTATTACTTAACTGAACTGAAGGACCAAAACACTTTAATCTCGCACCCAGCCTATAATCTCAATGGCGTTCACTTTAGTGGTGTTTGTAAGCTCTTCATCTTATGTCACCAATAAACCTTTTAGACTCTAGACCCTTTGATCATCAACTTCGTACAACACAGAGTGACCCATTAAAAAGAAATTTCACATTATTTTTTTATCTTCCTTCAAATAACCACGTTTTACTTACATAAAATTATTTTCTGTAATGCAACATACATGAGGTTCTCCCCTCCTTTAGACTATTGGGAGAGGGAGGTCGAGCGGCTTAACACGTCAAGTAAGAGACAACGCAGGTTCGAATCTTTGACAGGACGTTTTTGTAAGTAATGTTGACCTTGTACTGTATTGGTTCTTCCCATTCATCGTATGAATAAGTTTCCCACACAGAAAACTTATCTTTGGGGAATGGGCAGAGTATGATTATATAGGAGATCGGCCTGGCCTCAAAAAAATTTTATTAGTTTTTCAAAAAATAGTTATTACATACTTAAAGCGGTTTGGAGCTAACAGACCTGCTTATATGTTTATATAGTTCCAGCATTATTGGTAGCTATAATTTCAAAATAGTTAGTTAATATAAAATTCGTGGGCGTAGCATTGCAGGTATTATTGTTTAGCTAATGTTCATTTACTGAATCTCTCAACTTAACATCACAAAACTTTTATTTTTGTTAAGCTTTGGTGGTAGAAAGGGGGTGGTAGAAAGGATTGTTGAGTCCTAACCTCACTAAAAAATCTATTCTTATTCATTTTATTTAAGAACTCCTACCTCAAGTAGGCCTACTGAAACTATGACGAGATTGGAAATACCATATCCAATTACGTGATGATATTAGCCAGCTGTAACCATAACAACACCTCACCGCCTTGAGAGGTTGTCAATTTTTTAATAACCATACGTGTCCAATAACTTCCTCGTTTGACTATACACTTCTGTGAAAATAAACATTTTATAACCACGCATTTTCTCATTGTTTACAATGTCTTATATAGTTTCTTTCCTTACTGTTTATATAGTTTTATATGTTGGCAAACGAAATGTGCTCTCGGCAACATTGAGAGCTTCACCCAAATGCCACTAAGCGCGCTCATGTCAAGTCAGGAGATTCATTACATCGAGTATAATCTTAGTAAGTACTAACAAACAAAGTCAGCCACATTAGATCTCTCTAGTTGCGTCATGAATACAGCCATTAACGAGTATTTAACTATCCTAGAGAAGATCATTAATAGTTTTTTTTAGTTCCAATTCAGTTGCCGGATACATAAAAAATGATTGAGCACACATGGTGGGCTGTGCGACCCATCTGATTCTTGGCGACCTTGACCTAGACAATCAGCCGACTGCACTGTTACGAAGTATTTGTTTATCAGATCGGGAATAATATTTGTATCTTCAACTGCTGTTTCGTCTTCTACCCTCACTTTATCTATTGTGTTCTTCATATTTCTACCTGTTAATGAATTGATCATCTTCAACTGATTTGTGTTATCACCGTTACAGTTTGTAAGTAATGTTGAATAATAAAGTTTCTTTGTTTTATCTATATCTTCTTTTTAATTTAGTACAACAATTTTCGTAATTTGTTTTAAAATTCAAATCGTAAAGTTTTATTTTGTATTTTTTATTCATACTTTTCCTCTTGTTCATACGATTAATCAAATTCCTATTTATCCAGGGGTTAATTAATTTAGATTTACTAATTTTGGAGGTTATGGGCACTGTCTTCGTACTTATATATACTATTTGATTTAAATGATCATGGAACATATCAAAACTCATATTTACATCATTATTAAGGACGAAAATATTCCAATATGTGGCACTGAGTTCTGATTTAATTAGTTCGTGATTTATAACTATTTTATTTGGCTTATTGTCTAAAATTTTTCTGAGATTGTCTGCACTAATATACGTTTCATATTTAAGTCCCAAAACACAATGGTCAGTGATGCCTTAATCAAAAATACTACTTGAAAAATTATTTATTTTACGGTTTCTTACAAAAATATGATCAATAGACGAACTGCTATATTGAGTGATTCTTGTAGGCACATTTGCAAGGGACATAAAACCCTGGTTACTAAGTACACTTAAATAGTTCTATTTACTTATTGAATTTCCAATCAAGTTTAAATTTACATCGCCTAGATAAATAACATCACCTTTGAGACTCGGTAAGATATCAGAGAATTCATCAATATATTGGTTTTCTGCATGGCTATGTAACCTATATACACATAGCAATCTGAAGGAACTATAAGTAAAATTAACATCTAAAAGCAATACATCAGCTGTTTGCATAGTTAAATCAACCTTATTAACCAATACTCCATTCTTAACATAAGACTCCCCCAGATGGAAATGAATTATTAAAACATGCAAAAATCTGGTATCCTGTAATGTTAAACAAGTCAATTCCATCTTTACCAAATGTTACTTAATACTATAAAATGCAAATTATCCTGATATTAAAATGTTCAGATAGAAAGAGATTGAAATTTTAAATCTTCTAGGTATAGTCAAATCAATAATGTTTCTATGGAATCTCAATTCAATAAATAATTTTTTCAAACCGATTTGCAAATAAAGGTCCAAAAAATTCTGATAAAGTTCAATTTTAAAATTGTTTTCATAGTATAAAAATAAACGAACATTTTAAAGGATGGAAACAGACATTTTATAAATTATTCTTTAACTCGCTATCATGGACTCAAGGGTTGGTATCACTTCTAAAGCAAACATTTCAAGTAGTTTATATTAATAAAATTAGCTGTGTTTACAACCGTTTTTGGCCAAAATCTAAATGTTTTAGTGTTTTGTACTAAAACATCGTACCATAACTTAAATTATAAAGATTGTTGTAATATCATTACGAGTACATTTGTATACTTAAAATAATAAAATATATGCGAATAATAAAAAACAACGTACCTTTCAGACATTTATAACATAATTCAACAAAAGTAGCTTTATTTCAAAGTGAATTTTCCATTTAATAACACTTTAAAAAACACTACAATAGTTTATATCTAATGAACAATACAGTTATCATAATGTATCAGTATTAATAAATTTAAGTTACTCAAACAATCTACTACTTATTGTTACTTTAAAAGTGCATTATGAAATGCAACTTCCGTTTATTTATAATTGTACTTCTGAGTCTGTTTATTCAACAAAATTTACAAAAGTTAGATGGGTTTTGGCTTTTTACGATGTCTGGCCAGAAAAAATTAATATTTGAAATGAAACTCAAAATAGTATTTGAAATGAAACTCAAAATCTTTCTACAAGATAAATAACTAACATGGAATCGCTTTCTCTTTCATAAAACTAGTCAGTTGTATTAAATGATCTCTGAGAAAGGTGTGTGTGCCATCAGAAGACGGCCAACGGACACTACTCGAGATCGTGAGAGAGGGGGCCCACTTAGATAATTCATACATCTGAAAGCATCTCCGACAGTTTCTCCTTAGTGCTAATAGGTTGTCTTCAGTTTTTATTCTGTTCCTAACGTAAGCAATAAGATTATTAGATCCATACATTTCTCGGCTTTCTACTTAGGTCGACACTAATATTCTCACAACGGGACTTGAACCATTACTTAGATTTTACGAGCGTATTACTTAAAAGGGTCGTGCAATAAAGCTGTCAAAAAATTAATTACTAAATAGAAACTTACTTAAGCCATAGAAATAATGTACGATATTTTCCATGTTTTAATTTGTACGATTTTTAATAGTTTTGAACAGTTGTGTACTATAAACTCAAAGCACTCGTTTCGAACTCCACCGATGCTCTTACGTGATGTGCTTTGTGTGGGCATCGTGAGGTCTTGTAACCTCTCTCCTTCTCGTGTTACATTAGATTAAGTTTTTTGTTAATTTTATTAATTTGATAAAATATTATGCAAATTGATATTATTTATAGTATCTCAGGGTCGTTTTTTATGGGTAAATCGGTGAGGCTGTAAATTACAATAATTAAAACTCCAGATTTAAAAAATCAATTTATTACATTCTTTTACTTTCTTTGTATGAATTTCAAGACTACAAAAATGAATTTAATTACTTTTTTACTGATTACTAGAAATATATTTAACTTAATTATAACTAAAACTTATCTTTAAGTCTCTTCTTTGTCTATTGCTCTCCTCGTGGTCGCCTTCTTCATTGTAAATAAAGTTTGTGTTAAGTTTTGCACAACAATTATAATAAAAGATCTAGAATTAATATTGAATCACATTTCTGAATTATTTATCGATATTTTAGACTATGTACGTTCATAACACTTTTATTAGTAATTAGGTTTTGGAGTCCAGCGGACACCCGAGTTGACTTGTGCACTCTACATTGGACTGGAAAGAAGTGGCAGAGTCATTGACGATGCTAGCTTGGGTTGCCAGTCCGTTACAAGCGAGAGCATTGGGTTTGAGGCTATCTACCGTCAACCAATAGCGTCTCTCATCTACATTGGACTCGACCATTACATTGTCACACTGACACCCCTTTGGATTGTTAGATAGACTCGTCCCATGTGACACCAGACTGAACAGGTCTGCCTTATCTGTTTCGACAACAATGCTTAGGTATTTTGTTTACGTCTCGGAGGTCTGCAATGGAATAAATATGCCTGCCCACTTCTCTATACTTGTTGGCTATTAATTTACAATGAATTCCGAATATTATTTGAATGTTCGTTAATTATTTTAATTAAAATGTATCTATTTCTTCATTAAAATAATTTATCATTTATTTAATTTAATTAATTTAATCGTCAATTTGGTGGACCTGTTACAGTACCCCCCGATTTTTGCGATGTGCGGTTAGCGCGAGTCAAAAAATCTAAATTTTAACATGTTCCGCCTAAATTGTCGGTTATTGTTCAGATAAGTTTTAGTTTTACAATATTAACTATATCTAGAATGGACTAAATCTATCTATTAATATACAATACAATTCTAAATCCCATTCAACAAATCATGTAATCAACAATTCGTGATTTTTTTTATACACTAACAAATTCATGTAAATCACTAATCACTAAATCAATAAATCACTAAATGTAATCAATTACATTATTAATTTTCAATTATAGAAGAACAGTTTAAATTATTTGTTATTAATTAGTAACAAAACATCTTTAATGATTCTTTGTCATTAATGCAAGTTATCATTAATATTAATTATCTTGTAGTTAGTTATAAAAACGCTCCAATGAATTCGTGAAATTTAAATTATTATTTTAATTTTTAATCAAATATTGAATACTGATAAAAAATATATGAAAATTGTTAACAAGTACAATTGTAATTTTGCATCATCATTGGTTAAACATTTAAATGTTATTCATACACTTTTCTCATTATTTATGTGGTACAATTGACTTAATAATAACAACAGTATTTCAAAACATACACAAATAAAATTTCATTTAAATGCAGTTTAAAAAATATTCACAAGATTAAAAACATTATTTAACACCTTCAAATAGTATTATAATTACTCTGACAAGTGGTTATAAAATAGTAAATACTTTGTTTTATTTACATCAAAACTTTTCAATGGTAAAGTTATTTAAGTTATTCTGTCATTTATGATTATGATTCGACAGAATGTATATACATGTCTTCCATTAATTGATGGTGAAATACAAAATTATTTAAAAAAATATTTCATATGGAAACATAGATTGCTGGTAGCAACCAATTTAAAAATGATCAAAGTTCAAAAATTGATTTATTCTTGATCAAGTTTCTTATTTCTTATTATGAAGTTATAACAGTCAAGTGATCATTGTTATATACCACTTAGTTTGTCATACAAACACTTTTTATGAAAATGCATAAAATAATTATTTCAGAGTTCACGCTTGTAGTGGTTCATATTAAAGAAGCAGTTCATCGGTTACCTTATGGTCGTTTCACCTTGTCACTTCCTAGATTGTCTACACTGTATCATTTGTGTCACAGTGCCCATTTGTGTCACTGAGTGTCCATTGGTGTCACTGAGTGTCCATTTTTTAGTTTGTGGTCTAAAAAAACATGAGATATTATAGTACTCCATCACATAATTAACAATGTCATCTTTGTTTAAGTCATAGTTTCCACCCCCCATTAATTTATTTTCAAACTCTTTTTGTTTATCTATTCCCCAGTATTTGTTTCTAAAATCTATTTCAAACTAAAAGAAGTTATTCCATTTGTCTAGTCTGTTTCTGACCCATACACTTGATTCCCCTTTTAAATGTTTCATAATGAATAATATTTGACAATCCCACTGATCTTCTGATAAGTCTACAAATTTCTTTGCAAATTTTATGAATGTCATCGGGTGGCATTTGTTAGAGTCTGGGTAAAAATCAACTAGGTATAGTTCTGCACTAGTACTAGATATTTTTTTGTTATTTGTAGTGTTCTGTGCCGTTTTACTTCTGTCATCAACAACTTTATCTGGTGACCTATCTACTGTGCTTGTATTGTTTGTATTAGTTTTATTACTATTAGCCCTTACTACAGGTGTTTCTCTAGTTATTTGCATGGTATCTGATCTATTACTGATTATTTTTAGTTTTTCATTAACATGACATTTAAAGTCATCTATTTTACAATCAAAGTCAGTGTTACAAAGTGTTACGGCTTTTTCTATTTTCTCATCTATCATTGTGTGTAATTGTACTATTTGCTCTTCTACTCTATCATTGACTCTACTCATTTGATTGTCTAATTCATTGAATACTTCAGTTAGTTTTACATTTAATTCTATGTATTTGTCTAACAGTGTTTTATTTACTTTACTTAGTCTGTCCTCAACATCATTTATTTTGACAGTCTGTTCCCTATCTTTATTATTTATTTCATTCACAATACTATCTTCCTTTATTTCAATTTCTTTATTAAAGTCTATTTTTACTTTTTCTATTTTAATGACAAAGTTATTTTCAAGCTGACTTGTCCTATCATTGAAATCTTTTCTGAGTTCATTAAATCTCATATTAGTTTCATCATTCTTCTTTATCATGTTATCATTAATTTCTTTAATTTTAACATCTGTCTGATCTAGCCTATCATTAATCTTATCAAGTTTAGTGTTAAAGTCAGCATTCATGCTTGACAATATCTCCATTATATTAGATAATGTATTTTCCATGTTTGAACTTGGCCTATCCATATTATGTTTATTATTTTGATCTATTTCTTTTTCTTTAATTATACTTAATGAAATGTCTGAGTCATCTGAGTCATTCTCAGTGATTTGATCATTATTTATTTTAGACATGATTAGCTTACTGGAATTCAACAAGTTCAAACATACAAAATTTTCAATTTAAAAATTCAATAAAATAATTCAATAGAATAAAATTCAAAAATTCAAAAGTTTCAAACAAAATTATCTTTAAATATATTTAACATATTTGAAAAATACTTTACAGCCCCACGTGGTTGGTGCCAAACTGTAACCTCTCTCCTTCTCGAGTTACATTAGATTAAGTTTTTTGTTAATTTTATTAATTTGATAAAATATTATGCAAATTGATATTATTTATATTATCTCAGGGTCGTTTTTTATGGGTAAATCGGTGAGGCTGTAAATTACAATAATTAAAACTCTAGATTTAAAAAATCAATTTATTACATTCTTTTACTTTCTTTGTATTGATTTTTAAGACTACAAAAATGAATTTAATTACTTTTTATTGATTACTAGAAATATATTTAACTTAATTATAACTAAAACTTATCTTTAAGTCTCTTCTTTGTCTATTGCTCTCCTCGTGGTCGCCTTCTTCATTGTAAATAAAGTTTGTGTTAAGTTTTGCACAACAATTATAATAAAAGATCTAGAATTAATATTGAATCACTTTTCTGAATTATTTATCGATATTTAGACTATGTACGTTCATAACACTTTTATTAGTAATTAGGTTTTGGAGTCCAGCGGACACCCGAGTTGACTTGTGCACTCTACATTGGACTGGAAAGAAGTGGCAGAGTCATTGACGATGCTAGCTTGGGTTGCCAGTCCGTTACAAGCGAGAGCATTGGGTTTGAGGCTATCTACCGTCAACCAATAGCGTCTCTCATCTACATTGGACTCGACCAATTGTCACACTGACACCCCTTTGGATTGTTAGATAGACTCGTCCCATGCGACACAGACTGAACAGGTCTGCCTTATCTGTTTCGACAACAATGCTTAGGTATTTTGTTTACGTCTCGGAGGTCTGCAATGGAATAAATATGCCTGCCCACTTCTCTATACTTGTTGGCTATTAATTTACAATAAATTCCGAATATTATTTGAATGTTCATTAATTATTTTAATTAAAATGTATCTATTTCTTCATTAAACTAATTTATCATTTATTTAATTTAATCGTCAATTTGGTGGACCTGTTACAATCTGTAATGCCCGTAGGCAACTCGGTCAAAGGCCTTACTTGGGTTTGTTCTACACCATCCCAAGGGTCTTTAGTTTACATCTCAAGGGCATTTGCATACCATTTTGACCCCCCGTAAGCTGGACTAGTGGGGGTTGGCATGGTCTAGAAATCAACTCAGTCCTAAAATGCTTCACACACTGCAAAGCGGACAGTCCACAAACTAAGGAATAAAGTGCGACCACTGTTTAATTTTGAAACAAGCAATTTGTCTATTTATTTGG
Source organism: Stictocephala bisonia (assembly GCA_035578905.1). Lineage (NCBI taxonomy): Eukaryota > Metazoa > Arthropoda > Insecta > Hemiptera > Membracidae > Stictocephala > Stictocephala bisonia. The sequence goes on from JAQJVL010000233.1 coordinate 764,880, forward strand.
CTCTGCCCTTAACCTTGCGGGAGAGCTTGGCCTACTGAGGGCCCTCTGAATTTAGTTAAGCTTCAGATTTTACACGTAAAGGGTGTTAGATCGAAAAATATTTTTGAATAAAATTGTTAGTACCCATGTAAGTAATAAATGTGTTACGGAGAAAAATTTCTAAAAATTTCTTTATGGAGATATAGCTGTCCAAAATGACTACTTTGGTATTTTTTGGCGCATAATTCATGAACAAACCGTGTGATATATTTTATTAACATTTTGAGAGTATAATGGAAAAAGGTACTAACCAACCTAGTATATAGTAAATCTTTAAAAAAAATGTTAAATGTTACTAATTATTTTTCTACAAATAATATTTGTTCAAATTGTGAGTTGAAACTTGTATAGTTATCTTTGCCAGAAAAAAAGTAGAATAATAATATATATACATACATATATATACATATATATACACATATATATATATATATATATATATACATATAATTTATTTATAGAGATTACTATAAATGAGGGAGTTATGTCTTTACGTCAAATTTGTGGAGTGGGGCAGGCGGGGGCTATGAGGTGGAGAAAGGGGAGGGGAATACATTGCTTTTCCGTTACTGAGTCAGGATCTTTACTACTCTTAGCGGCAGTTGCGATAAAATCTAGTACTTAATTTTTTAGAGCGCTAAACTTGGCACTCGGACGAACACCTTTAATCTCGTGGAGCTGAGACTGTGTATAGGGAGAATGAATATTCGGCACTAGTGATTCAGTGCTGTAACCCAGTTACTTGGGGACAAAGTGTTGTGGGGATAGGTTCTATGCTCAGTCCTCTTAATATCGACATGGCCAACGGTTACGATTGACGTGGAAACTACTAGAGAATTTTTGGGTGTTTATGGTGGGTGTTGTCAAGGTTAAGAAGTTGAGTAGGGAAAGCTGAGTGTCAGGATAGCCAGTTAGCTGAAATTCAGACCAATACTACGTGGTTCGGATTCCACATAAAACTTTAAGTCACATAGTTGGGCTATTTATTATAGATCTTTCTGAAGAATTGTCAGTGGCAATTACTATACACGTTCATCTGCACTCATCACACTCATTCGCCCCTCATATATTCCCATATCTCTACAATCGGTGTCTTACTGTCTTTTTTATAATGAAACTCATGTTAGTATCATTAAGGCTGGGCCATTCAAATCATTATTTATAAGTATAATAAACTAATTGATACTTCATCCGAAATGTTCCTAGACGTAAATCTTCTAATTAAACAAGGGGTTTTAAATCTTAATTTTGATACCCTTACAAACACAATTTGTACCATTGCTCATAAAGAATTACGTTTGACCACTATTTAAAAACAATTTCTGTTATATTTACATTTACGAACTTGAAGGTATTACCACAGTGTGACACACTAATGGATTTCCCTTCCTGTTATTAGGACGTTAAGCCCTAAATGGCCCTCACCAACCACTTAAGGACGCCTGCTACCATTATGGAATAAAACAGTCTCCGGACGATCACCATAAACGACTTAGCGAGTATTTCACGTTAGTAAATAAGCTGTAAATGTCTTCGTGACTGTAAAAAACACAGATAAGAATAATCACTCTCAATCTCCATGAAGGTGACTTATTTAATATTTACATGTTCTTTTATGTTTCTTTCTTAATGTGTTCCTATGTGTTTATATTTTACTACAGTTTCTGTTGTTTGGTAATTCATTTCGTAATTTGTTGATTTGTGTAACATTGTAAAAATTTCCGGAGTATGATATTTAATAAATTATATTATAAATTGTCATACTGTAAATCGATTATACGAGTATGATGGGGAATTACAGAGCAGGAGAGTTAGGTCGAAATCAATACCATTCGATGTACGTGTTTTTCAATACCACCTTACGTGTTTGGACGGGGGATGGTCAGACAGGCGAAATATATGTTTTTGACCATAAAAACTTTCAAATTTCATAAATTAGTAGGAGGGTAAGTGGTAAAACATTGGACGAAATACAGACGTCGTCATTGAGCATGTAACTATGTGATATCCGGTCAAGCGACATGTTGCTCATAAGCACACACAATCCTCCTGTAACGGACTATGGTTACATCTAATTTAATTCTGTACCCATGTCGGGTGGTTGGGTCAACGTCAGATTCTACAGGACGGGTGGTTAGGTCTACGTCAGTTCTCTTCAGGCTGGATTGGTGAATGGGTCAAGATCATTGCTTACATTGTAGGGGTAGTTGGATGGATCTCTTCAACATTTCAAAAATAAATGGCTGTTATGCGTATTTTTGTTTTGACCATTTTATTGTTATATATCAGTTTTATGCTCTAGCGTAAAACAATCTGTATGTTATACATTCTTCCCTTCAATTCAGTTTTTGATTATTGATATAAATTAACTGTTTTATCAATAAATAGCTGAAATTTAACCAATACAATTTGAAAATTATCCTCTGTGATCAACTTGGATATTATACTGTCATTAAATTAGTTAGCCCCACCCTTATGATCATCTTGGGTTATCATCTGTGATCTTCTTGGGGAGCCCCCATCATCAACTTGAATAGCCCCTCTTGATCAACGTAGCTAGCCTCCGTGATTAAATTGGGTAGCCACCCATGTATAACTTGGATTTCCACATGATTAGCTTGTGTAGCCTCCAAGATCAACTTTTGAAACCCCTCGTGATTAACTTGAGTATCTTCTGTTATCAGTTTGCGTAGCAGTCAGATCCATGATCAACGTAGGTATATCTATACTGAATACAATGTAAATTGTATTTGACTATTTATATTCAAAAAATTAGCCTGAATGTTAAGGGGTTTTGGGGGCGAAGCCCCCAAAGAGCTGCGCAAGTCTCATTATATAATTCTTTTATAAGGGAATATATTTTAAGAGAGTATTGTTGTTTTGAGAACCATGCATGTACAAAATGACTCCTCTGTTATGTCTGTCAGTTTCGGTCTTGTAGAGTATGAAGTGGCTTACAAACACCAGTAAAGTCTGCGTCGCGTGAGATTGCACAATCGGAGGCGATAAAAGTGTTTTGGTCCTTCAGTACAGTTTATTAATAAACATGTTAAATGCACTCTCCAATTTAAAATAATAAATGCCATACGATTCTTCAGTACTCCTTAAAAAACTTATTTTATATCTTAACAATTTGAAAATATGTCTTAGTTTTGAATTTGTTATTTTAAAGTAGCTGGTCTCTTTAATTTAACTGTACAAAAAGCATGGTTTTGATTGTATCTTATTGTATATCTCACCCATACAAATAAATTTTTCTTAAGCTTAAGTTAGCTAGGATTTAACAAAAAAAATTATTTTAAAAAATATTACAGGAACAAGAATAGTACTTTTTTCCGTAATGCACAATAATTGTAACAATTCTACTGTTTATTCATAGAATATAATTTGATTAAGTAATCCACAAGTTTATGTATACTTCGTAGTCTTAGCCTCGTCATTGCTACTACTAACAGGATTGTACGTTCAGCTTTTTTTATTCATGCATATTTGTTTGTAACATTTAAAAATACATGTTGGTTTTTTATCAGTCTAATTGATGCCTTAGACTAAGGCAGTCCATCAGGAGACAAAGCCTCTTAGGTAATTTATGAAGATTTATGGTAAATACAACAACGACTTTAACAGGCTGCTGGAAACTGTTTTACCTCATCCCACAAGTCGAGCTATAAGTACTTGGTAGATCTAAAAATAACATATACCGTGATCTTACTTACTTATTTCGTTTATTTAATTTTAACATATTAACATATACACTTACTTGTTTTTGTCAAAATTAATATTACACAGTTCATACTTGTACTATTAATTTAGACGGGAGTTTAGGAATGTTAAGTTGCCTTTACCACTGAAACATAAACAACTTAACATTTATTGTTTGGGTCGACCACTCGGTAGGTCAGGAAAAACATGGATCCTAGGTATGAAGTTTGGGCGATGTATAAGTACTAAATGGAACAAGTAACAAGTGTTTCCTCAGGAAAAACATGGATCATAGGTATGAAGTTTGGGCAAGGTTTAAAGTACTAAATGGAACAAGTAACAAGTGTTTCCTCAGGAAAAACATGGATCATAGGTATGAAGTTTGGGCAAGGTTTAAAGTACTAAATGGAACAAGTAACAAGTGTTTCCTCAGGAAAAACATTGATCCTAGGTATGAAGTTTGGGCAAGGTTTAAAGTACTAAATGGAACAAGTAACAAGTGTTTCCTCAGGAAAAACATGGATCCTAGGTATGAAGTTTGGGCAAGGTTTAAAGTACTAAATGGAACAAGTAACAAGTGTTTCCTCAGGAAAAACATGGATCCTAGGTATGAAGTTTGGGCAAGGTTTAAAGTACTAAATGGAACAAGTAACAAGTGTTTCCTCAGGAAAAACATGGATCCTAGGTATGAAGTTTGGGCAAGGTTTAAAGTACTAAATGGAACAAGTAACAAGTGTTTCCTCAGGAAAAACATGGATCCTAGGTATGAAGTTTGGGCGATGTATAAGTACTAAATGGAACAATTAACAAGTGTTTCCTCAGGAAAAACATGGATCCTACGTATGAAGTTTGGGAAGTTTTAAGTACCAAATGGAACAAGTAATAAGTGTTTCCTCAGGAAAAACATGGATCCTACGTATGAAGTTTGAGAAGTTTTAAGTACCAAATGGAACAAGTAATAAGTGTTTCCTCAGGAAAAACATGGATCCTACGTATGAAGTTTGGGAAGTTTTAAGTACCAAATGGAACAAGTAACAAGTGTTTCCTCAGGAAAAACATGGATCCTACGTATGAAGTTTGGGAAGTTTTAAGTACCAAATGGAACAAGTAATAAGTGTCTCCTCAGGAAAAACATGGATCCTAGGTAAGAAGTCTGGCAAGGTTTAAGTACTAAAGTGTTTCCTCAGGAAAAACAATCAACATACTTAATTTGAATCGCTAAAACTATGTTGTTAACAATGAAACATTTGTGCATTAGGATAGGGTATTCATTGATCAAGCTTCCATAGATTTATAAATTAAAGAAAACTGAAAATGTTCAATCTCCAATCACGACCGAGTAGGCTACTGACGTACAATTCCGTGGCACAAAATAAACAGTACCTTAATTTGCATATATACAATGAAATGTCACACAACAGAAATTATTAAGAGTATAATAAATTAAAAATTTCACCATAATATTTACTTTTTATACATTTATCGTAACAAATTTTGTTCTGTAATCTTAATTTAATTAAACACCAAATATGTACGGTAAAGTTATGTAATGCGGTAATCGGGTTTATACTTTATGATACAATTTACATTTTATTTTAGTTAAATGAGTACATCGATGGAAAATGCTTTGTAAGTAATTATAAATAAAACAATAAAAAATTTAGCTACTCGAAGAAAATATTTATCTATTTATTCTGTAGTAATCAACAATTTTGTTCACTAATATATGTTACATACTAAATCCTTCTAGATAAATTTAGCACTTTACTTACTTAATATTTTATTGAACGAAGACTGCTCCTTGAATATGAGCTACCCATTTCCTTAAGTTTCACTGAGGGTTCAGCTAAAATTAACTCAAGTGTTCGGTTTAGTGACAGTTCACACTCAAATGGCCTGCGACAAAGAACCCTTCGGTCTACACTTCACTGATTTCTCTCTCTGACAACTCTAGGCTACGTTTTTGCTCTTTACCGCATTTAAGTTTATTCTCATTCAGCTGTAAGATGTTCCATCTGACTACATTAAGAAAGTAATCTAAATTGTGCCAACATTAATGGCTACATGATAGTTATTTGTTTAAGTTATCGATTTCGAGATCAATGCATCTCTCAATTTTTACCAAAATGAACTATATAAATTATATATTAATATATATCTTTTACGGTTGAAAAAAAACTTTTTAAAAGAAATGTGTGATATCTTAATGACACTTTCATAGGAATGCCGTATTTTGAAAACAAACTAACCTTATATCTGATTGACTTAGATGACTTATATCTAAGGTATAGTCTGATATTCTAGAAGACACATAAAGTAGGTTTAAAGGTGAACCCTAACAATCCGGGCACCTAAGGAGCTATGTTCTCTTCCACCTATGTACTTCATGGTACCCTGTAACTTCATGGTACAGGGCAATAACAGATGTGTGCCTAGTAAAGGTCAGCGGTGTTGTAGTACACACTCCTTGAACAGTATCTTGTAATGTAGTGACTCTAAAACTCATACAATAACTTGAATTTTAGGGACTCTCGTTTACTCATACACTCCAGCAAGGTCCCAAATTAGAGCCTTGTGGTACTCCTGAACTGGCAACAAAGTTTTCTGGGTACACGCTACGAAACTGCACTTTAAAAGTCCTACCCTAAAAGTAAGATTTTATCAACTGAATAAAGTCCGGGGAAATCCAAAGGAAGGGAGTATCATTAAAACTACACGTTCATCGATGAATGAAAATCTCGAAACGATTAATGCTATCAACCTGTTCTCGACACTCGACTATTCTCTTGAGGAGAGATAAAGTGGGAGACACTCTTATACAAAAAAGTGTGTAAAGCCTTTTCAAATATCTTAGGTACTACACCCTGAACATATATTGGTCTAAAATTAGACCAAAATATTCTACAAACAAAGCTTTCATAACTACAAATAAATCTAAAAGAGGCTTTAAAAAAAATACAATTAATAGTAGTAATTAAATTCAGTAACATAAAACAATTATAAATTTGTCATTGATTAAGAGCTGAGCAAAGTGAGGTACTTTGAAAATACAAATTCCAGGTAACTGTGTACATATATCTCCTAGACACTTGTCCAGTGCTAATCCTGCTTGGTACCGTCACAGTAGTGCCACTAGCTCTCCCCATGGAGGCGGGAGGAACCTCAGTCACGGTGGGTGCCCCCAGTAACTACATATTAGGGTAATTACTCATTTCCAAGTACAACACGTTCACTTCCTGTCGCCGACACTAATCCAGTTGTAATGCTACCGGAAATGGTTCTGTCCAGCTGTGTTCTGACACGAGCTTACACGGTGGAAGGGTTTCTGCGATTTCCTGTCCTCACAGGGGAATAATTAACGCAGAATACATTGTTTTGTAGTTACACACACTGGTAAAATTAAAAAAAAAATATTTTGTACTTCCTCGTTTAGTTCTTGAAGTAACTTATTTGTAAGTTGGAAAATATATTAAATTGTGAATTGATTACTTTTTGTTAATATCAACAATATTAAAGTGTCAAATTTGATAAAAAAACTAAAGATTTCGCAAAATATTCTTAATTGTCACTATTATTAAATATATCTTATTATCTAGCAGAAATCACATAAAATAGGGTAACAAAAATGTAATTTAATATTATATCAGACTGTTTTCGGGTGAGTAATTGGATTGTTTGACTTTGTAACCTGATTGAAACGATCGTACCTGATCCTTGAACAGTTTTTTGGCACTTCGTGTATACATACAATGATATCATTTACACCCTGAGTAATTTTATAAACATGGATTTTATTTCAAAGAATCGGTCTGTAATATTGAGCATCGTATTAGAGCATTTAAAGTTTTATTTGATATTTGAAGATGTCTGGTGGACCATAAGTTTAATTTCGTAGAATATCTTAAATAGGTCTAGAACCTAATTTCATTAAAAGAAACCTTATGATTGAATTGTGGTCCACTATATTTGGTTTTAATAATCTATACAGTTTACACATTAACTAATTATAATGAAGTTGAATCGTACAGTCCAAATAACGCACTTTAAGGCCCCTGTCGTTAGGTTGTATTTCAACTATTGAGCTATAAACTTTCCACCTGTGATTTGGCTTAGCAGATTAGTAAACGGCCATCTTATGGTGATTTGTCAACACGTTTAATTCAGCATTATATTCAGACAATTCTCTCCATAGTGAGAATAAGAGTATATTTATTACTGATGATCGATAAAATTGCCATAGCATAACTTAAATATATAGAATACCAGCCGACAGCTCTTGTTTCGCTACGGGTTAGTTGTCTCCGCTACCTTACACTTCACTCCGTGCTTCTCTCTAAACCATCACATCAATATAACAACTCAGTCTGTTTCCATTCTACTAGGTAATACAGTTTTAAAGTCTAGCTATAAGCCACTCCCCCTCTAGATAGTCTAGTTTATGGGAATGCAAAGTAGTGCAATCATGCAAGTGTTTATAGAAATTACCTTAAACCTTCGCAATTAAAACCAAATTAGCCAAGTTTTTGTGACATGTTTATGTTTTTGTACCAGCTCTTTGAAATACGTTATTTTTTAAATAAATTCCTATGACATTCTTACGGAAAAAAGTAAGTGTTGAAGTTGCTTCTGCCTGTTAGGAATGGAATGTTGAGAAATCCATTCTTAGTGGATTCACCTTTTTTGGATTTTATATAAGACTATAATATATGAAAAAATTACATAAATCAATATAAAACTACACTTAAAGTTGTGTAAGATTATAGAGGATGTAAGTTTATGTTCTTTATTTTAAACTGTTTTAAAAATCATCTGGTTCAGTTTTAAGGGAATACCCAACGTAGAGTTAAACATAAATTCTGAAATAAATCATTTTATGACTGATTTTCAAGTTATACAAAATGTTGATACTTTGATTTAAAATACGACTGTAAATTGCTTGAGTGTTTCAACTGTTAGATATACTGGAGGGACCGTTAGAGGCCGGCTGCGACAGTTCGTCACACTAACTCCGCGCTCATCATACGTCTCGTGTGACTGAGTCTAGTTTTTAATTGGCCTCGTTGCGTCTCGCGTGACCTGATAAGGTCAGAGCATTCTCGCGTGCCAAGTAACAATTACACGAGAACAGTTCTAACACTGCTCTAAGAAGATAACATATAACTGCTTTGTAAGTGCATGTTTTTTCGTTTTAAAAGATTGTAAATAGAATTATTCATATTTGAAGAATTGCTGTGGTAATTATTAGGTCTTATGACATTTTTTGCGGTCATTAGTGAGAATAAATCAGGAACGTTTAGGAAAATATTAAAGCTATACCGTCAATGATCAGGAGAAAAAGGAGCAGGATTTTTAAAGAGTTTGCAGAGGCTGTCGGCCAATGTTGTGGCTGTTGCTATTAATCCTAAAAAAACGATGTTATTTTCGAGCCCGATATACAATCACGCGTATCAAAACCAAACACGTATTTTTTATACGCGCATTGGAAGAAAATTCAATGCGCAAAATTATAAGTTTAAAATTACACCTCATACACAACTCTTGGCCAATAAATAACGAAAAAATATAGATTCCCAAATTGTGAATCGTGTAATTTTATTTTCGGTTCGCAAATAACATTGTTCTTATAGGATTAAAACCAACATGGCCGACAACCTTTGCAGGCTGTTAAATCGTATTTTAACACTTGTAATATTTAGTAGCTTTCTGAATACATATGACCATTGGTAACAAAAAAATTAATAAAATTAACACTACAAATTAGCACATTTATGTATTTAACTACATCAGACCTCCTAGGTCAACAGTTATTTAATGAAATTAAAATAATAATTTACTATAGAATATAAATTTATTTCCGCAGAAGGTAGAGATAAAACAGCACATTTGTATTATGAATATAATGTACCTTGTACTTCTGATGAATAGATTCTGTTAATTAGTACAGTAATATGCCCCTATAAAAGTATTCCCAACAAAAATAATCCCCAGCAATACCTACCATATGGCCTATTCTCTAAATATACTAACTAAACATAAACTACTTATTCCATGTTTTGTTTTAAATTGGATTCATAACACATTTTTAAAAAATGCCTCTTTCAACTGTAATGCGTTTATAAAATTAAATATATCTTACAGTATAAAATAATAATAGAATAGGCAATGCAAATCTAAAAGTACTAATGCATTATCAGAAATAAAATATAGAAATTTGAGAAATCATAAATATTACCCGACTGTATTGATTTATCTGTAATGGTTTTAAATTCCGCTTAAAACATACCATGATTAAAAAATATAAACAACTGTTCTTGCTAACAAATCAATCATGCAAGAAAAATGATTACGTTCAGAGATTTTATTTTATATAAACTAGAAAATAATATAGTGAATTATCGTTCACTGAATTTATTGTTAACTACCAAAACATATTTAAGCATTTTCTTTTATTTATTGTGACATTATTATTAAGTCAATCATTTACGTCATTATTTATTGGATTTCGAGAAATTACAAGTCTCAAAGTGAAAATTTGCAGCATTAAAAAAAAATAATTTAGTTTTCAAATATTGATTTGTATTATATTTTAGTAATAACATTTTATTCTATTCCTAAATGGAATTGGCAATTGTAATTTATATTTTTTTGTTTTTGAAAACATACTTTTTTATTTGAACAAATATTTTACATTTTAAAGCTATAACCTATCTCAAAAACAGTGAAAATTTCATTTTTCATACTTACTTCATGTCGATTTCATTGACAAAATTGTTTAACAAATTTCAACAGTTTCTGTTTTTATCAGAATGATTTAAAAACTTTATAATTCCAGTTACTAGTGTCAGATGATCTTTATATGTTTTTGTATGATTACAATAACGTTTATATTTAACTATACCGTGTAATACAGGCCTAACTCACAGTTGTTCAATGATTTGATAGTACGTATTTTTATATCAAGAAAAGTTTTGATATTAAATCTTAAGTTTTGAAGCTAATCTTAAGATTATTTTTTCGATATTCGCTGAACTGACAGTTGGAAGTGTGCCAAGGCCTTTACCCACAAGACGGATGCCTTACCTCATATATTTCCATCAATCCACAGTGCTGTCAGGCTTCTGTGACAGGACAGCCGAACTTTTAATAGGCTCTGGAACCGGCTTGTGACGCTTCAAGGTCACATATTATGTCATGCCAGCACGCCATTAATCCATCTCTGATGGTACTATAGTAAAATATGCATTAGGAAGAGAAAAACATATACGTTCAATATAAATTATCTATTAGTAAGACGCCGATCGTAGAGATATGGGCGAATGAGTGTGATGAGTGTAGATGAACGAGTGTATTCATCGTTACTAACTAAGGTCGACTGTTCCACAGAAATAGATATTTATTAAGTAGCTCATAAACTAAGGAACCTACAGCTTTACGTGGAATCCGAACTACGTAGTATAGGTATGATTTTTAGCTAACTGATAAGCCTGACACTCATTTATCTTTTCTACACAACATCCGAAGCTTGACTACCACCCAACATGTTCACTACGACCTCTCTAGTAGTGGGCACGTCGTTGGTAACCAATGAGCGGTCGCCATGATGGTATTAAGAGGACCGAGCATAGAACATATTGCCTACAATCTCAACATTTTGTCCCCAGGTAGCACAACACTGCGCCACCAGTGCCGACAGAGTATTGTTTGGTTTTTACTATATATGATGACTTAATTAATTCTAAATTATGAAACTAAAATGGAAAAATAACATTTATACAAGAGCTTATTAAACATTAACTGTTAAGATTAACTATAAAACAAATAAATTGTAAGTAAATGAAATCTCGCCCCAAAAAATACGCAACGTTATTTAGATGTTACCACTAAATAATAATAATTAATATTATATGCATTTCGGATGTTTCAAGGCTCTTCCAACATTGTATTTTTTGACACGTTTTTAAATGTACCTAAATGTCTACAATCAAATTTAAGCGTTTCGAAAATTGATTTATTTACGGAAATTCGAGATTAAGTTTGTGTTAAAACAATGCATTGCATACAAAGAGGAATTTTTTTATGATAGTTCAGTATTGTATTTTATACAATAAATGCGTAAAATTTAAATACAAATTCTTTTGAAGAAAGTTTGGATTTGTATTTATACTCAAAATCACTTCAAATACAAATGTAGTTTGTGATCGTGAGTTTTTTTTCAGACAATAAATTACGCTCTATCCTTAATTTTCTGTCTGGTTGTTTGTGATTGTTTATACCTAACGATATGTTGAATTAAGTTACATAATCCTTTAGTGATAGGTTTTATGCAAACACGATATTCCTCTTGTAAATGCAAGGGTTGTAGAGACAGTTAAGTATTTTATTTACTATTCCACACTATTGTACAGTATAAAAATAAAACTAGGGCCTTATGTGGCAGGAAACCAAACAGAGTCCTCCTTACAATGTTTCCATCTCGAACATTAATTAGTTTACCAATGTAACATCGGATCACAGTGCGTTCGTTTCCAACGCCAATGAGTTACATCATAGCTCGATGTGTCCCCAGCTGTATGTGTTTTACTAGGTCGTTTGGGACAATTACCCTGCCCTTGACGTTGTTTAACCAGTGGAGCAAATAAACGATCCTAATTACTGAGCCGCGCCCAGCACATTAAAGTCCCCAACAGTTGTCACTCCATGTCACTTGGCTTGTAAATTACTGAGCCGCACCCAGCACATTAAAGTCCCCAACCGTTGTCACTCCATGTCACTTGGCTTGTAAGTTACTGAGCCGCGCCCAGCACATTAAAGTCTCCAACCGTTGTCACTCCATGTCACTTGGCTTGTAAGTTACTGAGCCGCGCCCAGCACATTAAAGTCCCCAACCGTTGTCACTCCATGTAGCTTGGCTTGTAAGTTACTGAGCCGCGCCCAGCACATTAAAGTCCCCAACCGTTGTCACTCCATGTCACTTGGCTTGTAAATTACTGAGCCGCGCCCAGCACATTAAAGTCCCCAACCGTTGTCACTCCATGTAGCTTGGCTTGTAAGTTACTGAGCCACGCCCAGCACATTAAAGTCCCCAACCGTTGTCACTCCATGTAGCTTGGCTTGTAAGTTACTGAGCCGCGCCCAGCACATTAAAGTCCCCAACCGTTGTCACTCCATGTCACTTGGCCTGTAAATTACTGAGCCACGCCCAGCACATTGAAGTCTCCAACCCTTGTCACTCCATGTAGCTTGGCTTGTAAATTACTTAGCCGCGTCCAGCACATTGAAGTCCCCAACCGTTGTCACTTGGCTTGTAAATTACTGAGCCGCGCCCAGCACACTGAAGTCCCCAACCGTTATCACTCCATATCACTTGGCTTGTAAATTACTGAGCCACGCTCAGCACATTGAAGTCCCCAACAGTTGTCACTTCTCAATTACTGAGCCACGTCCAGCACATTGAAGTCCCTCCATATCATTTGGCTTGTAAATTACAGCTACCACTGTGGTAATTAGGCAATGCTAAGTCATAATTAGAAAGGAGAGTGTCTGTTATGTGTGGTCCTTTGAATATTCTTAAGGTCTGCAGAGCCTGTCGGCCATGTTGTTTTAATCTCATAAGAACAATGCTATTTTCGAACCAGACGTATTCAGATATGAAAATAGCGTATCCAAACTAAACAGTTATTTTTTATCGGATTTCAAACAAATTTCATTTGATAAAGATTAATTTATTCATTGTGCGTTATAACTGCTTTGCGAACTCCTAATTAGTTTTATAGAAAATAAATATAAATTATATTTAGTTTGAAGTTTTTATTTTCACATATTTTTCTAAACTAGGCGTATGTATTCAAAATATCAAATCCAATGCACAATATTACAACGTTTAAAATGACACCTCATACACAACTTTTGGTTAGTAAATAACGAAAAAATATGTATTCGCAAATAACATTGATTTTAAGGGATTAAAACCAACATGGCCGACAGCCTCTGCAGACTCTTCAGTTTTATAACGGATGAATCCGGTGAACCTAAATGTTCTTTTAAGTATTCAATAAATAAATTTAAATATTAAAATGTTAAATTCCATTATCATTGTTTTTCTTATAACGTTTCGAATAGAACATTATTTTTTCTCCTCAGGTAACCAGTTTTCCTTTTACCTTTTGTTTAGTATAACTAAATAAACTACATGGTGTTTGTTTCAATAGTCATCTCCCGAACAAAATAATTCATCACTATACGGGTATTAACATTATCATATTTTTTTATTTACAGACTGTCATTTAAATAACATTGGATAATGTATTTCTTTATCTAAATAGACTTGTATATAAATATGATATATTGCTATCTACTGTAAAGTTAAAAAGTAGTCTACCTGTATTTTTTACAGAAGTAAAAAATAGGTTACATATTTATTAATACTCTAATCAATAACTTAATCACAATGATGAAACTCGCCTATTGGATGTTTTATAATATGTTGAAATAAAAACACACAAAATCCTTTTAAATGTATAATTGAGGGCTTTTGGATACAAGTTTTTCATTCTCAAAAGCAACAAGCAGCTGGTGACAGTATTTTCAACGTTGGTTGTTGCTTTTGACAATGAAAACCTTGTCCTCACGTGGCCTCATGGCCTCACGTACAAATTGTAAATTTTATTGGACTCTGTGTTTTTATTTCTACACATTACAATAGCTAAATGATTTAATAACTCCCCGACGACTGTGAAGTGTATCAAGGAGGTTGGGGGCGTAGAACCTGATGACTGTGAAGTGTATCAAGGAGGTTGGGGCGTAGAACCCGATGACTGTGAAGTGTATCAAGGAGGTTGGGGCGTAGAACCTGACGACTGTGAAGTGTATCAAGGAGGTTGGGGCGTAGAACCCGATGACTGTGAAGTGTATCAAGGAGGTTGGGGCGTAGAACCTGACGACTGTGAAGTGTATCAAGGAGGTTGGGGCGTAGAACCTGACGACTGTGAAGTGTATCAAGGAGGTTGGGGCGTAGAACCCGATGACTGTGAAGTGTATCAAGGAGGTTGGGGCGTAGAACCTGACGACTGAAGCTTTTGAACGTTTATTTACATTATCAAGTTAATATTGTTTTTGTTATTAACTAAGACGGAGTAATCTTTTAGGATGTCTCGTTTATTTGTGATTTAATTGCAAATAACTATTTCAGTACAATTGACGTGCATGACGCTCAGCTACCCATCTCAAAATGCACACGACGAATCCTTAACACAACTCGTGAACTGCCTTTCCACAACATTTAAGTCTGTAAAAAATGTCGTGTGTGTAAAGTTGGGCTTATCAAGATATGGTAGAAATGAGTTTAGAATAAGTGTATGTAGTTTGTGTTACTATCTAAGGTTGACTGTTGCTAGCATGCCATTGACTAGTATTGCTGGGGCCAGGGCAACAAAGTGAGCTACAGCTTATCGTGGAATCCGAACCACTAAGTATCGGTCTGATTTCTGGCTGAGAAACCTGATATTCAGTTATGTCCTCTGAACCTTGGCCAGCAGCCAACACGGTTGTCGACTTCTCCAGTAGCGTCAACACTGATGGCAACCAGTTAGCGTACGTGTGTCAGTATTAAGAGAACTTACGATAACTCCACAATGTCCAACCCTCAAAATAGCTAAGATGCATCATACATTAGAGATTTGCTTAAAGCAACTTAAAAATGTCAGTAGCTACCCCAAAGCGAGTCTTTACAATTTATAAATACTTAGAAAAAAAGAGCAAAGATGGTGTGTAAGTCAGCTACAGATCTTATTGTACCCACTTAAAACAGATAAAGGTAATTAAAAATGTATCAGAAGGCCTAAATTACCAAAGAAGATAAGGTATGATGTATTAGAACTCGGTAAAAATTACAGAAAAGCCGGTCACTTGGTTTTTTGCCCAACAAGAATCCATTGGTTTATTGCTGGTTTCCATTAGTCTTGCGTGAGGCGATAAGTTAGAACACCTTTCCAATAAGGGAGTACTCCCCCACAGTCTGAGTGGGGGTGTGATGGATCATCACTCAGGGTCTAATCAAACAACTATAACTCAGTGTCAGCGGTGATGAGGGGTAGAACAATCGTGGGTTCGCATGCGGGCAGCCACTCCCACCGTGTCCAGTAAACAGAAGTGAACAACAACGTGGCTTTGAACCGGTATTGTAAGTCCCCATCCAAGCTTTGATATGTAGGAGTATGTAAGAGGCTGATAGCAGGCTGAACCTTCCTTGGGTGAGTGACACAGTCCAAAAAGTTATTGGTTTAAGTGGGAAAATAGGCCATCAATAGTCGTCAGAGTTATGTAGTAGTCTTACACTTTTCCCGATCGTACGAACAAATAAACGAACACAGGCAACCTACCCTACAAATGGCAAAGGCGACTCACCAATATGTCCTATAGTGTAAAGACGTTCTTTTTTATGTTAAACTTTATGTATAAGCTAGTGTTCTTTTACATGTTTAAATTAATATATTTATAAAATCAGAATTCTGTAAATATGAATTCAATGTGGCCTTCTTAGATCTTAAGTGTGCATTGATTTTAATATAAAAGCAATGGTAGTATTCACAATATATCCGACTTGAAGGACAAAAACTAAGAATTATATGGAAGATTTACAAATTTGGGAAGCATTTAGGGTGGTACAAAATTACTATTTATGTTGCGCTGAAGATGTCAACATTGTCATCAACATTTATCACTCGTCACTTGGGAATAAGTGCGTTGAATAATCTAACATGATGATCTAAACTTGTTTCAATCATTGAATCTACTTTTGTTTTAATAATTAAATTAACTTTTACGTGAGATAGATGTGTATGTACAGTCTGAAACATATGCTAAGTGTAGCTGTAGGGTGGGTAACTCCATTAGACATGGATGAGGTGTGGGTGGGTAGGCGAACTATTGAGTGCTAACTATGGATTTCTAGGTTGTTTGAGTATGAAGTTTTGCTTATTTGATTTGCTAATTTAGGGGGTGTCTTTTGACGAGCTCATAAATATAAATAATTTTAAAAAGTGGTTTTATTCCACTGTACATTACTGTTGTTCAAACAAAAATTTAATATGGTTGTTTAAAAGTAGGCCATCTTCTTTTAAGAGTTGTTTTAAACGTTCTGATACACAGATTAGATTATTACATAAGGTACGAACAGAACCGTTGAGTTATTTACTTTATTTTGCGGTGGGTTATCATAAATGTACGTGCTGTAACACCTTGAATAATGTTATACATGTGGAAGAGTGGGTTGATAATAACTGGGTGTGAACTAGGGGTTTTAGTATGAAATGTGTGTGAGTAGGGCAGTGTGCACGCGCGCAAACGTTTGGGTGTGTGGATTATCCGTTATAGTGAGTAAAAACCCCATACTGGGAGTGTAGAGTGATTTAATGCCATTCTCATATTTATTTTTCATTAGTATTGAAGGGGGGGGAGGGAGAGTGGTGGCAATCCAAACCAATAATTTGTATTTGTAATATTTAGCTCTTCTACATAGCCTAGCTTTAATACATTACGCTTTCCCAGATAGATAATCAGTAAATACAATGGTCACAGGATGAAGCAAAATTATTTTTGATTATAGAGAAATAATAAATGTGTTCTTTTTGTTGCCAAATTCCAGGTCGTCATTCCTATATTATTGTAATTTATATGAAGATTGCCCTAATCTGGAAGGTGGCCTGGAATTTGTCAATGTTGAACAGATTTATTGTTTACCTCTATTATATTTTTTTTCTTTTTTTACCATTGAATTAAGAAATTTGAAAACTATCGGAAGTTGTTCACTTTTTAGGAACAGAGAAACTTTCTATTTCGTGTGTTTATATTAAATCATAATGAAAGTAAAATTAAATTAAGTTAAGACAATATTTCAATACGTCCAGAGAATTATAAAGGGTTCTGGTTTGAAAAGTTATGTAATAGTTTAAAAACTAATTCTGCTATTTTTCACAATTACTTGAAAATAAACCTTTAGCAATTGTGTTTTAGAAACTGTCATACAATATACAATGTCAACCAATATTACCTTTTTGACGGGGAGAAAAATACGAAAAGCAATATAATTAAGAAAAAGTCAATAAAAGCGAAGTCAGGTTGATATGCTTCGTGGTAGTAAGAGATAAGACTTAACTCTCCTGCTGTAATCTCCCAACAGCCAGAGTTAGAGAGATGAAGTTGGAAATTATCAACTTTGCTGGATTTACTTGGCAACCTCAACTCTGCTTCTGTCAAACTAAAAATGACTTACTGTCTCAAGACATCGACGAGGTAAGATGGCAGGGTAGATTAAAAATAAAATGGAGGATTCGCTAATATCTTAAAGAGTTCTTTGCCTAATAGAATATTCAAGTTGTCAATTTTTAAATATCCCTGGTATTGACTATTATGAAATATCCAATTTTGTATTTTTTTTATTCATAAACACCATAACATTTTTGTCAGATAAACTTAGAATGATTTTCTTTTATTCATATACTAGTTTAAAAAATATATTTTAAAAAAATAACTAATTTAGCTTACCTAAAATGTGTTTGTACGGCAAACATCTGTATTTAAGACCAACTTAGGATGTTGTTAGTAAGTTAACTATGAGGATATAGTATATTTATAGTTAAATATGCTTGCTATGGACTGATATTTTAATGAAATAACATTTTAATGGTATACTAAATAAAGTAAATCCCTAATGCTATAAGATCCAAACAAGTTTGTCAACACGGTTCTTGTTTAACTGATTGTAACTGATTTTATTTGTATTGAAATGTTATTATTTTATATGTAAGTGCTAGTTTGTAATTTTTACCATTTATAGGTTCGATCTTGGAATTTTAAATACATTATCACGTAGGCCTAAATATTTCTAAGTAATTGTACTGTTTACACAAAAATGTACATACAAATGTTATGTATTAAAAAAAAGAACGTTTGGGCAGTGTGTTACTGTGCAATGGATGGATATGAACTGTGTAAAAATTCGGTAAATTAAGAAATTAAAAATCGCCGCGTAAAAAGAACTGATAGGCTTGCTTACTGATTTACTCACACCAACCTTCTGTATTCATCAAGGGAATGATAACGTTCAAACTAATGAATAGACTTCCTAGCCTCTTTGTCCAAACCCTAATTTTGGGTTATTTATTTTTCCAGCTTAATTGTGTTTTTGTAAAACTAATTACATTTAATCAATTTTAAATCACAGCCTAAATTCTATTTTAGTCATCGTACCATCCAATCATTACTTGTCACCTCATCTCCTCTCGTGACAAATAAATGAAATGAGACGTAATGTATGTAAAGATCGTTTTAAAAATAGCAGGACGTTGTTACTTTATTCATCTGATTTCAGTTTATAGTATAAAATGACCAAGGTCAGCTTCAGCCTATAATGTTCCAACTAATCTGACGGTTGGGCGTCCTCGTGGAGCGAAGTTGATTCACAGGCCTGCCGCTTATTAGAGCTAAGGAACAGCTCAGACGGTCATTTAATTGCATCAGTCACGGCTATCTCATTCCACCCACCATTCATTATTATCAATTTAATGGTTAGTAAATTAAAAAAATAATAGCCAACGTTCTACATTTAATTTAAAAAAATTCTAACTCAAATTAATCAAGCAAAATTATCCCTAAATATTTTATATTGACAACAGTTTTAGTTTCAGATTAATTCTGACAATATGTAGTCTATCTTATTCCCACACGTTTCCCATCTGAGGACGTAATTAAACTCACAAAATCAGAATGTCATGAATAGTTTTTACCACTTACGACTCCATTTTTAATTAGTGTAATACCTGTTGGTATATAATTGCAAAGTAATTATAAGTAAGTACAAAGAAAGTTAACGTCGCAAAGTAAAAGAATATTATTTACAACATGTACAAAATGTCCAATTATTAAGATGATCGATATAGTAAAACTACGTTTAGGCCTTACCTTCCTCAGACCGGAGAGAATCTCCATATTTCTATATTGTTAGATCACAATGATATTTAAACATTTTCCCCTTATATTGTTATACATTTTAGTTGTGTGATCCTAACTTGTTTTGCATTATTTACAATTTAACTTTTTAAGAACAAATTTAAAACTTTGCTGGATTTGGATAGCAATACAGTATAGACTATTTATGATAGTAAATGGAGAATTTATTTGGAGAGCCGGTGGCCGAGTGGTCTAAGACATCAGCTATTTGAGGCTAAGTTACAGATGGTACTGGTTCGAATCCTGGCCTTTAATGGAGGTTTTTATCAGTAATATTCACCTTGTATTGTACTGGATTGTACTGGATTGATAAGTGCCAGTGGCGGCTTTTGACCTAGTAAAGTGGGGGTTCACACACCGGGGGTTTTGGGGTGTACGGAGTACCCCATAAGTAAAGCGTGCAAGTAAAATGTTGTAAAAACTATACGCTTAAACATGCATTTTAAAATATTTTACAACATATATTAACGTAGTTAAAAACCATACTTAACCAAACAACAGATTTTAAAAGGAGTGGGAGTGGAGCACACGGCAAGTGTGCACCGCTGGCTTCTACTACAGACGGCCCCACCACCGCCTTCCAGACAGAACAGCTGATTAGGCATTGCATATACGCTATGAAGCACAACCGGGACTGTGCGACAGTACTGCGGGATTAGCGGAAGCTAACTGAAGGCGCCTCTTTGAGTTTTCTTACGTTTAAAAAGTTTAAAAATTGAAATTTCGTAAATTCAATGTGTAAATACTTTAACCTAAACTTTAAATGTGGTTCATTTTCTTTTTCAAATCTCACAGGGGGTTCACGTGCTCATGTGCTCTTATGGAGTAACCGCCACTGATAAGTGCTCCTCACATATCAATAGCCTATGGTGAATTGGCAGAGTGAGATTAAAAAGAAGATCAACGTCTCCTTAAAAAATAAAAATAAATAAATAAATATGGTAAGATCTCATGAATTGTTATAAAAACATCATAGTTAAAATTCAACATAGTAAAATTAAATGTATAACTACAGAGACGTGAGCCTATTTGATTAGTATTTTATTTAAAATATAAATTGTAATATGAATGTTCTCTGGAATCAATAATTGTAACTAACAACCTTCATTTTTGCCAATTTTACAATTTTAAAAAATTACAAATATTTCCTTTTTTACGTCAACATGGTCAAATCACATCCAAGAAGGTAGCGATGATTGACCGTTCAGGCGTGAATAACCGATTGAGAAATCGACGTTATCGAAGCAAAAAAGTCATCCACAAAAAACACGTGGATGGTAACAGTTTACGGAAACGTGGGAAAGGTTCAAAGGGTTGCCGCCGCGTGGGAGGCGCTCTACACCGTTAACTCGTCTATAAAAGACCAATAAGCCACCCAGCGGGCGATCCTGGAGACAGTCTCATAAACCAGTCGACCCACAAGGACGATCGACCCGGCAACTGTCCTGGGAACGCATAAATAACTGAAGATGCGTTCTAGATGTAAAGTAATGCTGAAAAAACTGTGTTGTACAATAGAACTGAATTAACGCCACTTGAGGTTCCCACGGGCTGTTTAAGCGGTATTGTGAGTGATTGAAGTTACGGGGAATACCATAGTTTTACATAAACACGTAAATCCCCCGATTCCCAAAACATTTCTCACTATTTTGCATTGTCATCTATACAGGGTGGAAAGAAAAAAAGGAAACGCTTTCACAACTTTTGTTTGACTTCACTTGTAAAAGTTAACTCTTGTACATGATCACAAAATACATGGTTACAAATAACATACTTTTTGACGCCACTAGCATCATTCCACCTTTTCAGGGGGACGGCCCACGAGGAGTTGAACGAAAAGCTTCAACGTAAGCTAGATCGAGTTTGGTATCAAATGAAAGGTCGGTCTATTCAAGAGAAATTAACTGCCACAAACCGGACTTCGAAGGGTTTATCCTTTCTAGAGTAACGGTAATTTGAATTTCAAAGTAACTAATTTAAACAAAATTATTTCTCCACTATTTAACGGTTTAAAGTAAATTATTCTAATCAAAATTTATACTTATGGAACACAAATATTATACAAAATTAAACTATCAAATTATCTTTGGAAAAAATAACGTTGTTGTGAAAGCATTTTCATATTTTTTCCACCCTGTGTAAGGTTAAACTAGAACAACCAAAGGCCTCCAAACATTAGATTATCCTGGGGATTTGTTGCATTGTATGGCGTCCTATAAAGTTGTTTAGAAAACATGAAATATTATAGAGATCAAAATTTAATATTAAAAAATCCTGAGATCCTGATTATTTTGAAGAAGGGGTTTTTCCCTTTACTAATTCAGGAATAGGCTCTACCTTCTAAGGAAAAGCTCTCAGTTTTCCCCACTTATGATTTGGTTACACTAAGCACAATATATACACATCTTACATTAGTAAAGTAATGATGAAAACACTCACCAAAATCAGGTACAATTTTAAATAATCCACATTCGTTTTCCTTCTTTACTCTTAAATAAAATAGTGTTATAGCTTTGTTATTACAGGATTTGGAAAAAATGGATGTAAACGGGAAGTAATAACATACCAAGTAAGAAGAGTAGGTTGGAAAGGTGGGTAGGATTTCAAATAGTCTGCATGTAGATAGGATAGGTGGTCTTAAAAAAAAAAAAAAAAAAAAAAAAAAAAATTGTTTTCCCCTCACTTACACTACTTACATTACCCTGGATGGATGAAATAAAACTACAGCATGTACAGTGTGAGTTTTACGTCGGTTACCTCCTAATGTGTTTCCACAGTTTACGAAATATTTTATTTTTGATTATGCCATTATATTAATACTAACCAATCCTACAATTAGCGTTATAGTATTATCAGGGATTACTTGTGGTCCACGATCTTGGGGTCAAGTTAAAATGTTAAATGGAAACTAGGTCATGTGATTTTAACATAGTAGTTTTAAGATGAAAATGATAGACCAATCATAATTTAAAGATGAAGTGTCGTTCTTTAATTATTTTGTTAATTTATTTCATCGGTCATTTTATTTGTTTTCTAATTAAAACATTGTCATGGCTATAACAAAACCAGATTTATGTTTTTATTCTGTCATTAGAATTTCTCTTATTTTAATCACAAAAAATCAGTATTAATTAGGAAAATACATAGTCTATGGCAAATTAAATATAATAAAACAATAAATAATAACTAAAGAACGAACCATCCTTTTGAAATTCCAATTGCGTTATCGTTTTCAGCTTGAAATGGTGGTGTTAAGGGACATATCACATGACCCCGTTCCTATTTAAAAGTTTTAGGTTGACTCTTAGATATTGCATATATACAAATAATTCCTAATAAGACAGAACACTCCAAATTTAGTTTGGGTTAGTATCTATATAGTGGCATTTTAAAAAATGAAATATTTTATAAAATGTGGAAACAAGTTTGGGGGCAACTGACTTCAAACTCACCCTGTATATCTAGAAAGGTGGGTGAATATTTGTCAGTTGATATTTACTTTTAGAAGAGTTGGGAGGGTTGGTCACTTAGAATTTCAATCAAAAAAGTAAATATAAAAATAAAGTGTACCCTGAGGAATAGTACAGCACGTATTTAATCAATTTACCACTCATTGATTCGTCATAAGTTTTCCAAAACAGTAAGTCTTAAATGTTGAAGGAATGTAGAGTTTGTATTATAGATGTTACATTCTCAAACAGTAGAAAGAGCTCTTAAAAATATCGTTTCCCTACAAAACATTAAAATTAAATCTGATAAAACATTTAAATATTTGTTATATTACTTTTAATACTATAACTAGTAAACCTGACCTACAATGTTAATGTATTCCTAGACTGAGGCAGAATGCTGATGTGTCATGACTGCAGGACATTAGACTTACTATCAGCCAGCATTGCCCAGGTCGTGGTGACAAGAGCGTAGCGAGTGATACGAACGGCAGCGTGCAGAGGCATCCCCTAGTACTATAAATTTATATAAGGTTTAGTAATGTTTTCTTGTAGTGCCAACCAAACAGTAGAACGCAGCCAACCTGAAGATTAAATTAAGTTTGCTCCCTTGTGCATATCATAAACTTGTCCTGATTGAACAACACACATAACATTAGTTAAGATGAAACTATTATGGATTTAATTACCTATTAGGTACTAATTGAACAAGAAAAATAATAATAAATAATAGAGGTAAAGTTTTTATAACATTTGGATTCAATACCAACTAAAATTTGTATGTGGATAAAAATACCCAACACATATTGTGAACCCTTATTTTTATGACACCATCAACATAAAATATAGTTTGTCTGAACCTCTGACCTATTTAGTTTACTTAACTACTTGAGGTTCCAGAAATAGTGACGTATGAAACAATTGCTGATTGATAAATACAAATAAAATTATCTCAATTCTTGCCAAATAAATCTTGTATACGAAGAAGATTAATGAATAAGTAAAATAACCTCACTCGGGAATTCCTCGTTCTTGGCGTCATAAGTTCAAATTTATGGCGGTTCTTTGAAGAATAACATGATAAAAGTAAAGTTTGTTCGTAAATCTGACTTCAGAGGACTTGTAAATATTACAGATGACCCACATTATCTTGTTATCTTCATATGTGTCATAACTATTTTAAGTCTCAAATAAATATGTTTAAATTGTATAAAAACATTTCAAATGTTGAGTACCAATAATGTAACCTTAAACGTTTTTGTCAATATATTTTATTATTACTCTATGTATAGTTTTGTAGAAGTATTTATATTTATTCTTCTTCTATTCGTTTAAAACAATGGCTTACTATACATTTGTCAAATGAAATTAAATAGTAATAATATTTAGTAAAATAAAAACAAAAGACTGACAATAACGTTTTAACTAAAATACAAATGATACGATACAAATTAAGTTCGTTCTCTTAGTTTATATTCTCCAGAAGCTACTAATCTACTAGGATAATTAATTACCTTCTATTACAGCTTGGAAACGTAAATAAGCTTAAATATAATAAATAAATAAATATATATATATAAGTATATTTTGAATATATCTTAAAGTACAAAAGTACATTTTGAATAGAATCTTAGGTCATTAAATGTTGGTATAGTTTTAGTTTAGTTTTAGTTTAAAAGGGGATATATAGTTGGTCCAGCCAACCCTTGCAACGAAGCCTATGGCTTTTTGTGCCAATCCCGGTGCCCAATCGTCGTAAAGCTGGCTGCCCTTGACCAAGTCAAGGAGCTTCTTCACTAGATTGGTAATTTCCAACTGTCCCAGAGGTGAGCCTTCAAAAGGTACTCTTCTGCCGGCACCAAGAGCCTCACGCTCCCGGACAGTGTGTTCTACAGACTCTTCGTCCAACCCACAGAGGCGACAGATGGGATCCTCCGTAAGGAGTCCCACCGTTCTTAGATGCCTCCGGAATTTACCGTAACCGGTGATGAGTCCCACCACCAGCTTTACGTAAAATTTACTCAACCCAAGAAGTTACTTTGTTGACTTCTGGGAAGGATTCCTGACAAGAAGCTTGTCGAGTCATTGCCCTGGGAACCGCCGCCATCTTTCCAGATGTCTGGGACCCAGTTTTGGTTGGTATTTTGACAGCTGCAGCCGAAACGCCGCAGGCCGGCTCAAGACCAATGAAGGGCTTAATAGCGCCTTCCCTAGCCAAGGCATCGGCCTGCACGCTGCCTTCTATTCCCCTATTTCCTGGGATACATTCCAGCAGGACCTGATTTCTTGAACCCAGGATGCTGAGGGACTCCACACACTCCCAGACCAGACCAGACGAAACCTTCCAGGAGTCAAGGGCCCCCAAGGCCGCCCGACTATCTGAGAGGATATGGATATGTTTCCCGCAAACCTCTGTCATAATTTGCGCTGGACGTATGGCGACTTCAGCTTGGAAAACGGTGCCATACGCTCCCAGGCTCACGCACGCGTTTGTCCTAGGGTCGCCAGTATAGACACCAAATCCAGCTCTGTTGCCTATTCTTGACCCGTCTGTGGACCATACAAATGGGTCGTGAGAAGAAACCGGGCTAATAACAGCGTCCCAGTACTCCCTCGACCCAAAATCCACAGTATGGGGTCTGGTGAAAAGATACTTAGTCCCAATGAGGTCAAACCTCATTGAGAGTACCTCATCTTTTACTAGATTGACCACTGAGGAGTGACCTGTACAGGACCCCCTCCAGTGATCAGTCAGTTGAGGCCTATAGGCCTTTTCCTCTGATTGCCAGGAGTGCTTCTCCTGGCTATCTTCATCCTATTCAGAGCCCCAGCTGTCCGATCGAGCTGATCAGAGCCTGGGCTCCGAGAAGGATGTTTTCGAGGTCAGAGAGCGACATGCCCCCCTCCGCCGAACCCATGACCCGAGCACCGGGGACTTCAGACTGGCCTGCCCCTGCCTTCTTTCCCCGTGCCAAGGTCCTTGTCTGAGGGCTCTGAGCGGTCCTCAGCCAAGTTGGATTCAGAATCGGAGAGAGACATGCCCCCCCCCGACATTGATTTGGCCCGAGCAATGGAAAACAAGGGCTGGCCAGTGAGGCTGCCCTCTGCTCCCATGCTCGGTTCATTATCTAAGGACTCAGTGCGGTCCTTAGGTATGTAACTATAGGTGTGTGTGGTAATGAGTTCAGGGTACCGCGGGGTCACTAAGCCCGTCAGCTGCACACCTCAGCTGCCCCTGCGGACCTCGGTCCGGGACTGCTTATTAGGGTTTTCCCCTTATTCGCAGTTGTCCACCCCATCAATGACAAGGTGGAACATTCGCTATCCGCCACCTGCGACCCGCCCAGTAGCTGAGGCTCGCCCTGGGAAATGTTGGTATAAGTACTAAACAACTGAATGTCACACAACAATAATTTACTATAGGACCCTAATATAAGCACAAAATGTTCAAAAAAGCACTCACAAAATGTTTACCTTCCTCAAACCAGAGGTATTCACAAAGGACATACCTAGTGATTTCTTAACGCATCCCTCTGTCCTAATGAAGGTGAACGGCGTTTATACCAAAATCGATCGCTATAATATTTTGTATACTTTTTACTTATATAAGTAAAAACCGTTATACTATAAGTATGCTAAATATATATTATGCGTTTTAAAACTGATTGGTTCTTTAAGTAGGGGTTGGTCAAAGGACAGATCTATATAATCAAGCAAAATATAATATCCAAACTATTTCCTAGAATACATTTGCATGATACGTAGTTTCAGAAACTATCTATGCAAGTATTAGTTGCTACCTTTGTGCCGCGACGGTACATGTTTTCCATCTACTTCGACATCGTCCAGTGTGCGTGTGTCGTCCCCCGACCATCCAATTACACACCATTACCTCACACTCCGCAGGCCGGCCTCTGGCAATATTTACCCACACGAGTGTTAATGGCTGCCGTTGTGAGGTCTCGCCACCGCCTCCACCTGTCCACTGCTTCATTGTTGTTCCTTAACAAAGTTGTAAGTCACCGCAGTAGTTAATGGGTTAAGTAATTGCCCTCGGCTTAGTCTATGCATTTTTGTTAAATGAGATTTTGGAATGCGTAACGAAAATGAAAGGGCGTATTCCAACTGAGTTGAAAAACTATTAATTATCACTCATTGATAATTTTCACGTCCAATGTTATAGCTATGTGAAATGACGAGTGAAGTTTTGAAGAACAGTGGAAATAAACCGTTCCGTGTCAACTTTCCATTTAAGCCTCTTAAGTAAAGAATCATATAATTGTCCTTCACTTATGCATCTAACTACTGTATTTGCACTTTTATAAGTGACTTACCATTGTAAGTTGTGTGGTTCTTGAGGTGATACATTTGGGGATCTCTTTTTAATTATTTTTTATAGGAATGAAACCAAATATAAGCTCCCAAACTTTAGCAACAAGGGCAGCAATGTTAGTTTAAATTAGTCTTTTATTTAATTAGTTTGGGCTGGGTTGTGTAAGTTAAGTTTGTTATCGTTGTAAGATTATTTTAACACTATTTTGTGACGTATCCTTGTAATAAAATAAGAGTTATCAAAGTATAAGTTCGTCCCTAAAGACAATTTTTCAAGATTGCTTAAATATAACCAGAAATATCTAAATTGAGTCGTCATTCACTAGTCAAATAAGTTCGTCACACATTTTTGAGCTGTTGAGCTTTAACCACAACCCTCAATACCACCGTACGTGTATGAGTGGGTGGGAGGTCAATTCCACTGTAACTCTCATTCATGGGCGAGTGGGGTTATTTGACCTGGAATTGATGGATCCTAACGTTTCGGTTATTCCCCAGAAAGCTATAATTGTCGTCCTGCAAGAGAAGTCTATTTTGCGATCATAAATATTGTGGTACGTAACCTACTTTTGTGGTAGAGATGACTACAATTATTTATATTTTTTATTATATAGTTTATATTATAAACATCATATAATATAGTTCTAACTTCTTCGCAAAAGTAAAGGCTTTTTCACTTAATTTATCACTATACTTTTTAGTATGACATTTCCCCACTTTGTACGTTCT
The DNA here is from genome assembly GCA_035578905.1 of Stictocephala bisonia. Taxonomy (NCBI): domain Eukaryota; kingdom Metazoa; phylum Arthropoda; class Insecta; order Hemiptera; family Membracidae; genus Stictocephala; species Stictocephala bisonia. The sequence goes on from JAQJVL010000233.1 coordinate 793,136, forward strand.
TGACTGTACGAGAGTACTCAACACCATTACACCGATCGATATTCATGGCCAAGCTTGTTTTTTCTACTTTAGTACAAATTGAAGATAAATAATGAAAAAAGGCAAAAGTCTTTCACAGGTGTATCCCATATTCCACATGGTAAAAACGACCATAAAACGTTCACACAGCTCCAGGCGTTTTACAGAGCGTCGTTTGCGGCCGGGCTGGCTGTCGATGGACCGTTTATACGTGTGTAGCCACGGCTAACTGCGGCCTTCTGAGGCTCCCAGATGTTTATTATATTGTTACGAGGTGGCTTATTACATTAACCTGTGGTCGGTGCCTCTGATGGGCCAATTTGCGGCTTAGCACAGGTTGTCTAAAGGCGTTACATCCCTTTTCGGAATGTGCGCGGCCGGGTCGGTGCGTTCTGTCCATGACTCGTAATGCGCATGCGTACTACCTCACATACCTTCTTTTATTGATATGACTGTAGTTACCTCTAATTTAGGTAATGGTATAATCCTAAAAGAAGACCAGGTAAAATTTGGTTATTAGATTGTAGGTAAATTTTATAGCAAATATTAAGAATAAGTGCCATTATTTTATTTATTCTTTTAATAATAAGTATAAATCAGGTATGACACTATTTCAGTACAATATATTTGTTCATAGTTCAAATTCCTGTATTTACGAAGTAGTTAAGTACAAATACTTTTGTGATTCTAAGAATTGAAATGCCTGTGTTCTAAATTGATCAGGAGATTTACATAATATAAGTAATAATTTATATTCTATTCTTACATACAAGAAGTTAAGCAAAACGGGGTTTTGCAATACTTAATTTATTTTATGTTTTGTTTGTATATAAACTTGAAAAGAAATAAGAGTCATAGTTCAGACTAATTCAATTGACAAACAAATATTTTCAAAATTGAACAAAAAATAAATTTTTATTTAAAGGGTTAAAAGTCAACTAGTTTCTAGATAATATGATATTGTCTTATCGTTATTATTTATAACAGCAGCAGTAGTTCACATAACTAATATTTTTGAGTGATGTGTAAAACACAACAAATCTCTTCTATAATGTGAAATGTCCTCCAACTTCTGTCATATAAACATTGTTGCATGTAAAGCACCTTAAAACAACATTAATTTGATTTGCCTCTTTGATATGAAACACCCTTCATAAAATGTAACGTAGTATGACATTCAGGTGTGAAGCAACTCCAACTTCACTGTAGTTACACTTGAAGGTGAAACTTCCAACACTTACTGACATATTTCTTGACGCTTAATGTCATACAGTTGACTTGCCCTCCCGTTCTTAACGATTTCACGAAACGGAGATTTTCTTTTAGCAACATGTATACTAACTGAAATAAAAAAAATATTACTGCGTCATAATAAACGGTTATGTGTAAAACTACACTGATTAATATATTATTATTTAAAATTTACAGGCTAGTATGAATAATATAATGTATATATTACAATACTAAAGTAAGAGCAAACTAAAGGTAACCTGCAAGTAAAAGATATCATGTTATTAGGTCCTATTTACTGTTACTAAAAATTATTGTTTGTTCGTGATATTATGTTTTTTATAATGATCTTTAAAAGTCGAGTGTAACTGATGTTTGAAATGCATTTTTTGGCGTTATTAAAATTTAAAGTCGATTGGTGCTTTTAGACCTACCGAAAAGTTTGCTTGTTTTATAAACACTAGAATTATTGGAAGTAATCAAACAGATCAATGCAGTTTGTTATTTATCTTAAAATATTATGCTATGTGTTTTTTATCTGTATGTTAATAATGCTAGAACAATTTAAAGCATTTACTGTCCTCAATTGATAACGTGCAACGTGCTGGATTGGGAAGACGATAGTTTTCGTTTCCTATTTCAAATAGTATATTTTTTATATACATTATATTGTACGTTTTGTTGCCTGAACGATCGTACCTACACGTTTATTTGTTATCGATCGTCGTAATATTTTTACTCGTATTTGAACTTGAAATGTTTTAGGTTCATTTGTTTGAAATGTGTGAAATAATAACTTATGTGATAACACAACCACGAAGCCGATGCCATTACTTAGTCTGTGGGTCATAAGATGACTATGAAATATTTATAATGTAAGTTCTATAATTATTTATTATGTGTAAAGTAAATAAGTATTCCTGGAAAATAAAAGTAATACTTGACTTTGCAGCTGAGATCATTTTCATGATCCTCTAGATTATTTTAGATAATTGACATTTATAAATCATTGACTTTCGTAAATCCGTTGAATCTGATAAATGGATCTACATAAAGACATGCAAAGTGGGCGATGGCGATAAAAGGCGAGAAATCATTTACCTGAATTAGCAGAAATTAGTTTACAAACGTATTTCACTCAAAATTAATAGAGAATACTCAAAAATATTATTTTTTTATTAATCTTTTCTTTTATTAAGTTAATGTTTTGTATTATTCAGTGTGGATTTTATTATAATTTAGCACATTTCATCGTTATTCATTCCCATCCAATAAGTAATTTACTTAAATTTTCTGGGTCATTAGTAAAAGCAAAGTAGTCTATCTATAACTAAATCTGATTAAGAACCTCTTGAGAGGTTTTTATTACAAGGAATACTTAGTGGTATAGCGTTCTTATCCGTAGAAAGTCCAGTGCAACAAAACAACTACCTTCTTAACTATTTTAGTACGTAGTTTTAAATTTAATTATACTAATCTTTACTATTTCATTTTTTAGCAATGTTCATTAGTAAAAATTGCCCGTAGTTCTGGGCGTGTGGCTCGAGCATGCGCCATTAATGGATTTCCCTCTTCGACGACAGTTGTACATTCTTGTTAAAAATTAAACATCTCGGACACGGTACCTAGAAAATACTTCCACGTGATTGGCTGATTTAGTTACCAGTATAATAATAGAATAATCAAATCAGCTGATTTCGCCCGTCTGACGTCTCAGTCCACTGCACAGCTTCGTCGTGAAACCTACCGTATTTTCTAATTAGCGAGTTCCCGGATAAAAAAAAAACAGCTTTTTTGTTTTATTCTAAAAATGTGTTTTCATTATTTAATGTTTGTTTACATTTTTCTCGTGTCAAGTAACCATATAAGTTATTTTAAAATCACAATACCATAGAAGAAGCACTATTATTTCAATTATTATTGTTATTACTATATTAATCTTTATTCAAGCGTTTTATCTTTATAACTATGTAGACTAAGTTGACATATGTCCACACAAGCACCATCGAGTAAACTATATAAACATTGCAGCAACCTAAATAAGATTTTGAACAGACTGTACACAATAGACGTAGGAGAAGTATGGTGGGGATATTCACTATCTCGCTTGCACTACATCTCCCAAATGCCTAGAACCATGGTCCGGTCTGTACAATGCCTATTGGCTTATATATTTTAAAACTGTATGTTTTTGTCAAATGGTTTTCGCCATATTGTTAAGGCCGGGAAACAATCAATTAAACTCAATTACATCATCTACTTAGGTAATAGTTTTGTAAACCGTACAAACGACATATTTACATCATTCCATACAAATTAATAAACATAAACATCCATACAAAGTATATACTGTACTTTATATAAGTTGAATAGTTGTGATATTTATTACAAGGTAATGCCGATAAAATGTTAATCATATTAATATAAAAATTTAAATATTGTACCCAGAATTTACTGATAAAGTTTAACATAAACCGATGAAGATACATAAGGAAAGACAAACAGTTATTGCACATATTGAAGGATAACAGTTATATTTAGTGTCTTGAATTTGTTCAAACTTGAACTACTTAATTAAGAATTGGTCTAAGAATTTTATAGTTTTTTCTATTACGGTCTATCTATGGATTTATTGACTTCACAAAGCTTTGTTTTTTTAAGGACAGGCCGATCTCATATTTAACCTTACTTTGTCAATTCCCCATAGGCTATTGCGAGGAACAGAGTAAGGGGGAGAACCAGTACTTATAAGGCTAATATATTTGATAAAAACCAACAGTCGAACCTGCACTATCTCTTACTCAGATACAGTCCTTAAGACCACTGGGCCTATGGATCTCCCAATACTATATAATATTTGAGAACGAATATAATATTTAGAATGTAAAATATAATATTAAGTAACCAAATGTCCTATTAAAAATTAGGTTAAACTACGAAAGTTAAAAATATTTAAGAATATCACTTGATATTTTAAAGTACAGTAATTTTAGAATAAAAATAAATATTTCACTTATAGCTGAGAGAAGTATATTCTCACACTTTACCTTGCCTTTTGTTCCTAAATCGATTTCAACCGGTTTACGAGTCACTTTGCATTACCTGCTCCATTATCCTCAATCAAGTTTACATTAATGCATCTCAAGTTGGAGGCCGGAAGTTACTTTAAAGAACCAAGAGATTAGGAACATGTTTTAACTTTATATCGTCTTTTTCAACTTGCCATTTCATTAGATCGAAGCGTTCTCCTGATAAAAGTTCTTGATTTTAAGCTAATTCACCCAAAAGGAATGGAATTTCACTACTCAATTGGCCATCAAATCAGGATTTTCCAGATGATATAATACGCGTTCACTGCCCTTTCTCTGTGAGTGTGTGTTCCCAATGACATTCCAGAATGAACAAGGTCAATGACAGAATGCGTTATCGCTCAAACCTCATGCAAATTTTTTGTATCGCCTTATTTTTTTCAGGTTTTAACCTTCTTTATTTTTTATTTATTTCAAAGCTATAAAGCATATGAATAGCACAGAATATAAACGGCTATATTCTGTGCTAAAAGGAAAGAAAGAATTAAAATAGATAGCCAATTTTTTTATCTTACAGAAACTCGCCAATTGATCAATAAGGTTTTTTTATCAGGAAGGTTTTTAGCATTTTAAGAAAAACAAATGAAAATGTCTCACTTATATGGGACTTTATTAAACCAGTTTGTTCAGTGTTATAAAGCTTTTTTGGGCGAGCCGGTGACAGAGTGGTCTAAGGCGTCATGACTTTGAGCTTGGGTTAGAGATAGCGCTTGTACGAATCCGGCTTAGACTGAAAGATTTATCAGTAATATTCACCTTCTACTCTACAGGTCCACCCCCTTACTCTGTCTGAATAAGTCCCTCGCACAGATCAATAGTCTATGAGTAATGGACAGAGTATGGTTAAGAAGGAGGATCGGAATCTCATTAAAAAATAAATAAATAAATAAATAAAATAAAGAGGGTATTTTATAATTACAGTTCCCCTCTTTATTATTAATTTGTTTGTTGTTATCTAAAAAAAATGCTCTTTTCTTTTAAGAACTTGCTGAATGCAGGTGGTATTGATGTAAATTGAAGTGCAATCATTATGTTTGAATTTTGAAAATTTGTGTGTATCCATACAAATACAAGAGAGAACAAGCCATAATTTTTAACATTTATTTAATTAATTTTTTTACTGACATAAAAATAACAGTGAAAGGATGGGGACACTTTAAACTATAGAGTCGAATTAAAACTAAACAAATTGTTTATTTCATGAACAATAAACTTATTATTTGATTTTACCTCAGTTAAAACTTCACGAATCGCGAAGGAGCCCCGATGAAAGAAAACAGCTGTTCTACTAGAATCCTATTCTGTACCAAATTCCTCTTCAACAATGCTCACGTCTTTATAGAAGATTGAAAAGAACATCTGCCCTTTGCCTTTTTCATCTATACCATTTTGATCCTTCCCCATTGTCCTGGAGAGAGCAGTGCGAAATCGATGCTGCAAGCGGAAGGAAACTATTCTACCGGAAGCCAGGACCCACACGTGCCGAGGCTGCGAGGTCATCCTTCCTCCTAGTCACGTGATGGTTGAGGATGGTACAAAAGTATGCTCCACTTCTACTTATCATACAATGCTGTGGATAGCACGCGATCTGCATGAAGATCAGGGTGCCAATAGATCCGACGGCGTCTAGCCTCGATCACTGCTGCTCTTATACCGTCCCAACATTATAGCACAGGACTTACAAGTCCTAGCACTCCTCCACAGAGACCCATCAGGTTCTTTTAGCTTCAATAAGCATTTCGCCGATCACTTACATTTAATGTTATTTGAACTCAGAATGAGTTAGCAAAGAGTTCAACACTCCAAACGCACCCTGAAAATCAGGTAACTTAACATTATTTTATATAATAACTAAATCATTTTATATATGAAAAGTTTGACATATATAAGAAATAAAGGGTGCAACTCAGTTATCTTTGTAATGTAACTGAACTAACAGTCGGAACTTCACTCTGAATTAAGATCACACACAGGCCTGAATGGCCATTGTGAATTGGCGAGTAAAGTTTAATTTTTGTCTAATTGAAATTTGATGAACGTTTTAGGTCTTTACCTGATTTCCACGTTTAAATTTGAACTTAAATTATATTCAAATACAATTACCTCTTGATCTACCTTCACAGACAGTGCCATCCCCCTCTCTCTCTCTCTCTCTCTCTCTCTCTCTCTCTCTCTCTCTCTCTCTCTCTCTCTCTCTCTCTCTCTCTCTCTCTCTCTCTCTCTCTCTCTCTCTCTCTCTCTCTCTCTCTCTCTCTCTCTCTCTCTCTCTCTCTCTCTCTCCCCTCTCTCTCCCCTCGCTCTCTCCCTCTCCCTCTGTCTCGGTTCACCCCTCTCCATATCTCTCTCTCTCTCTCTCTCTCTCTCTCTCTCTCTCTCTCTCTCTCCTCTCTCTCTCTCTCCTCTCTCTCTCTCCTCTCTCTCTCTCTCTCTCTCTCTCTCTCTCTCTCTCTCTCTCTCTCTCTCTCTCTCTCTCTCTCTCTCTCTCTCTCTCTCTCTCTCTCTCTCTCTCTCTCTCTCTCTCTCTCTCTCTCTCTCTCTCTCTCTCTCTCTCTCTCTCTCTCTCTCTCTCTCTCTCTCTCTCTCTCTCTCTCTCTCTCTCTCTCTCTCTCTCTCTCTCTCTCTCTCTCTCTCTCTCTCTCTCTCTCTCCTCTCTCTCTCTCTCTCTCTCTCTCTCTCTCTCTCTCTCTCTCTCTCTCTCTCTCTCTCTCTCTCTCTCTCTCTCTCTCTCTCTCTCTCTCTCTCTCTCTCTCTCTCTCTCTCTCTCTCTCTCTCTCTCTCTCTCTCTCTCTCTCTCTCTCTCTCTCTCTCTCTCTCTCTCTCTCTCTCTCTCTCTCTCCTCTCTCTCTCTCTCTCTCTCTCTCTCTCCTCTCTCTCTCTCTCTCTCTCTCTCTCTCTCTCTCTCTCTCTCTCTCTCTCTCTCTCTCTCTCTCTCTCTCTCTCTCTCTCTCTCTCTCTCTCTCTCTCTCTCTCTCTCTCTCTCTCTCTCTCTCTCTCTCTCTCTCTCTCTCTCTCTCTCTCTCTCTCTCTCTCTCTCTCTCTCTCTCTCTCTCTCTCTCTCTCTCTCTCTCTCTCTCTCTCTCTCTCTCTCTCTCTCTCTCTCTCTCTCTCTCTCTCTCTCTCTCTCTCTCTCTCTCTCTCTCTCTCTCTCTCTCTCTCTCTCTCTCTCTCTCTCTCTCTCTCTCTCTCTCTCTCTCTCTCTCTCTCTCTCTCTCTCTCTCTCTCTCTCTCTCTCTCTCTCTCTCTCTCTCTCTCTCTCTCTCTCTCTCTCTCTCTCTCTCTCTCTCTCTCTCTCTCTCTCTCTCTCTCTCTCTCTCTCTCTCTCTCTCTCTCTCTCTCTCTCTCTCTCTCTCTCTCTCTCTCTCTCTCTCTCTCTCTCTCTCTCTCTCTCTCTCTCTCTCTCTCTCTCTCTCTCTCTCTCTCTCTCTCTCTCTCTCTCTCTCTCTCTCTCTCTCTCTCTCTCTCTCTCTCTCTCTCTCTCTCTCTCTCTCTCTCTCTCTCTCTCTCTCTCTCTCTCTCTCTCTCTCTCTCTCTCTCTCTCTCTCTCTCTCTCTCTCTCTCTCTCTCTCTCTCTCTCTCTCTCTCTCTCTCTCTCTCTCTCTCTCTCTCTCTCTCTCTCTCTCTCTCTCTCTCTCTCTCTCTCTCTCTCTCTCTCTCTCTCTCTCTCTCTCTCTCTCTCTCTCTCTCTCTCTCTCTCTCTCTCTCTCTCTCTCTCTCTCTCTCTCTCTCTCTCTCTCTCTCTCTCTCTCTCTCTCTCTCTCTCTCTCTCTCTCTCTCACTCTCTCTCTCTCTCCAGCAAACGCTGAATTGACTATAAGCTGAGCTAATAGTTCGCCAAATAGACCACTTGCCGTTTATAGGAACATACGAGCGCGTTTACAGCAACTGCATTGATTTGGTCTGTGCATTTCTACCTATAGGCAATGGCTTAACAAATCCTATATTGTAAAGATGCTACATTTTGTACTCTATATATGGTTTCAGAATATAGATGTCTTTATTATTATTAGTTGAACTAAGCGTGTCAACATATTACCACCTACCATACGCTCTTAGGTGTAGATATTCTAGCTAGTCAATTAATCCGTACCTATGAGATGAATAGGACGAGAAAGTCTTCATGACATATAGAAGTGTGTATTGATGTGAACGATTGATTATTAGTTTGTGCCCGAATCACTGTAATTCGATTGTTTAACCATTGACATCAAAACAATGTCACGAGTACAAGAATTTAAGTTTCAAAATTGTTAATGAATTATTTTTACTAAAATAAGTTAATAATTACAGATGTAACAACAAAATGGAAATTTAGTTTGTACATTTAATTTGTATTATAAACAGTTAGGCTTTTTCTTGTAATCAAAGAAAAAAAATAATCCTTACTTATTTGTTATAGTGTATAGTATGATCTGTGGAGATTGAAATATATGTCAGGCAAGTTCATCTTGGACTAATTAAATATTTACGGGCTAGTTAATGTTGTCCTTTCAAAGTGTTACACTAAAAGATTAATGTGCGGTACATATTGCTATATATACCTCGTTTTGGATCGTCAATATTGGGCTATATTTTCCAAATCTCACCTGCCAAATCATTAGTACATGCGGTGGGTGCAATATTGCCACTGTACATGTATGGGTGGGTGTGAGGGTCATTAACATTGTACGCAAATATGTGGGTGGGTCATTCCCACTGTACGTTTATGGGTGAGTGGGTCATTCCTACTGTACGTGTATGGGTGGGTGGATGGGTGGAATATTACCAATGTACGTGTATGGGTGGATTAGTTATTTCTACTGTACGTGTATGGGCGGTTGGGTGAGATATTAACACTGTATGTGTATGGGTGGGTGGGTGGGATATTACCAATGCACGTGTATGTATGGTTGGGTGAGTGGGAATTACCACTGTACGTGTATTTGTAGGTAGGTTATTGCTACTGCAGATGTATCAGCTTGTCCTAATTGACAATTACTGCCAACAGAAACAATTAACTTTTCAACTAGTGCTTAATTTTTGGACGAACACCCAGTCCTCCACTAATGAAGACCACAACATCTCATCTGATTGTTGTGTAGTATTGTTGCCGGTCCCGCCACGTGCTCATTGTTGGAGGTGGTGGGGATGTTTTGAGGGGGCGGAGGGGACATTCCCGCCTCTCCGCTCAGCTGGGCTTGTGCTAGTGTGCGTCGGTCCGTGGTCTCTTGTAGAGCGAGTCGGTGGCGTAGGTTGAAGTGTACTATGCGGCGTCTGTGATATACCGGCAACCAATTGGATGTTTTTGGATCGCAGTGTTGGAAAAGTAATTATTGGGTGCAATGGGATATGATTATGCAGGCCAGCTAAGTTTTTAATACATAAAAAGATATTCTTTAATTTCGTACTTTATCAGTAAAAAACCTTTCTGAAAATAGGACATATTCTACAACTTAATTGTTTGATTTGCATTGGAATACCAGTATACATTATATTAATAAAATAAATTTTTAAATGTACAAAATAAAGTATCTAAACACAATTTATTTTTGCTTCTTAAGTAGATGTTTTTGGTTAATATAAATAACCCAAAGTCGGAACTTTCAATAACTTAAAATTAATGGCCCATTTTAAAATGCTGATAAAATTATTAATTTGTTTTTCATAGTTGAAAATTAATAATGCTGATTAGGATAATGGTACTTATTAATTAAAATATAATTAACGTACATACATAAATATAAAATTAAAAATAACTTTAAAAGGAAATATTCTAAAGAACATGATTTACTACTCCACACAACAAAATGAGTTACATTGTTACCCCTATTGTTGCGGGTTTTAAAACGAACACAGTCATTAAAGCAATGTTTTAACAATTCGTTCTCTGTTGCAGTACAATTGTTATGAACTACACAAACTATTACTTTGCAGTATGAGAACACTATTTTTATTACATAAATTATCTTATTCATAGTTTTATCAATTCAATCGGTAACTTTTTATACGTAAAGATGATTCATTTTAAAATAACAAAGTAATTATGTATAGAGATGTTACATTGGACCGTGACACATCATTTTGGAAAAATATATAAATTAACGTATTGTACATTTCAGGTTTAAAACAGTTTGTGTCCACATATTGATTTGATGAATGAAATTATTTTTAATTACTTATTTATGCACTTCTTAAGGTAACCTTGTTCTTATCAATGATTGGCTGACAGTTAATAGCTGAAGGAATGCTAATTGTGACATATTAAAACTATTTGCTTTTCTCCTTTTGGAGAGAAACATTTTCACTGATTTTCTTTAACGACGATAGAACTCGATATCTCATTACTGTTTCGATATGCTTTTTGAGACATCGAGAGATTAATTAGTGTGTAGTTGAGTCCAATAGCTGATACTATCTCTTCTAGTTATTAAATATTATTATTAATATTTAATTATTAGCATTTAATTAGCATAGTACGTTGTAATCCCCATTGTCATTATTACTGTACGTGAATGGGTGGGTGGGTGGGTCAGTACCACAGTACGTGAATGTGTGGGCGGGTGGGTCAATACCACTGTACGTATATGGTTGGGCGGGTGGGTCAGTACCACGGTACGTGCATGGGCGGGCTGGTGGGTCAATGCTACTGGACAATAAATGTGGCCGGGTATGTTTTAAAATTGTCTTACTTATTTTATAAGCTTAGTTATAACTTTAAAAGACTAGTTATATACAAAAACCCAAAAGAAAATCCATCATTATTACTCAACGACCAACACTAACCTAATACACATCTCATAATACCTAACCTAGGTTATCTAACTTAAGCACGTACTAGGTTAGAGAATATTAATGATAAAACTGTACAAAATATCATTTTAACAAAATTTAATTTCAAGTTGTGTACAATATGGTGATAGTTTGGTAAACTACACTAACTGCTCTTGGACCACATTCCACATCTAGTGGAATCTGAACCACTTCATATATTTCAAATCCTCTTTAATGCCAAGCGTAATTTTAAACTATCCAGGTTTTCAAAAAGCTGAGAGCAGAACATTTGTAAATAAATATCAAAAACTGAAAAATTCCTCTAGCCTTTTTCATGTTACAATTTGTGAATTTGTTGATTTCACTGTTAGGAGTCAGTACAAGGATGTCCTTCCCAATGCGTACTTTGCCAATAAGTTGTGTTTGTATCTAAGGCACTTAAGGATGAAAGGAACCCGACCAAGAACAGATGAGGCAGATCTGTATATCAAAGGCATAACGGTCTTCAATCTCGCACTGAATTCTAATTTCACGGTACACACGTCTCGGGTTATTTCTGTTCCTTTATGTCTTGTTTACAGGTCATTCTGCCTGTATTAGGCTATCTTATTTCAAAGGGGTTAGTAACATTTTAAAAGATTTATTCCATTAAATAATTTGGAGGAATATATTTATAAATTACTTAGCGAGCTAAGCTACATACATTTCACTATGTAAGATAAAATTGAATTAAAAATATTACTGAACTTAAGGTCATACGCAAATTTAATTTGAATTTTATAGCTGATATTTACACTTCATGAGGAGAATGAGAGTTGGAATATCAGTATTTTTATGTAAGACAATAAGAATAACAAAAAACACCACCACAAATTTCTCAATAAAACATTCGAAATCATTCAACGAGTAAAGATCACCGACGTGGTGGCTCAAAGGCTAAAGACTCCAAGGTTCTAATTTCGAACTGACTGACTGAGGTAGTGGTCGGTACTTAACCTGTTGAATAAAGCTTACGCACAGGCCCGCAGGCTCATGCAAACTAAAAAAAAACCCTGATGTGAAAGTGATTTAATGTAAAATGATATAAAGAAAACTGTTATTTTATTAAATTTCAATAACATTTTTAAACTGTTGTATATATTCTTTTAATATATACGTCTTTCATGTATTTTTTTAACAGTTTTTTTCTATATCTGTAATATATATATGAGTTATATCGTATAATTTAATTGTCATAATATACAGTATTCAAATTTTTTTCTTTTATATGCTTTTAAAATATTTATATTGTTGAATTTTTAGTTGAAACCATAGTTGAAACCTGATTCTCTAGTTTCAACCAGGGTTATATTCCTAGAGGGTATCCATTATTTTACTGCAAAAAATAACTTTGTATGCGGAATTATTTTGTACACTGGCTATTTTATACCTTCAAATATCCAGTTCGTCATTGATAATTTTGCTGAATAGCTCAGAGACCCACACACGAACTTAAATAATTTTAGAGAACTTCATTTGAAATGTTTTGTGAGATCACGTGATCTACGGTACTTAATTGTTTTGTGAGATCACGTGATCTACGGTACTTAATTGTTTTGTGAGATCACGTGATCTACGGTACTTAATTGTTTTGTGAGATCACGTGATCTACGGTACTTAATTGTTTTGTGAGATCACGTGATCTACGGTACTTAATTGTTTTGTGAGATCACGTGATCTACGGTACTTAATTGTTTTGTGAGATCACGTGATCTACGGTACTTAATTGTTTTGTGAAATCACGTGATCTACGGTACTTAAATGTTTTGTGAGATCACGTGATCTACGGTACTTAATTGTTTTGTGAGATCACGTGATCTACGGTACTTAATTGTTTTGTGAGATCACGTGATCTACGGTACTTAATTGTTTTTGTTATAAACAAGTAATTAAACATTAACTTAAAATATTTTGATTAGTAAAAATAAAATATATACTTATGTTTGTACATTGCTTAGGAATGCTGGAATGTTTCTATATTAGCAAGTTTCTTACACCAGAGAATCCGAAACGAGCCTTATTTTATGTCTGTTAGTATTTGCTAACTTGCTTTGTTTGGTTTTCAAACGGAAATGAGAGTGCCGTTTTTTATGAAACGTTTCATCGTTGTTCCGTAGATACAAATGGGAGAAGATTTAATGATTACTTTATGAACTAGTATATTTGTGTTTGTTAGGATTTTAGGCTTGGTTTGAAGTTTATATTACAGCTCCATATCCAGGGTTTTTAAGGTATACTATTCGTAATAGCAATATTTTGTTTGATAATCATCTTTCTATTTTTATTTTTATTATCCGCTGATGCACATAGCAATCAGAATTTTAAAATTTCCTATTTGTGTAGACTAAAATGCAACATTTAGTTAAATATCCACATTAACATTCAAACGTACTAAGTTTATATATTGTCAACAACTTCCTCTGCTCTGATATTGCCTGTGATGGTGCGTATTTTTACAGTTAATATTCGATGTAATTAATATAGGCACAGTACACCCTAAACGTCACTAAGTGTCTATTTTGCCCTGAGGCGAAGCACGGGTAAACAACCAGCTACTAGTTCTGAAATCAATTCATTAGTGACGCATAAATTACCAGCTGATGTTCCCTTATTTCGATTGGATTTTGCAACAGTCCGCCAGTTCCCTGTCGCGTTATATAGACCAGCTGTCAGAGCCAGGAATAGCCGAGACTAATCTGTCACTGTGATTGGATCCAGCTCTAACAGCTGATTAGTGTCAACCATCGTTACTTCTGGAAACTGTTTTCGGTGGCCAGTATCAAAATGTTAACAAGCTTATCTTTAGCCTTATCCAAACATTGTTTAGCTTCCAACAGCCGTTTATTGAGTATCCCTTTCACTGATGTGAATCCAAATATTAGTCAGGAAATAATACGAGGAAATTGTTTGCATTAATTCTTTTAGTAATAGTCTACTATCAATTTTTTTCAAAACTACTATTTTTTTATCTAAAAAAATTGCCATTCTTAAATAGGATTATATACTATGGCGAAGTTATTTTTTAACGTAATCCTAAAATTTGTTTAATCTTAAATTAAATTAAACATTCCGTAAAGTAGTAAAAAAATGCGATTAGTTGTTAATGTACTCTTTTTACTAACTAAAAAATTTTCGTTAATTAATATAGCCCTTAGATAGTTAAAAGAAATAGTTTGACGAGAAATAAATCTTAACTCTTATTAAATATAAAAATACGGATTCTTTCATTATTTAATTAACTACCTGTTAGTTGGGGAAGACAAAGGTTGTTGGACATTTGCCATAATTACGTGAAAATTACCAATCACGAAGTTTCGATTTCGTAAACCCAAACCTTTTTCAAGTGCTTGGTATTATTTTCACCAGCATCGTGATTGGTGGTCGTGATTGGTAATTTTCACGTAATGATAGTAAATTTCCAACAACTTTTGTCATCCCCATCATTAACAAATTTCAAAAACAAAGTTGACATACCTGTTAGTAATGTATTATAGATATTCTATCAGTTTTTACGCTGTTTAAAATTAAAAAATAAATTTAAACGTAATAGGCAATTGGAATTAATAAGTAAACAACCAGATGGAATTGAGGTTAATTGTTACTATTTAGCAGGGCCTTTATTAAAGTAATATTAGTTTGATGAGAATAAATACTGTATAATTAAGAAGTTCCATTCTTTACACATTTGAAAGCATATAATACACGTAAAAAGGGCTAAATAACTAAACTAAATTTTATAACTAAACTAAACTAAACTAAAACTAAAAACTAAAAACTAAAAACTAAAAACTAAAAACTAAAAACTAAAAACTAAAAACTAAAAACTAAAAACTAAAAACTAAAAACTAAAAACTAAAAACTAAAAACTAAAAACTAAAAACTAAAAACTAAAAACTAAAAACTAAAAACTAAAAACTAAAAACTAAAAACTAAAAACTAAAAACTAAAAACTAAAAACTAAAAACTAAAAACTAAAAACTAAAAACTAAAAACTAAAAACTAAAAACTAAAAACTAAAAACTAAAAACTAAAAACTAAAAACTAAAAACTAAAAACTAAAAACTAAAAACTAAAAACTAAAAACTAAAAACTAAAAACTAAAAACTAAAAACTAAAAACTAAAAACTAAAAACTAAAAACTAAAAACTAAAAACTAAAAACTAAAAACTAAAAACTAAAAACTAAAAACTAAAAACTAAAAACTAAAAACTAAAAACTAAAAACTAAAAACTAAAAACTAAAAACTAAAAACTAAAAACTAAAAACTAAAAACTAAAAACTAAAAACTAAAAACTAAAAACTAAAAACTAAAAACTAAAAACTAAAAACTAAAAACTAAAAACTAAAAACTAAAAACTAAAAACTAAAAACTAAAAACTAAAAACTAAAAACTAAACTAAACTAAATAACTAACTAAATGACGGCTAAATAACTTGAAAAGCTCGAAATAACTTGACACACATTCACCACAGTATTGGATGAGACATTTACTGTGACGATATAATCACATCATGTCACTAAAATAGATTAACATCCATGTAAAGTACAGTAGTATTGACCCACCCGCCCACCCCTACACGTTCAGTGGTACTGACGCACCTGCCCACCTCCTCAAGAATCACCACAAGAAGGTCGTGACTCTTCTGTTATCAGTGTTTTTTATTCAATGTTTTCAATGTTTCATATGGTGATATCCACTTCTTGTGTTTGGTAACACAAAACACATTTTCAAATGATTATTGTGTCGTATCGCAATTTATTTTTTCTAAATTCTTTATATTTACTTATGTTATTTTATATGAACACGTGCATTGTATCTCGGGATAAAGGCTAGTCATACAATCGTCATGGAAGCATAAATAAATGGTAATCCACATATATTTTGCCACACTTAATCAGTCTTTTCAACTTCATTTACTGAACAGTATCTTATTTTCTCTTTTTGTAATAATTATGGTAATTGTTATTGCTGTGTGGTTTTATATTTTTTTTAAATCACTTCAAATTTCAATTGAGAATATGTCTTTTGATTTGTTTAGTACTAAAAAATTACACACAACAGCTCATTACATCGATAAAAGAAAAAAAGAAAAAACACGCACATGTACAGTTTTGGAGGTTGTAGCAGAGTGTAACCGTGTGATCGGAAAGGAACATTCTTTCCTCTTCTGAATCTAGGGACCAAAATAAATGTATATACTAAATGTATTGACTGTATATTTGTAGCTTTTCTTGGCATTGAACACTCAGAACTTAATACTCTCAACTATTGTGTGAGAGTAGCCACTTTTAACAAGGCAAAGAAATATGGATTTATCAAGTGAGCTTATATCGGCTGGTTTATATTGTCATAAAATAAATGTGCTGTGGAGATTGTAGGCCATATATTATATATTCGGTCCTCTTGATACTGGCATAGCGTCTGCTCAATGGTTGCTATCGACGTGGATGCTAATACAGAAGTCTGGGGTGTCCATGTTGGGTGGTAATAAGGGTCTGGATGTTGTGTGTGGAATATGACGTAGTATCTGGCTTATCTTTTAGCTGAAAATCAGAACAATACTAGGTGGTTCAGATTCCACGTAAAGATATAGGTCTCTTAGTTGGCCTGGCTATTGGGCTATAATAATAAATGGCTTTTTCTATTCAACAGTCGACCATAGTTAGTATTAATGACTACACTCGGTCGTTTACAATTAATTATCATACTCAATCGCCCCTCATATTCGTCCATATCTCTACGATCAGCGATTTGATGAATAATGAATAGTAATAATAATAATACGCCAGTAATTTTATTATGCAATTAACATGTAAATCAGTGAATGTTTTCATCGAAAATTAGGTGACAATTTCTTTTGAATAGTTTGCTTTAACTTGTACAGATTAAAATGTAAAAAAACAAAACGTTCAATTAATGTATATAGACCAAAGAGACACTGGAAGTGAATGGGTGCGCGTGGGCCAAGCGAGCCGGATTAACGAGGCCTGGTTGTGTTTTGTTGTCTATCCGTTCGGCCCGGGGCAACATTTGGAAATGCAACTCCAAAAACCGGTTGGGAAGAGGCTAGCTAGAAGTGTTTATGTCATAGTTGAATTTAGACCCTGAAATTTACAATTCAAATATGAGGCCCGGTGACCCGCATAATGGGACAGCAAATATACCTCTTACCAGCCTTGATGGGGGCGGGGGGGGGGGAGAACATCATCACTCAAATAAGGTAACCGGTAGAATCTCTGTAGGAGGTTGGCGGTCAGAGGAGTGCTAAACATGTGTCAGGCCTGTGAGAAATGAACTTCGCTGTGCTTTTACTTATCTTTATGCATTGGTTGAAAAAGTTAAGTAAAAAGATGGAGAGAAATTGATAGTCCTTATTCCTTCATAAATTTATAAAAATGAGTGACAAAAAACCAATAAATATAAAGCGTAATAATTGTTATTTTAAGTTTAAACTTGTTCTTACTTTCAATTAGTAATTTTTTGTATTATATTTTTACTATAGTAGGCTATTCATTACTAAAATGTTTAGGTCTGGCGTAAGAGAGGGCTCGCTCACTAGTTGAATTATTTACTCAATTATTTACTATTGAAAGATATTTTATATTGCATTAAATTGTTTGGTTGACAATTCATTATACTACTGTAGATAAAACTAATAACGAATAAAAATTCCAGTGCTTCTTTATTCATACTAAATATACAACGTTAATTGATCGTTGGCAAAAAAGTGTGTTCTTTTTAACAATCCCCATCTCACTTTCACTTACTGTTATTATTACACATTAATTATTTTTGTAAAGAAAACTTCACATTCTCTGTGAGAATATGGCTTTTCCTTTTTTTATTTTAGAATTCAGGCCTTTGCATAGGATATTTTGTAAATAGAAAGTTATTTTTTAGTAACATTCCACAAATTTAATTTTCATTAAGAGCGCTTTCGCCGGTTGTAATCAGTTATACATCTTCAGTTGTAAATACAGTATAAACAGAAAACATATGTGAATAAAAATAAAAAAATACATTTAAAACATTACATACTAGTTAAATCAAATTTAAGTAGCCAAGTTTGATAAAAATTATTATGAATTAAAATATGGTTTAGAGCTTTCAATTTCAATGAGATTTAATCTTTAATTAAAGATAAAAATATATTACTAAAATTTAGAGACGGTTGGGAAATACATTCATATTTCAAAACTGCCATACATTAGCAGAAAATAGTATATTTTCTCAAGTCACAGAACTAATTGAAATTTTTCTCCTCTATTTTATTATATTTGTACAAGTAATTTTATTCCAATCAACAGAAAAATCTAATGTATTTAAATGTTCATAAGTACAGTGGATACAATGTATCAATACTTCTTCGCAATGTATGTAGAGAAATGTGTAAATATACTCACGAATCTTTAGTATAGGGCCTATTTATTTAGTTTTGTGAAATATAATTGTCTCTACCGTTATACAGCCAATGCGTACATAAAACTAAAATTTTGTTATGTTTTGTTAGTTATATGAACAAAATAGATGAGTGGACAGTGAATTTTGAAGGGTTGAACATCAAGTGACTTCAAAGATAAGTCTACTTGTGTGTCCTATATACATTTCCAAGACTTCGGCCTCAGTTAGTAGCCTGTCACGATGGCTACAATACTGCATTAGTTGGAGTTGACAGTTTAGTTTAGAGCCGGTTGTATGTGTTTGTAAAGAAAGATTGACGTACGATTATTATGTTTTAAGGGTAGACCAACATTATTTCAAACATTTTATATTCGACCGTTGTACACCTAAAATAATATTTTCAAAAAATAAACATTAATTAATTTACTTTACAAAAGTCTAATTAAAGAAAATCTACCTACTTTATCAGTGTTTCAATGCTAATGCATTAGCAGCATTTTAAACATGAATTAAATACCTATTTGCATTAATTTTATGTTCAGACGTAAAAGTCTTGTATCTGTCTTAAAAGACAACATAGGGTTAAAAATGTCTGTCTAATAATACAGAGTATATACACCTTTTTTAGAAAAAAATGCAGGGTCACTTTATTTGAATCATTCAGATCTTTCGTAAAAATCGTTTCGTGTATGCCTCAGTACCAAATACCACCACTAATTTACACTCATACACACACAATCAGCAATAAATCAGAACAGAACACGACCCGTTTTACTATTAGGCAGCCGCCGTTCCCACTCACCCTGCAAAATTGTATTAAACTTGAGCCAAGTTGCCGGAAACCAAACCGCCAAAGTTTGCCGCTGTTGTTGACAATTTGAAGCCAATATCTCAACTTCTAGTCCCACAAACTGGTCTAAGTTGGTCCGTTACTTTTGATTGATGGAAAAGTCAATAACAATCCAGGTTTCTTAATTAAAAATTGTTCTTTCACCGAAATCCAATAATGACCAAGTATTAATTATTTCGAATTTTATGACTATAAGTAAATATCCAATAACCCCAAGAAAATTTTTTCTCAATTTTTAATTCGATCCGAAATTGGGTTACGATTGGTTAGATGATGTAAATAAACTGGAATAAGTTTATTTACATTTACTTAGGAACAATAAGCTAAAATTTATATATTTAGAAGTTATCTTTTATAACTCATAAAAGCTAAGGAAATAATACATTACTACTTGTTTTAGTAAATTGCTTCATATTTTCCATTAGCTTTTAGTCTTTAAATGCTTATTAAAAAAAAAGAAATTGTATTGCTGACTGCTTAAGTATCCCTGGAGAAACTAATATCTGGACGTAACAATGTTTTCTATCTAACGCAGTACACAGTTTGGGTTAGTTTGAGCACCGAGAGTAAATTACGTTACATTATATAGATTCCACATTACTGAACGGAACAAAGTTGTGATAAACTCGCCTCAAATGCATTCCACCAATACTTCTACTTCTGTATCTTAACGACTTCAGATTTTTAAATAAAATGTGTGACAGCGTTAAGTAATCTCCTTCGGGACTTTCGGATGTGTTGTAAACTCGACCAGCCGGCAGAGGCTGCTCGGGAGCACGGCTGACTGCCCAAACATCTGCGTTTCCGTGAACTGCCGCGGCACGGCAGGCCCAAGAATTAAGGGTTACGCTATTAACTGTCCACGACCTTGACTCTAATGACCTTCGCATCCCCCCTTTCCGTTTTTATAAGCATTCCTCAAACAAGCATAAAAACCTTTAGAATAATATAACTATAGTTTCTCAAAACGCAAATCTTGACAGTCTAAACTTTATTGTAGATGGAAATTGTTTGTTATAGCTTACAATAATCTCAGTGGGGAATGTAATTAACTTTAATTATATATGTAATAGAGTCAACAATATAGTTCATTTTTACTGGACAGCTTTGGTTACTATAGTTTATAGACAGTAGTTCGTTTAGGCAACGTTCAACTTAAACCGATTATATTATATATTTTTTATAAAAATTTATCTCAAATAATAATTACTTATTAGATTGTATCATAATATTACCGACTTTACTTAAATGAGTGAGATTACAGGACTGATTATAAGTACAAATGATTACGTGGTCTTGTTAATAACTGAGATAAACTTATTGTTAGAGAATTTACTAAAGTTTATCGTGGAATCTGAAGCACATGGTTGTACCTGGATTGGTTAAATTTTTGATAGGCTTTAGTCTCAGTCCCATTTCTAGGGAAAAAAATCATATCACAGGTTATTTAAACAATATTCCTTAAAAAATAATTACAGATATTTTTTAATTGGATGTGGTTGTTAATATAAGAAATGATTCTTCGAATCACATTTCATGACCATATCTTTATAAAATCTGCAAATCCAAGGCAATGGTATGCAGAATTAAATTTCGGAAAATAGGGATTAAAATATAGGCCTTTAAACTGTTCCAAATACAATTTAAAAACCACATTTTTGATATTACAAACCTATTTGGATCCAAATCTTTGAATAACATTTCGGGTTCAGTTGACGATGTATTCGTGATCAGAGTTTTGTAACGATTCCCACCTTTGAGGATTTATTACCAATCAGTTTTTAACAAACGTTGCGGAACGTTGAATCTGCAGTTAATCATGCCATGTCAGTAAACCCAAAATATTGTAAGTTTAAATTTCTCAAATATACCATAAGAGAAACATGAACAACGAAGATCAATCAATAAGGCAAAAATAGCTGTAAGATGTTAGCTGTCATCTCGCAGAAACAACTATTTCACGCAACCTAACGTTAGAGCACTAAGCACATTTGCTTATCAGCGTCATATTTTGACTTTATCACTTGTATATTATTAACGGTTAGAGTGTTTTTGTTTTTGTATTACATTAGGCCTATAGAATATAAAAACCACTTAAATTAAATTTTCAGTTACAGGAAGGCTGGTATTTCACAAATGGATAACAAATTAACTTATGGAATCAGCATTTGACTATGAGGAAGCAGTACAGATTATTCAAATTACTTAGCTATGTTATTTTAGAATGATCATCGATTTATTCATGCTATAAAACACAGATATTCACTTAAGTTGCAGCCTGACATAAATTATAACATGATAAAACATGGGGAAGACAAAGGTTGTTGGACGTTTCCCATCATTACGTGAAAATTACCAATCACGACGTTTCGATTTGGTAAACCCAAACCTTTTTCAAGCGCTAAAAACTAAATTACATATACACAAACATGTTATAAAACTACGTTCTTAAACTAATAAACTTATCTACATTAATAATTATCTACATTTTAGATCAATCATTATTTGATCAATCCATTATCTACAGCTAGATCATAGAACGGGGTACATGATAAAACTTGTATACGAACACCATGTATAAATTATTAAAGAAATATAATTATTACTTTTGACATCTCTAAATAACAGATGATAAAAATTTCAATTAAGAACAGATATAGTGAAACAGTAGTAGCCATTAAATGTATACAAAATGTAAAAAACAAAGATCAGAATAAAAAATAATTAAATAAACAAGCAATAATAAATACTCTGAACATTCAATTATAACATCATTATATGTGTTCAATAATAAAAAAAAATATAAAAACAGAAATGTTATACATTCCAAACAGATCGTCCATAGTAACTATTATTTTTTTAAGCATCGATTCATTGTAACATTTAATATTGTAAAAATAAATTAATTCTTTCTTTCTTCTGTCTATAAACAGAAAATTAAAGTCAGGTATTGCTGCTTGTAGCAATAAATAAATGCACTATTCAATTGATCGACATATTCTTTTGTTACAACGTAAAATGATACGATCATTAAGATAGACAATACGTTAAATTTTCTTTAACGTAAATTGCCCCAAAGAAAACTTAGCTGGCCTGCGTCTTGCAAGTCAGTGATGCATGTAGTGTCTACAGCTTGTTCTCACAGGTTCTAGAGATGGAAATAAGTCTACAAAGATGCCAGTATAGTGACTGAGTCAGTGAAGTACTCATGGCTGCCCTTGTCAACTAGCTCTACGACCAGCAACAGACATGCCGTGGTTGGGCCGCTGTGGGAGCGGCTCCAAGAAGAAAGCCCGACCTGTTGTCAGCGCACCTCTCCATCTACTACTTAAGGTAACGCCATATTGCTCTATAGAAATACATTTGTATTGTATGTGATGTATGGGTAAGACATTTGTTATTTTAATCGTATATAGTTTTCCTTAAATAACATTTTAGAAATGAGACTATTGTGTGAGTTAAGAGATGTGGACGAATACATTGTTTTTATATACAGGACGAATTTATTGTGTAGATTTCTTCAGACATTTACGATACTAACTTAGAGAACATTTACGTTGATTATTAAAAGAAAAATGACGAAAAAATGTTACTGAACATTTTTTACTTCTTTTCCGTTGTCAAATACGGTCCCGAGAGCTGAGCTACGGCAGCCTGTAGGCACGTACTTATTTTACTGGGACTATGTTAAAACACAGAGGATGAGGAAACAGAGTTCACATCCAACATGTATGTCGATAACAGGGCCAGCATCTTGTCAGTCCCTACTTTATTACCCACAAATCCTGAAGGATTGATGTAGTAATTACTAATACAGATCAATAAAGGTCCACCTCAGTAGTATTCTACTTCTAGCTGTCATCGAGACGTTTGCTTTAGACATATCTGTATCTTTTTCTTTAAAGTTAAATTAAATAAAGTTAAGGTAGGCTTACCGTGTAGATGGTAGGTTGGGATCATACGCTCGCTGGATCTTTGGCGTAGGCTTGTGTAGATATTTTCTTTATAATAATAAACTCCTTTATAGAATTTTTATATAAACCCAAAAACATTAGCCAATTTCCTGTTTCAATTGAACATTTGTTAAATGGTGGTTCTCTTTTAGGAAACGTCTGATTTTGTAATTATATTACTCTTAGAAAATGTATATTTATTGTTTATTTGAGGTTCGGCTGTCGTTAATGTATTTTCAGTGTTGAATATAGTTAACATAAAAATATAAAAACAAATTCCTCATATAGGCATATGAATTTGTGATTGACAATCTGATCTTAAAATCACGGTTATAGAAAACTAGTTGAATTATTTTATTACTATCACTATGAATTTTATAGAGCATTCTAAATCGGTTTATATTTATAAAAAATGCAACTTAGTAGGTCACAGATTGTAGCTCCTAAACAGCTACTTTGAACAAGCCGTTAGTTATTATTGAGTACTTTCTTGAATCATCGCTGTTTTCAAGGACGTTACCAAGTGAAGGTATCATTTTCTTGGCAATCTGCGGAAGAAATTCTACGGTAAAATGAAATAATGCAGCCTAATGAAGTCTCATCAAACCAACGACGGCAAGGTCCACGTGAGGCTGTGGTACACATTCCATCTTCGGCGGCTCGCGGTCAGCCCCCCTCCACCTTCGGTAACTACCTCCCTGTGAACCTGTGAGAGAAGCACTTATTACCACGCAGTGCTGCATGTACG
Source organism: Stictocephala bisonia (assembly GCA_035578905.1). Classification (NCBI taxonomy): domain Eukaryota; kingdom Metazoa; phylum Arthropoda; class Insecta; order Hemiptera; family Membracidae; genus Stictocephala; species Stictocephala bisonia. Next base: position 817,212 of record JAQJVL010000233.1, read on the forward strand.
CAGGTGCGGCAGAAGAAAGGCTCGTGTCCCCATTCTAACTCTATCTTTGTGTGTCACAGTTGCTAAACAATCCTTTTTCTTCTCCAGAGTGACGGGTCTATTTCTGGACCTTTTGTCTGTAAAGTGGCTTGTTGTGTTTTACCTGTTCACGTCTTGATATAAAAAGGTGATCTAATGTCCTTTAAGCTGTATTTAATCTCCTAGTTAGCCTTTTTTGGGAATTATCTTTGAAAGGGCACTCGCCATTACCGGTAAACAAATAGAGAGTGAAATGAGTATTAGTTTTTTTTAGATACAAAATAATTTCAATCGTTTAATTTTGTAATGCTATGCAAAATGTCAGTGCTGTAAAACAATGTGTATGTAGAATTATATATACAAGTTAATCTCAGTAATGCTATGTGCAGGTGTTTGTATCATTTACTGTGATATAAACACATATTTATACTCATATGGACAATGTTTGGTAGCCACTGGCCCTCAGCCGTGTCATTCTAATGCACCACGCCAAGTAATAATTAGACGTCTGGAAACGGCTAAGATCTAACAAATCAACTCTTCGACCCGCTTGCCATTATTTCAGTTCCAGACTTACAGGGAGGTTAGCTTTAAATAGAGTCCACAAGTTACGTAAAACTACTCTACCCACAATGGTCAAGTGAAACAGATAGAGAAACGATTAGAACCAACGTTAAGAGGTTATTGTTAATTTACTTATTCAGTATACGAATAGTGATAGGTTGAATGGACTTATGCATATCTTTAGTATGATAAAAGTTGCAAAGCTATTTTTGTTGTAGGTTTACGTTCAAAAGTGAGTTTTGGTCCCATGATTTACAAGGATAGGTATTTTACTGTAAATATATATATATATATGTATGTATGTATGTATGTATCTTTAACCGTCGTATATTATGTATTAGAAAAACTACGATATTAGTCCACTAATTTATTACAATAGAATTACAAAATCTATACATTTTTGATTTTTTTCTTGAATCCCTCTGGCCTGAGGATGGTAAAGCAGTTTCCATTGCCAAAATATTTCTACAATTTCATACATATATTGTGATAGATTTGTGTTTTGAGGTACGGATCTTAACCCCCCCCCTTCATGATCATGTATGGTTGAAGATAAATGTTATGTTAGTTTCATGTTCAAACCTACAACATCATATAACTGCCTTGAGAAATATCTCTAGAGTTATACTAGACAAAATTATCAAAAAACTGAACCCATAGTAACTAACTCTGATTCAAAATTAATATTGGTTACTTGCTTATTTATCAAATTAATTTTAAAGCTTTAGGAAAATATAATTATCAGATATATAAATCACATAGTAGATTAATAAGTGAAAAATATTTAGTCGAATTATTTTAAGGGTGTTCAAACAACAACAAACACGTGCTCATATCAATTATTCTTCGTTTTTATTTTTTCATTGTTTTCATTTTCCATTAAAAAACACAATGTTACTAATAAATATTGTTGTAAGTAGGTCTAGTACATGTATGCTGGTGTGATCTTATTTAGTCTTTAGCTAATTTAGTTTTACTCAATAATAATAGTTGTTTTTTTCTAAGTTTACCTAAATTGCAACAATTGTTGAAGACGTGCTATAAGAATGGTTATGACGAAATGTTCATTGAATTTGATGATACAACTGATTTCAAACAACTAAATTCATTCTATCTTAATACTAAATTAAACCTATAACAACACTAACATCAATAGTTTAAACAGTTATGATCACACTCATATATTCCTAATACTATATATGGGATTATTTCTTTCTTGGGTCTGTCTTTTCGGATCAAGCAATGCCTGATGAGCCCCTGGCAAAGATGATAATTCCCACCAGGTTCTCTTGAAATGCCTTCAATTTAGTCCTTTAGACATTTAAATCAAGAAAAATTATAAATTTAGTAATTAAACTACAAAATAGTAATACACTAATTTAATATACAGTATAATCCTAAGTCTATCGTCTAAAGTTACATAACTAACAAATAAATTAAAATGTTATATAGGACAAACACAGACCACAGTGTACATTGGGGCTACACTCTTTAAGAAGACATTCTGAAGGTCCCTTAAAGAGACTTAAAGAGTTTGATGTTTTCAGCTTTGATTTCTCTGATATCATATGGTAATAACATTTATATAGACTTTAGACAGTGATTAGTTTTATAAAGTTTGGTTGTTAAGTGCTGCTCCTGCATGAAACATATCTAGAAAAAACGTCATATAGAAGAAAAATATCGGAAATATAAATAAGGACGTTAACAGATTGTATCTCTATAAAGATATAATTGTTTTACGTGATTCATCGTTGCACACAGAACTCCATCATACTCTTGGAAGAGTCGTACCATCGTTAAATACCCATTTTGGATTGAGAACTCATGAATAAACAGACGGAGGGTCAATACATTAGCGAAGACAATCTCGATTAAGTAATTCTTGATACTGCCTTGACCAAGCAACCTCGTTCACCACTGAGACAATGAAAGTTGTCTTTCCATCAGTGGACTGACGTTATAACTGCTGCATATTCAGGGGCCAGCTGTATGGTAATCTGGTCAGCTGCTGACAACCCCAGCTGATCGCAACCGGCCAGCTGCTCTCGGGGGGGGGGGGGGGGTGAGTCTAAAACTATCCGTCCACTTTCCAGAGAACTGGGGTCTAACTCATGGGGAAATGGAATCTATCTTAAATTGAATGAGTTGTTGGCTTATAAGTTGTGTTTATTGATATTTGTTATTATAAAGTATGATGAATATTTTGGAAGACCGTAGCCTTAAAACTAATGACTTACAATCGGCCAGTTAGTAATTAATTTTATTTTATTGCATAATTTTGTGAGTCAGATGTCAGTATTATATTTTAAATAATAAATGAGTCTTTTATTGATGCTTAGGTAGTTATGATTTTATGATAAAATTTAAGTAGTAACTGTACCACTTATAGTTGTTTGAAGTTGTGCTTTAAAGTGTTATTGTTTGAATTTTAAACTATTTTTACTGTTGTCTTATTTTTTTTATCTAATATAGTTTAATGTTAATCTAAATAACTGCAAGTTAGGCCTTGCTATACGGCCGGTGATTGATATTTTTTTGAAAATTTTTGTTGTTATTTATTTGTTTATTTTTAAACAAATAAGTACGTTAAAGTATGTTTTGAATTTATAGCATTCACTTTTCCTACAAGAATTGTGACATTTGTAAATGAATTAAATCGTTATTGATTCTTGAAGGTCAATTTTGCAATGAATGATAGTTTATTCCACTTTATAATATTATATAAAACTACTTTTTTACCAAATAACTTAATGAAATAAAGAATGAAAGAACTAGTTTGCCAAAGAACTGATGCTCCAGATGTCACAAGTGAAGCGAGTGAAACTACTAACCGGATTTACTGTGGCCGAAGGCCGAGACGGATTTAACACATGACGAAGCGTGCAGGTGTGTCTCTTAGTCCATTATAATTACAGTATTTTCATAATGTTATAACTTCTTCAAATAACGTAACTAACAACCCATAAAATAATACAGACATCAATTTTAAACTACTGTACCGGAAATAAATCAAAATATACTCGACTGCCAGAAACAACAATATTCTTAATGACGGTTGGAGAAACTAATGAGAGCAATTTGTTCTAGTGTAAAAACATGTTACCAATATAAGTAGTGTGTAAACATGTTACCAATATAAGTAGTGTGTAAACATGTTACCAATATAAGTAGTGTGTAAACATGTTACCAATATAAGTAGTGTGTAAACATGTTACCAATATAAGTAGTGTGTAAACATGTTACCAATATAAGTAGCGTGTAAACATGTTACCAATATAAGTAGTGTGTAAACATGTTACCAATATAAGTAGCGTGTAAACATGTTACCAATATAAGTAGTGTGTAAACATGTTACCAATATAAGTAGTGTGTAAACATGTTACCAATATAAGTAGTGTGTAAACATGTTACCAATATAAGTAGTGTGTAAACATGTTACCAATATAAGTAGTGTGTAAACATGTTACCAATATAAGTAGTGTGTAAACATGTTACCAATATAAGTAGTGTGTAAACATGTTACCAATATAAGTAGTGTGTAAACATGTTACCAATATAAGTAGTGTGTAAACATGTTACCAATATAAGTAGTGTGTTAACATGTTACCAATATAAATAGTGTGTAAACATGTTACCAATATAAGTAGTGTGTAAACTAAGCTACATTTAATAATTTATAAATTATTAAAGTCATAAAACGGTCGTTGTGTTTGCTCGTGGAATACAGTAGTTGGTTAATAAATATGACAAGCACCTAGATTGCGTTCAGCGCCTGCTTTCCCCCAACCCAGCCCAGCAAAACGATTTCATTTGCATGCACCCGTATTGCCTACCCAGCGCCGGCTTTGTTATAACTGCCCGCCGCTCTCTATTGTCCCAGCATTAAAATGTATTATTCAACGATTATACTTTCTTGTTTTAATAAACGTTCTTAAGAACTATTAAACATTGACTATGCAAATATTATTTTAAAATTTGAGTTAGTTTATAGTTAAAATGATGTGTTTTTTAACGGCCTAAATTTAAAGAAATAAATACAACACGAAATGATAGTTTAGCGGCATTTACGTATCAGAAGTTCATAATTACTGTACAAAAAATTGATTTTAATTTAATAATAGCACAGCAAAAAATAGTTACCATGTTAACAGTGTACAAAATAACATAAATAAGGTATAATCATTACAACTTTAATAAATGAACGGTGAAATAATATATAATGTTTATATTGATGTTAAGCAAAGTAAAATAATATTAACTTATCACACTCGCCAATCATTTTCTGAATCATTCTCACCATAATTACATTGTAGTATACAGAACTGCGATACTGAAGAGACTCACATTGGCTTTACCTATACAAATTCTGTCACGTGATCTCTATATATTTGTACAACAGAAAATGTTACTTATTGTTTGCGCAATATGAGGTGAAATTTAATGATTAGATGAAAGTAGATGATTTGTGTAGTATGGCAGTCAAAGCCTTTAGTCACATGAGCATGCTGAAGAGAAAAAGAGAAGGGATACCTCTTGCGCTACCTGTGAAGACGAACGAGATCTATTTTGATGGCACAGAAAAACCGGCCTCGCTGGACCCAAATGGGTGGTCAGTCTTCTTGTTTCTATAGGCAATGGTATTAACAGTCAATTCTAGTAACCAGGATATGTCACAATTATTACAATGGTGTTGATGGTCCTCCTACCCACTCCCCCTCGAACAATTTTCATGGCCTTCCTACCTTAACGATACATAAACGACGATAACCCTTAAAGTATCTGGCATTAAGCTAATAAACATACCTTTAGGTTAGTAAATAACTTCATTAAAATTGTGCAATTAATGGCTACATTTTAGTTGTTTATTTTATTCGAGTTCAACTACCATTTTAGCATGTACATAAACAAACCAACTAGTTGGTCTTGACGTATCAATTGATTCATCAAACATACGACGTCCACTCCAGTAGTTGGCAGTCAGGCTGTGCCTCCTGCATCAATGGCCGAGGCGAAAGGATGAATGGCTCTGCCCTTCGATCCGATCACGGCGTGGGTGGTCTCCGACTTTGTTTCTACCTCACCGGACAAAGTACTCTTTTTAGACAAATGTTTAGAGTGCTGTTGGGTCGTGACTGCGGACTGGTGCCCCCTCCCCTCTCGCCATTAGACCTTGGTCAATATTTACTGGGTTTGATTGAAAGATCGCATCCGTTCTCTGCCACGCCTGTTTGCCTACACCTTGTTCAACTAGCATTAACGGGTCGTTTTATTGATGCGTGACTCTTATCGCAGCCCTCAACATATCTTCTGCTCTCAGCTGTATAATATACTAAGCCCGTTGGTGCGATCATATCATTGAGGGCAGTCACATCGTGTTAAGTGGGATAACATCTCCATTTTGGAATCATATTCGTTTTCTGAGGAGATTAATTCCAAAAAATATTAAAATTCAATACCTAACATAAATGTTCAATATTTTTCATCGGGTTAGTAATTATTGTTACTTTGTTCAAAGAGAGGAGACTATGCTGTAAAATAAGTAAAGTGAATAGAAATATAATTTTTTGTTTAAGTTTTAGTGATCTTATTTTATACTTCTTAAGAAAAACTATATTAGTAATATTTAATTTATTTATACATTTGTCACAAACACCTTAAAACAGAACAACTGTGACAGGTAGATGACTTGTCAATAGTACATTACAATAGTACAAATAGATACAGCATAATTACACAAAGAATTTCAACACAAATAATGTACCTTATATGTTACAAAGTTAGCAAAACGTCAATAGCTATGAGCAAAAATAGTAATTTAGGACACATGTCAATAATTAGTCATAATTAATGTATAGATCACAAGTTAGCTGTCACGTACTCTTCAAAATCATAAAAAAAGTGTGTGCTTATATATTCGTACAGGCGCTTGCGAAAGGGTGCCAATTCATGAATATTTGCAATTCTTGAGGAAGACAATTATAAGTTCCTCTTTTAATCGTATATTAATTATTTAAATAAGTTTAGAAATATATTAATACAACGCTTTTAAATGCTAATATTTCAACTATGAATATTTTCTAACGTGTGATATTTGCAAATACTTTAAATCATTATTTTATCATTACTTTACTCTTGGTACGGGGTATGGTATGTACCTACTGGCATCTGTATAGTGCAAAAGTGCGTTGTGGTTAGGTTTGGTGCGGTATTTACTTCAGAACTATGTAAAGTGTTTGTTTATTCCAAAAGCTGATTAATAAAATTATAAAAAACAACTGTCAAAGTAATTGGTAATGCCACAGGGCTTGCATTGTTACTTATTAGAGCCCCAGGGGTGGTCTGTATGTTAACCAGATACCATAAGAATATCCATGACATATTTCAGCTGAATGGGTCCAGTAGTTTTTGCGTGATTGAGTAACACATGCGCGCGCACACACACACACACACACGCGCGCGTACAGACATATCATTAGATTTTTTATATAATAATAATATTTTTACTATTGTGTATTCAATAAAGTAAATATGTATAGTTAAATATACAATTATGAAGGAAATAATTTAAAAGGAGCAATGTGTTTATACTTCAAGGAATGGCGGTAACATGTGGTGGCCTAGATGGTTAGACGTTCTCAAAACAGTGTTCCAGTGTATGGACACACTAGTGCAGGGCTTTTCAAACAACCAAGGCTGCCACAAAGGGTTGTGTGTGGACTCAGTAGGGGTGGTGAGAGGAGGGGGTGTTGTCTTAGGATGCCCCCTCCTCCCTGTGTCAACAGACAACATCATTTTGCACATTGACTCATAGCCGCGGGAAAATCTCTGCTCTAGTTTCTTTTAAGCTTTTGCGCTTTAAACAAACCACATTATTAAAATATTGTCACTATTAAGCATGTATATTGAAAAAAATGTTCGATTGTACAGCTATGCTACTTCATAGAAATGTGTGTACTAGATTATAGGTTAAATATATTTTTATTCATAATATCACAATTTTTTAATTTTCCTCATTGGACGAGTTTGGATTGGTTTTGATACTTGTATTATTGACTAGAGGAAAGGCAGCAAGAGTGAGATGATAGAGAAACATGAAAAAAAAAAGAATGAAATGAAACAAATCAGATACGGGTTGTTGGGAGAAAGGAGAGATGATAACAAATTCTCATGAGCACATATAGGTAAAGAAGTTAATGTAAGGGGTGCCATTTAATATGTTTACTCCATAATATTATTAAATAATATAACCTCCATGATAATAGCCATTGTTATAACTGTGAAAATATTTATTACTGGTTGAGGGCTAATTTAAATATGTACTATATTGTTTTTTGATACTTCAAGATGGATTAATAAATTATTGATGTACAAATGTTTATATACATAATTTACTTACTGTACTGAAAAAATATCGAGTCTCCTAGCACAGCTCTGTAAGGAGATTTGAACATAGACACGGAGTGAGTCCATCCTGAGACTAGGACTGGGTTGGAATTAGGAGCCGGTTTGGGCTCACTAATTGTTACATACTCCAGGTCTATAACGCACGCCACTTAGTACTACGGACCTGTTTCTCTAACTGCACTAGCTAGCAATATAGTTCTGTAAGAGCTGGACAAAGACACGGAGTGAGTCCATCCTGAGACTAGGACTGGGTTGGAATTAGGACCCAGTATGGGCTCACTAATTGTTACATTCTTCAGGTCTGTAACGCACGTCACTAAGTACTACGGACCTGTTTCTTTAACTGCTCTAGCTCACAATATAGAGAGAGCTGGACATAGACACGGAGTGAGCCCATCCTGAGACAAGGACTTGGTTTGAATTAGGAGCTGGTTTGGGCTCACTAATTGTTACATTCTTCAGGTCTGTAACGCACGCCACTAAGTACTACGGACCTGTTTCTTTAACTGCTCTAGCTCACAATATAGAGAGAGCTGGACATAGACACGGAGTGAGTCCATCCTGAGACAAGGACTGGGTTTGAATATTGAGCTAGTTTGGGCTCACTAATTGTTACATTCTCCAGGTCTGTAACGCACGCCACTAAGTACTACGGACCTGTTTCTTTAACTGCTCTAGCTCACAATATAGAGAGAGCTGGACATAGACACGGAGTGAGTCCATCCTGAGACAAGGACTTGGTTTGAATTAGGAGCTGGTTTGGGCTCACTAATTGTTACATTCTCCAGGTCTGTAACGCACGCCACTGTGTACTACGGACCTGTTTCTTTAACTGCTCTAGCTCACAATATAGAGAGAGCTGGACATAGACACGGAGTGAGCCCATCCTGAGACAAGGACTTGGTTTGAATTAGGAGCTGGTTTGGGCTCACTAATTGTTACATTCTTCAGGTTTGTAACGCACGCCACTAAGTACTACGGACCTGTTTCTTTAACTGCTCTAGCTCACAATATAGAGAGAGCTGGACATAGACACGGAGTGAGTCCATCCTGAGACAAGGACTGGGTTTGAATATTGAGCTAGTTTGGGCTCACTAATTGTTACATTCTCCAGGTCTGTAACGCACGCCACTAAGTACTACGGACCTGTTTCTTTAACTTCTCTAGCTCACAATATAGAGAGAGCTGGACATAGACACGGAGTGAGTCCATCCTGAGACAAGGACTTGGTTTGAATTAGGAGCTGGTTTGGGCTCACTAATTGTTACATTCTCCAGGTCTGTAACGCACGCCACTGTGTACTACGGACCTGTTTCTTTAACTGCTCTAGCTCACAATATAGAGAGAGCTGGACATAGACACGGAGTGAGTCCATCCTGAGACAAGGACTTGGTTTGAATTAGGAGCTGGTTTGGGCTCACTAATTGTTACATTATCCAAGTCCGTAACGCACGCCACTGTGTACTACGGACCTGTTTCTTTAAATGATCTGGCTCACAATATAGAGAGAGATAGACATAGACACGGAGTGAGTCCATCCTGAAACAAGGACTGAGCCGGAATTAGGAGCCGGTTTGGGCTCACTAATTGTTACATTCTCCAGGTCTATAACGCACGCCACTTAGTACTACGGACCTGTTTCTTGAGCTAGAGCATAGCAGTTGCTCTAGCTCGCAATATAGAGAGAGCTAGACATAGACACATAGTGAGTCATCCTGAGACAATGACTGGGCTGGAATTAGGAGCCGGTATGGGCTCACTAATTGTTACATTTTTCAGGTCTCTAACACACTCCACTAAGTACTACGGACTAGTTTCTTTAACTGCTCTAGCTCGTAATGTAGAGAGAGCTGGACGTAGACAAGGATTTAGTCCACCCTGAGACAAAGACTGGGTTGGAATTAGGAGCCGGTTTGGGCTCACTAATTGTTACATTCTCCAGGTCTGTAAGCACGCCACTTAGTACTACGGACCTGTTTCTTTATCTGCTGTAGCTCGCAATATAGCTCTGTAAATGCTGAACATAGACACGGAGTGCGTCAATCCTGAGACAAGGACTGGGTTGGAATTAGGAGCCGGTCTGGGCTCACTAATTGTTACATTCTCCAGGTCTATAAGGCTCGCCACTTAGTACTACGGACCTGTTTCTTTAACTGCATTAGCTAGCAATATAGCTCGGAAAGAGGTGGACATAAACACGGATTGAGTTAATCCTGAGACAAGGACTGGGCTGTTTTGGGCTCACTAATTATCACAATTTCCGGGTCCATTGCCAAAATTATAAATTTTAAGACAAAAGAAGGGCACTGATTAGCTAAAGTATTGGTTAATTGCTTTTGATTTTTAAGCTGAAAACTGAAAATCAGACTTGATATATAATTATATGCCAGTTTGAATAACTTTATGTTGTTAAGCGAAAAAATTGTTATTTACTTTTATTAATTCAAGTTTTTTATGCCAAGTTAGATGTGCATAGAAATCGAGAATAACTTACCTTCAAGTAAATTGATAAGGATTTATTAACTAACTGTACTTACCTAATTATTAATAAAATGCCAGTCGGAAAGATATGCCTGGATGCGAGTGGTAAACGGGTGAGTTAAGTGTAAACAAAGGAGTGTAGTCATTGTTACTATCCAAGGTGCAGTGTTCATTGGAAAGGGCTATCTATTTAGGGAAATTAAGGGCCCTATAGCTTATTGTGAAATCTAAACCACGTAGTTTTGGTCTTATTTTAGACAAACTGACAATATTAATACGCAGTGTACTTTCCCTCTACTCTAGAATCCTAGAACTCATCCCTTACAGACACTCCCTCCGGATCCCTCTGAGATTGTCTATGTTGATAGAAGTCGTTGATTGGACACAATCTTAGGCCGCTTTTAGCCGTGGGACACTTCAGTGGATCAACTGTGGAGACACAGTGTCCTGAACAAATTCTGAGTTGTTTAGGACACTGTGGCGCAACAGCACAAAATATATCTGATCATGTGTGTTCTGTCGTCTGCCAAAGTCGAACGTGGTGTTAAGTAGTGCGGACCTTCTTTTTCTGGTCCTTTCAATGAAAAAGAAAAAGGGAAGGGTTAAAAATACCGTAAGCACCCGATGTTGGTCCCAAGGCTAACTAAAGGAATTTACTAATTTTTCCACTCCTTCGATTCTGAAACGTTAACTTCTCAAAACTATCCATAGTGGCACAGCTTTTACTAGAAATTATAAAATTAACGGAAATTGACAAAACAACAACTAACCAACACTTCAGCTACGTTCTTATAACCAGAAGACAGACGAAAGACTGACTTTGATTTGTTTCCTGGGTGATCTAGACTGAGAGGTGTATGCGCGTGCAGTAATTTGCGCCACAGTTGCCGTATGGCTAATGGGCTGCATAAGGTGTCATGCCACGACTCCGGTGAGACACAACATGTTGATGAGCAGTTACCAAGGACGGACACCGTCAGGTAACAGTGACGTCAAATTTTTGTTCATCCACTAGTATCTGACGGCTATAGTTGTGGACAGGGTATCTCTGAACCAGGAAAAGGCGAGCGACTTACCTCGGCTATTGTGGGGTGGCCCGCCCGGCCAACCCTAATTAATGTCGCTTCGCTGCACTCAGTGAAAACAAGTACTAGGTACCCAATACCAAAAAGTAAGTTAAATTATTTACAAAAATGATTAATATTCATTATCATATTATGTTTTGTTTTTAAATGTCGATTATTTTTATACTAATTTGATGTAAATCGGCCAATTTTGACCAATTTGTACTGCCAAACTAGTTTTTCTTTTTAAAACTAATTTTTAATGATTAGTGAAAATTAAATATAATTTATATCAAAGCGTGAGCATATGGAGGGACAAAAATGCCCTATGTATGATCGTAATAGTTCTTTTATTGCTTCATAACCAAAATAAATAGCCGGTTTCAAGAAAAAATTCAAAACATAAATAATATACTCTCTAACTTTATTTATTGTACAATATTTACAAAATAATTCAAAATTGCGGTTTTGTTGTTACAATAAAGTTCGTGTACTTTCCTTCTGCTGGCACCAGTTAAAACTCTAACTGCATCCACGATGTTCCTCTTGCTCATTTCCGGATTAACGCATAGTAATCGGTTAACGACTTGGAGAGTATTTGGACTTGGGATGAGTAACCAATCTTGACACTTTGTAATGTGACTCAGGCTTGTGGTGACTCATTGGAACGCGACACATTATAGCGAGTGAACCAAACAACCCTTATCTTTGGCGACAAAATCCTTTTTGGCTAGTTAGTGGCTTTCTGTTGTCGTGTGAACAACTAAGGCAGAACCGACACCTATGTCTCCCGAAAAGTATATAACGAGTCGAACTCATAATCCATATTCAAGTGGTGAACGGCGAATTATTTTACACGTTTACGGAGTGCTTCGTATGGAAAATCCGGAAATGAGCAAGAGGAACATCGTGGATAGAGTTCGAGTTTTAACTGGTGCCAGCAGAACTACTATTGAACAACTGAAAAAAGAATTTGACAACGGACCGTTGGTTACCCCGGGGAAAAAACGACCAAATCGGCAGGGGCAACAAACTCGTATGAAAACCTACACTGACTTCCAAAAAACTGCCATCAGAAGGAAGGTGCATGAGCTTTACAGGCAAAACACACCGCCTACTTCAAAGACTGTCGCACAAATGATCAATGATGATCCCGACCTACCAAATGTCACTGATCGAACCACAAGACGACTTCTCAACGACCTGGGCTTCAAGTTTGAAAGGCGACAAAGACAGTCTTACCTTATTGAGCGTGAAGACATCGTGCAGTGGAGGAGGAAATATTTGATAGAAGTAAAAAGATTTAGAGAGGAAGGGGAAAAAATATTTTATCTGGACGAGTATTGGTGCAATGCTGGCCATACTACAAAAAAGGCGTGGACACCTCGATATATAAAATCAGCAAGACAAGCGCACATGAACGGTGAGACAACAGGGCTGCGAGACTTGCCGGGACAAGGGGGGCGCCTTATAATGGTTCACATTGGCAGTGAAGATGGGTTTTTGAGAGATCCGACCAACCCGTCAGGCGACATTGACGCTCGTTGGGTGTTCAAAGCCAAAAAAACAGCAAAGATAGAGAACGCAAATCACCACGATGAAATGAACAGCAAAGCCTTTCAGGATTGGTTCGAGGGCATCCTTCACTTGCTGCCCCCAGACAGTGTCATTGTCATGGACAACGCCTCCTACCACAGTGAAACTCTATTTAAGATCCCGAACATAAGTTGGAGAAAAAAGGATATCCAGGACTTTCTAACGAGCCATGGAGTGTTTTTCAACCAAAGTGATGTCAAAGCAGATCTTTTAACTCGAATTCCAGCTCACTTGCGCTTAGCTGCTACAATATATAAAGTAGATAAAATGGCTGAAGATTGTGGCCATACAGTCCCGCGACTTCCACCTTATCATTGTGAGCTTAACCCTATCGAACTGGTGTGGGCCAAGGTGAAGAATGAAGTCGCAAGAACCAACACTGACTACAGGTTAAAATCCGTGGAGGCTTTGTTGGATGACGCTTTGAACAAAGTAACGTCTAATGATTGGAAATCATTCGTCGCCCACGTCAGGAAGGCAGAAGAGTTTATGTGGGAGGTGGACGCCATCAGCGACGACGTCCAAGACAGACTTGTCATCAGCTTGGCGGACGACTCAACTGACTCTCAAGACAGCATCTGCAGCGAGGATAGTGCAGAATACTCCGATGATGAACTGGCCCGTCCTTTATAAGGTGTTGTTTACAATATTTTTTATACTATTTTATAGCAACAGTTTTTTATGTTGCTTATTTTTATGTTAATTTCAGAACCAGTAGGCCAATTAGTATTAGTTAAATTTTAGCAACCACTTTCACACTGTGCTTTATGTTTTAATTTCTGTCATGTTGTTTTTTGTAATACTGTGTGTCTTTGCATTTTGATAAATCTAACTTAGAATCAGTAGAAATATTGTACAATAAATTAAGTTACAGATTATATTACAATTATGTTTTCAAATTTGTGTTCAAACCGGCTATTTATTTCGGTTATGAAGCAATAAAAAAGTTATTACAATCAAACCTGGGGCATTTATTATTCCTCCATATGCTCACACTCAGACATAAATCGTATTTAATTTTCACTGTTCATTAATTAGTTTTAAAAAGAAAAACTAGTTTGCGGTACAAATTGGTCAAAATTGGCCGATTTACATCAAATTAGTATGAAAATAATCGGCATTTAAAAACTAAATATAATATGATAATGGATTTTAATAATTTTTGAAAATAATTTAACTTACTTTTTGGTATTGGGTACCTAGTACTGGTTTTCGTTGAGCGCAGCGAAGCGACATTAATTAGGGTCGGCCGGGCGGGCCACCCCACAATAGCCGAGTAAGTCGCTCGCCTTTTCCTGGTTCAGAGATACCCTGTCCACAACTATAATAGTTCCTATTTCATTCCACCGTGGCGCAACTGTGTCTTCCACTAGTGTCCCATGGCTAATAGTTCCTATTTGATTCCATGCCCCACTACACCACCGTCAACCGTGGCGCAACAGTGTCTTCCACTAGTGTCTCATGGCTAATAGTTCCTATTTGATTCCATGCCCCACTACACCACCGTCAACCGTGGCGCAACTGTGTCTTCCACTAGTGTCCCACGGCTAATAGTTCCTATTTGATTCCATGCCCAGCTACACCACCGTCAACCGTGGCGCAACTATGTCTTCCACTAGTGTCCCACGGCTAATAGTTCCTATATGATTCCATGCCCAGCTACACCACCGTCAACCGTGGCGCAACTGTGTCTTCCACTAGTGTCCCACGGCTAATAGTTACTATTTGATTCCATGCCCAACTACACCACCATCAACCGTGGCGCAACTGTGTCTTCCACTAGTGTCACACGGCTAATAGTTCCTATTTGATTCCATGCCCAACTACACCACCGTCAACCGTGGCGCAACTGTGTCTTCCACTAGTGTCCCATGGCTAATAGTTCCTATTTGATTCCATGCCCAACTACACCACCATCAACCGTGGCGCAACTGTGTCTTCCACTAGTGTCACACGGCTAATAGTTCCTATTTGATTCCATGCCCCACTACACCACCGTCAACCGTGGCGCAACTGTGTCTTCCACTAGTGTCCCATGGCTAATAGTTACTATTTGATTCCATGCCCCACTACACCACCGTCAACCATGGCGCAACTGTGTCTTCCACTAGTGTCCCACGGCTAATAGTTCCTATTTGATTCCATGCCCAACTACACCACCGTCAACCGTGGCGTAACTGTGTCTTCCACTAGTGTCCCATGGCTAATAGTTACTATTTGATTCCATGCCCCACTACACCACCGTCAACCGTGGCGCAACTGTGTCTTCCACTAGTGTCCCATGGCTAATAGTTCCTATTTGATTCCATGCCCAACTACACCACCGTCAATTGTGGCGCAACTGTGTCTTCCACTAGTGTCCCACGGCTAATAGTTCCTATTTGATTCCATGCCCCACTACACCACCGTCAACCGTAGCGCAACTGTGTCTTCCACTAGTGTCCCATGGCTAATAGTTCCTATTTGATTCCATGCCCAACTACACCACCGTCAATTGTGGCGCAACTGTGTCTTCCACTAGTGTCCCACGGCTAATAGTTCCTATTTGATTCCATGCCCCACTACACCACCGTCAACCGTGGCGCAACTGTGTCTTCCACTAGTGTCCCATGGCTAATAGTTCCTATTTGATTCCATGCCCCGCTACACCACCGTCAACCGTAGCGCAACTGTGTCTTCCACTAGTGTCCCATGGCTAATAGTTCCTATTTGATTCCATGCCCCGGTACACCACCGTCAACCGTGGCGCAACTGTGTCTTCCACTAGTGTCCCACGGCTAATAGGGTCTTACTACTACGGAGACCATACACCAGCCTATCTACTACAATCTCCACAACACTTAGCTAGCAAGTAGCTGGGTTAAAGCACTAGTTAAATAACTGTATCGCTTGCTACTTATAATATATTAAATTATCTCTAACACAAAGTTATATGGCTGAGTTCTAAAATGTTAACCCCTATTATACACTCTTGTGTTATCAAGTGTACAAGTGACGTGAATGTGCCCACATCAGTAAAAGAAAGGTAATCTAAACAGGTAATTCAAACAGTTTCGTGATGTTCAAATAAAGGTACTCTAGAACGGTAAACATTTTAGTTGTGTTTTATTTTCATATAATATTTGCTCTGCGAGTTTTTTTTATTTATTTTAAAAACTGTAATACAATTTCGTAAAGCTTTGGCGATTACCTTTTTTTTAAATACAACGTATCGTTTCCCATAAAATACGTAAAAGTAGGCAACGCTGTTTATTTTATAGCGACTCTAGACTTTTCAAGAATGGTGATGGAGTTGTTATACTGAAGGTAATCAAGTACAGTGGATCTGGGATGTAGGCCTCCTGTGATTGTCCTCTGACAACCAGCCGCTGTGACACTTTATTGAAGAAACAATTACTGTGAAAGTTGCCGTGAAAGAGGAAGTGTCAGGCCGGTTACATTCTACTGACTGCCCTGATTATAAATGTAACTGTTTCTTTTATTTTCTTTGTAAAAACAAGTTCTTTAGAAATAGTCTTAGTAACCTTTATACATTAGTGATGAAAATAAACACTTATTTTGATGATAAGTGGGTCATAAGTTATAGTGGAAAATTACGTATCCATTTTAAATGAATTACAATATTTTATTTAACAGTGTTTTGATTTTTTATAGTCACTTATTGTCAAGATATGGGAGTTAATGGGTAGAGAATAAGTGTGATACACAGATGGAATAGTAGGCAATGTTAACTAATCGAACCAAATGTTTAAATAATTATTAAGTTCAACTATAATTGATATCATTAAGTACCCCAGATCCTAACATTGAATTTTTCGTCAAAAGAAAATTAGTATAAAGAAAATTGTTAGTAAACTATCATTGTAATATTGTAACTATTATTGTGTATTGCATAGTGTTAGAGGTTTTTCAACGCCATGATATATACACTTAGCCTCCCGTCAGTGAAGAGAAGTGTTCTCATGAATATAAATGGTTTAAGAAGATGATAGCATGGAAATTGGGTGATATACGCTACTACACTATCCACTTTTATTTCCATTGAAACAATAAAAATATAAAAAATACCAAAATGCTTACCACAAGATGTCAATTATACATTTTTAAAATTTAATTGATTAATATTTAAATTTAAAAAATAATTTGATAGCTATGATTTTTAAAATTTTATAATAATGTTGAATGTAAAGTATCTTCAAAACACGTGAGATATCACTCAATACACGCATGTGTAATGGAGTAGGTCTAACGGCCTTCTCTGGTCGCGCCTACAGTACATCTTGTTTAGAGTCTATAAAATAGATAAGTTCTGACCCATTCTCTTATAGATTTTTAATTCAGATCGTTGACAACCTTGATTTGATCTCCCATTGTGCCGTTAGTTAGCCAAGAAGGTGCAGTGATTATACCGTGTTGGCGGTGGGGCTTTGATAGTTCTGAAACTACCCCCTCCTCTCTCAGTAAATCACTTCCTCCTACGTGACGGGCTCATCAAACAGGTTCCGGTCGGGCATTTAAATATTAATGAGTTTAATAATAGGTATGACAACGACCTGCCCCCCCCCCCCCACCTAGTCGTGGTGACATACATTCGTCTCACGCCGAGAGGTTAGTAATTATGTCCCTCGAGTAACATCTTAATTAGTGGAGGACAAATTATCCTGAAAACCGTCTTGCTTGCATTTCTTCAGACTCTTTAACTTATTTTCATGTAAGTTAAATATACGGCAAATTAATAATAACGTTTTAAGGACGATTTAACAAAAGCAAGATCGTGACCTTTCTTCAGTTTGTACTGAATCGATTGCATTAAGTAACAGTCAGGAGCTTCAAATGATCTATTTTACTTTTTTAATTGGTTATTATGATTCACTATCGAGGACTCAAAGTTTATTGTCTCTATTAATTATTTGTGTTCATTGAGAGGGTCGTTAAACACGTTTGAAGGAGTTGAATCATTAATTAGACGTTCCGTTCCATCTTTTGGAATCCACACAGTCTAGTTACATTCAGTGCAATAATTCTTTAAATATTTCAGTAAGGAGTTAGAAAATGACAATACCCTTTGAAAATTAGATGGTATAGTTCCCTTACTATTACCACTGATGTTTGTGCACACTGGAATCATCTCCGATATAAACATTGAGTTTAAAAATAAATTGATATTATTCAAGTTGTGAAATTGAAATCACTAATTATCGGCGTACTAATTAGTTGGGGATTTATTTTCAAGTATTATTAATAACCTATTTTTACTTGTTATATGTTATCATTTTTTTCTCTTTTTTTATTAAGTTGTTTTGTTTATTTCACTCTTTACTTAATGCCACATATTCTAATAAAACGTAGGCTTAATATAATTAGAAACATCATTACAAGTAAATGTTACACAACACAAATTTATTACAATATAAGCACAACATACACAAATGTGCTTATGCATGATGGATGTGATATAAATACTGTATTAATGTATTATTAAATTATTCGCCAGTTTAAATTGGCTTGCAGCCCTGTTTGTGAATTTTATATAACGAGTTAAGTATCAACAATTGGATTTAGGGATCTAAACCTTTCACTTTGAACTACGAAACTTTAAACTTTGAGATATTTTATAGGCCGGACTATAAGTCAAAATATAATAAAATAGAAATATGTTGTATTTGTTACAATGATATTTATAAATTAGATTAAGACTACGTTTTATAGAATATGTGACATTAAGTAAACAGTGAAATAAACATAATAACTTAAGAAAAAAAAGAAAGAAGTGATAACAAATAATAGATATATGTTGTATTTTTTATAATGGTATTTATTCACAACTCTTTAATATCATAAATTTAATTTTTAAGTCAGAGAGATAAGTTTACAGTCCATTATGTAGGAAGTATTTAGTTATAATTTCTTATTTATTGAACTTCAGTATGTAAACTGATATGTTTATAAATTAATCAGCTCTTTAGATTTTCGTGGTTTATATACCTAGCCTAAACTATAAGAGGGTCGTAAATGTACATTATGACCAAGTGTTTGAAGGAATCCTGGGAATTACAACAGTGGAGTTGTTGGGCAAGAGTTATTGAGAGTCACAAAGCCGTAGACTGTCTGGCATCGATCACCTTCACCTTAGCCGTTCCGAGAAGTCAAGGTGAAGCTGGAGCGGACCGGACAAAGGTGCTTTTGGTCAGGACTTAGTGAATGCATTATTTGTAGGAAGGGGCAAACAATGGCTGCGAGTATCTGCAGTCGCCATCGACCCTCAAAGGCAATCGGTCTGACTATCTGCGCACAATAGATGGCACGGTACGTTCATCACAGCATCTGCCGGTCCTTATCGCACACCATCGTCCCACGGCTGCAATCGCCTGACCCCATCTTATTGCAAACATATCGAGTACTTAATGTAAATGGTTATTCATAATTTTCGTATATTTATAGTGATGGCCCCCTTAACACTGAGACCAAAGATTCATTAGAATAGACAAGTATATTGAAAAATTTTGTTATGAATACTCCACCCTCGGGTTTCTTTTCTTTCTTTTTTTTTTTGAGGGGGCCACTACGTAAGTCGTCAATTATGGTCAATTTTTAAAACAGTTGACTTTTACTAGAACAAATTAAGATCATTTAGGATACGTTAGTTACATTTGGTAAAGTTATGTTACATCAGGTTTAGTTAGGTTATGTCATGTAGGATACGTTTAGACGTGGCCGAGGTCGCAGGCCCCAGACGACTGGTCCTGCTCTTGTTTGAGCTTTCCACATATATGTACAAAGATACGCTTGTAAAGACCGGGCCATGTGTTTAGCATGTAGGACAGGAAGTGCAAGCGAGATATCCCAACCATTCTTCTTTATGTCTATTTGGTACAGTCTGTTCAAATTCTAACATTATATATGATTAGGTTGGCTACTATGTTTATATAGTTTATTGGATGGTAATTGTGTGGATAATGTCAACATAGTTTACCTAATCAAATTCAATGTTTTATTTAATAATCGAAAATATGTTTTTTAAATTGATAATTGAGTTCGTTGAAATTGGAAACTAGATATTAAAAGGTTGTTTTATGTTATTGCAGCATTTCATTTTAAATTATTACTGAATCAATTAAATTTAAAATTTCAATGAAACTAATTAATTTAATTAAATAAAGCTTCTTCCATATTTTGATTTTACAATAACTTATTTGGTTATGTGCCTCATAAAAAATGAAAACAATCATTAGTGATAGTAACGTATTATTTTTAGAAGAAAACAGCTGATTTTGTTCTTTCTGAGATGTTGATATATTAACATGAAAGTACACTGCAGTTGGAGAGGAATCAATTGGTGCGCATGCTCGAACCACACGGCCAGCACTGTATGACTCGTGTTTCTAGAGACTCATTAAACAAAATTGACACTCACTCTCTTCCATTCTACTGTATGTCTTCCATCACATTTTGCACATTAGCGAACATGTTGAGAAATTTGTATACTAAGGTTGATGTCAAAAGAAAGTGGTATAGTGATAATTGTAAATACTGTATCATATATACTTATACAATTTTCAGTAACATACATAGGAATAGTTTGGGTCAAGGGTTCGTATAATGGTGTCGCGAAGAAGGTCGTTGGGCTGCACAGTATAGGATCAAATGGGGTTGGTACATTAACGATATAGAAAGGCACTTTAAAGTAATTATTTCCTTATATAACACTTTTTAGGGGGAAAACGTTGATTAGTCTGTAGTTAACGGAACAACTTTCGAAGAAATACATTATATTAAAACAGTTTTAGAGTTTACACACTCTTAATGGACTTTAAGCTGAGGAAACTTTCATAAAAGCCTTTATAGAGGAAAAGCCTTGAGCAAAGTCACCTTTAGAAAAACTACTATTTCTAAATTAAACTCTTGCAGAAAAACACGGTTAGTTAAAATACCTCTATTGATGTTGACCTTGAATTAAATTCCTTTTATCGAAATTGTCTTTAGCGCTAAAGACAAAAACACATCTAGCTAAACAAATTTAAACAGTACGCATTACAAGAAAATGGGAATAAGCATTTAGCCACGTTTACAACACGAGTTACGTATATTTATCAACAATATTTATGCATGGAAATCTTTTCAACGTATATTGCTGAGAAAATGCTTTTGGGTCGTTCGTTTTTTTGAAACTTTTGTTTACGATGCAAAGTAGTGTGGAAGCACTCAGAGTGTAGAAGGCGTGTGACTTGCATTTGCCATGGATTGGACGGATGTTTTGTTTTTGTTTAAGGATGTCCAGAAGTGATTAATGTTATGAAATTGAAGCAGGTAGTTAACTGATGATGTAAGGAACAGCCACGTGGTTCTCACCATTAAAGAGTCTGTGGGGATTTTTGCAGCACCGCAGAATTTTAAATTTCTCAACTTTTGCCATTGAGAATTTCGTATATATAAGTGAATTATAAACAATATATGATTCTTAGTTCTCTTGGGAGAAACAAGTTTGCTGCAAATAGGTCTAAGTCATATCTGATGGATTGATTTGTTGACATTTCAGTATATATCGATTTGAAAAGAGAAAAGAAAGTAGATATAGTTTTTATGGTCGAAGCGTACACTTGTGATAGAATTACAACTAATATACATCTTTATACATATGTACTATTCATTTATACAATTATCCTCGAGGGTGTGTAGAGAAATAAGGGGATGAACTAACAACGGTGCCGTCTGTATGATGAACTGGACAACTAAACCACTCGACATCCCAACTTCCTTGACAGCTATTCAGCACACTATTGTATGCGACCTCTGTTTCTTTAACCTCTGAGACGTGCTGACCAAACAAACTCAACAATGAAACATTTATTCTCGTATTTTGTATTGGTACCTGAACATCCAGTTCATTACAAAGTATATCGTTTCTGACTGTTCATTGATGTAGCCTACTTGTAATTTTTCTATAAAATCAAACAAAAGTAACACATATACAGATAACACTTCTCACAATGGGTTATGTTTTATTGGTATAATGACTTGTAACAAACCACTTACCATCTGGAGCGGTCCCAAGATAAATGAATAGCTTTCAAGTCGATGATAAATAAACTTAAGAGGCAGCGACTGCGAGGGCGTGAGAACTTCCGTCCGAGAGAGGCTTGCCATTCATCCACAAACTCTCGGACACGCAACACACGCACGCTCAAGTGCAGACCATCGTAGTGGCTCGAGGTCGAACTCTGGCAGGCTTGTAGAATGCCGCCATTCATTCCCTCTCAAGGACCAAAACCTCAGCTGTTTATTCAACTGGAAGCATAACATCCAGAATGTATGGTTGGTCGAGCAAGCTGTACTTCCCCTGGCACCTTGCCAGCCGGCCAATCGAGATGTTATTCAACGCTCAATAACCTGTGTTATGTTGTGCCTCTGGCTTCTC
This sequence comes from Stictocephala bisonia, assembly GCA_035578905.1. Lineage (NCBI taxonomy): Eukaryota > Metazoa > Arthropoda > Insecta > Hemiptera > Membracidae > Stictocephala > Stictocephala bisonia. The sequence goes on from JAQJVL010000233.1 coordinate 839,757, forward strand.
AATGAGTTCCATTTGAGTTATATATCAAGAAGGCCTTTTATTACGTCTTCCTGTGAAGCAAAATGCCTGTTCTGTGGAACAGTAGTGATTTGTCCTCATTGGTCTACAATAACATTTTATTTATCTGTAACAGAAAATGTACTTCTCTTAATTCCATAGGTTGGTCAGAGAAATAAAATTCTTAACCTTTTTCGTTGCGTTTTTGAAGTTCTAAAAATTCCAAAACTTAACTGAGAGATTTTCCGGTTTAGAATACATTTAAATACAATTATGTAAAAAAATGAATTAACATATCATAACTACTTTTTATAATCGCAATAAGTAGATTGTTTTTTTAAATTAATAAGGTAATTGTAAATACCTTATGAAAAGAGTAATGTTATAATGCTACAAGATACCCAGACATGCGTGTATGGGTGGGTGGGAAGGTCAAAACTACCGTACGCGTATGTGTGGGTGGGAGGGCCAATATCAATAGTGGAATTTTCACGCAAAAGTACTGATAATAATTTCAGTTAGTTTATGGTCTGGTTATGTAGATAATACGTTTTACAGTGTGTATGCGCTCACTCAGGGGCGTACTGTGCATACATAATGCATTTGGAAGCGTTCATGCCATTTCAATTATGACTTGTTAAATTAAAACTCCTAACGAAACTGAAGTAAGAGCACAACAAAAGTTAACTTTATTATAAGACTTATTAATAACACAAACTACTTGTTAATAATGCACATGTATAGTCGTACACAACACGTTTGATTTAACTTTGTACCTTTTCAAAGATATTTTCACCTGTGTGTAAATGGAAAGATGCAAATTACTTTATTAGCTTTAGTAACTTAGTTTGTACTTGTTAGACGAATAAAAACACCACCTCAGATAAGAAACCCCGTACTAAGTTTGGAACTTTCTAAACTCTTATATGATATGGATACAAATTCAACAACAACAATATCAATCACACTCCTGAACAGTTTTCAAGGCAGCTTCATTGATAACAGTTTTTACTAAGTGATCGGTTGATATTGATAATAGCAAAAATGAACATCACACCACAACACCATCCAAGCCATTACATTCCCTTCATATTTGTATGATTTTGCATATCTGTTATTAGTAATTTGCAAAATCGAATGACTAACTTTTACTGATAAGTCATACTTAGGGATTATTTAATCATTAAATAGTGCATTAACTAACACTTAACATTTGGAGCCTTTTATGTGGTCATAAATTAATTAAATTAAGAGATCATACATTTCGGGGCAAGCCAGTGGCCGAGTGGTCTAGGCGTCAGGACTTTGAACTTGGGTTAGAGATAGCACTAGTTCGAATACGGCCTAGACTGGAGTAATCATCAGTAATGTACACCTTCTACTATACTAGTTCGCCCTCTTACTCTGTCTGAATAATTTCTCCGCTCAAATCAGTAGTCTATGGAGAATGGGCAGAGTAAGGTCAAGAAGAAGATCGGCCTCTCCATTTATATTAAATCAAATCATATTTTTATTGTTTTTAAGCTCAAATGAGCAATCAACATTGTCAATTTTACATACATATAACAATAATATATATTTTTGTGGTATTCAGAAATAAAACCGTGTATATAATAAATACAATCAAATAAGTACATAATGAATCTAAAAATAAACATATAAAATTATTTCTAAAATTACGCTCTAAAATACTAAAAATGTTATTTAGTTATTATTGAGGTCGTGTTTAATTAAAATTATGCCAAACCTATTTATGTGGAAAAATATTTAAAAAATTAACTTCTCTAAATTACTTTTAAAAAATTCTTCTACTGAGTACAAAGGATTACTTTTCAGCCAGGAGCGAAGTACACCTTTAAAACGGTTTTCTGGCACATCAATTGCTTGTGGAGGTAGTTTATGAAACAATTGAAACCCTAAATATGAGTAGCTATTTTTAATAAGGGACACTCTTGTCATAGGTACATTGAGAGAATGGCTTTTGTGTAATGGCTGTGAATATGGGATCTTAAACGGTGACTATTCCAGTTTTCTTTCACATACATTAAACAAACAAAAATAAATATAGATGGTAATGTAAGGATTTCCAGTTTTGTAAAATGCTCTACACGATTCTCTCATATTTAAACCTAAAATGCACCTCACTGCCTTTTTCTGCAATTTGAAAACAGATTTTGCACCTGTTGAATTTCCCCATAGAAGTATGCCGCACTGAATACGTGAATGAAAAAAGCATAATATGAATAAATTAACAATTCTCATTTTAAATTACACTTAAATTCTCATTTGAATTAAAAATTATACTTGTGAGGCTAAGTTTCAACTCAATAGAAAGGAGTACTGTACCAGTAGTGAAAATGACTGTGAATATATTCTTTTGAGTTTCATTTTTATCAATTGCTGTCCATGTCTTTTATAGAGACTTGTATTCTGTGTAATATAAGTTGCAATAACAGTTTTTAACATTTTTGGTGGATTATTTCAGACGTATGTATGGGAAACGATTCTTTGAAGACTATCGCATTGCTTAAGAAGGCGAGAGCATTGGTATTCAGTTTTTACTAAGGGCGTGGGCGTGCTTACATCGCGCAATCGGATCCTGTGTAGATTTTCTCTTAAGATAAATGATTAGGTAAATTTATTTCGCCTTAATTGCTTGACAGGTTTATCAGATTAAATGATACCAGTTTTTCGTAAACGCTGATGGAATATCGATTTCTATTCATGCAATTAGCTGCTTAGCATTCGACATGACTCTGTATTTATAGTACGTGTCAGCGGTATTAAATAAACCATCATTAAAGTTATGTTAAGTTATTGTGGCAATTTAAAATCATTAGTAACAAAACGAACATCGATTAACAACAATTAGTATCTAATACTTCGTCAACTAATGGTTTGTTCTGAAACCGAATTTAAAATGTAAACCGAACTCAATATGTAATCAAATGAAAGTACACGAGTAAATCAGGTACTTCTTCAGTTATTCATTGGTTTTTTTATTAGGAGGCTATGTTTGCGTTCATATGCTTGTTATGTACAAGTCCCCTCCAGGTGAGGGCTTCTATGGATCGGACCATCGTAGCTCTATTTCTGTATTACTCTGAATCTCTTTGTTTTTGTTATTTATTTTGAATTATATGGTTTTATTTCAAGAGTTAATATGCCAGATATGTTCATGTATTCTGACATATTATATTCATAAGTGTTCGGTTCAATCCCATGAATGTTTTACGTCCTTCACGAGGGAGTTTATATGGATTCCTCTCTTGAAGATTTTAACTATGACAATCTTCAGCGGTGCATTACTGTACTCTCTTAAAATTTGCTCATATCCATAAAAATACATATTCAGAAACAACCAATTTATGAAAAACGTGTTTTTTCTGTACACATGATAGGCAAGGCTTATATGATTAGGAAAATAACCTTTGAAGAATGTCTTGAATATTAAAACTATCTCCATAATAAAATAACATTATACATTTTTAATTAGCATAATACGTGTTGGTATAAACAGAAGCGAACGTCGTGCTTAAAATTTAAGTATAAAATGTACAAATAGGCTACTATGGTTGGTTATCGTGTTCGGTAAACCATCATAGAACCGAATTCACCTTAAGACCAGAGAGATTCATAAAGTAATTATGCTGGCGTTCAACTACTGTACTTACGTACACTTTTCATGGTTGGAAAATTCATTACGGTTGGCTGGAATTACGACAATGGTGACTGTGAAACTGTTATTAAACAATTACTATTGTTAGTTCATTCTGTTATTTTATTTTCTGAAAATACATTATGAAACACTATCAAAGATCAAAATTAATCTGCTCATCCTTAAATTTTTATTAAAAAGTAAATGTATCTTCCCATGAATTCATAATTCTATCCTTATTACAAAAAATTGAAATGTACATATATAGTTTAAACTTTGGTTAAAATTCAATAGGTGGTTTTCTACATTTGATCTTTCATGTTTCTTGATTTTAAAGGCAAAGACAAGGTTTTCATAAATGTTGTTGAAATGTACAGTCTGACCAATATACACCATATCACAATTATTAAAGTGATCTTATGATTTTCAAAATTACTTTGTCTTTGGATTCAATTTTGGGTCGAAATTTTTGGATAAAGTCTTGGAAGTCTTAAAAGCTACTGACAAGTTGGAACTTCTTAAGTCTGTTTGCAATGTAAACTGAATGTCTAAACGTTGCGTAAACTGTCCATTGTAGTGAAGATATATACTGTATTAAAAATAAAAAAATCCTCATCTTAGTATTACTAGTTCATTCAGAGTCGCGTGCTTTTACAAGTTCCGAATATTTTTGCATTTTTTCATATGAATAAAATTACAATCTTATTTTATTGTTAACAAATATGACTAATGAAAAAAATTTGGGAAAACTATTTTGTCATAGTACATAAATTATTGTTATTGATATAAGTTTTCAATATATGACTATATATAATTCATCTAATAAATAAACCCTCCCTCTAATCTTAAGCAAAGTTTATCGACTCGAATATTTCTTGTAATCCCAGGACTTGGAATCTGTTTGGCGACTGTCAAGCTGTGGTGTGTTCAATGTTGTTATCAACTATTCCACACCTTTTCACTGTCAAGAGAACACGTACCACAAACTGTTTAACTGGTACTTTAGTACAGTAAATATTTAACCAAAGTATATACTTTACCAACCCTGAGTAAATATAGGCCTAGCTGTGCACTTAATGTACTATGAATTTACAATAACATTTTTACGGAAACACTAGTTTAAATAGTATTTAGTTATAGAAGAAAATATAGTTTTATACAGTCGTAAGTTGGCAATGCTGTCATATCCCATATGATGATAAGCCAGCTGAACGAGTATTTTATTAACAAAAAGAGATATGAAAACTGTAACAAAATATGTATTTATCAACAAATCAGTGAGCAAACCCTTTATCACAGAGTGTTCAGTGAGCCGTGGTTTGTATAACAAAAATAGCCGTCTTAAGTATATTCTTCTGCACATAGCTGGAAAGAATACTGTCACAAACCCCCAGCTCAGCCGCCAGTGACAAACGGAAAACCTGACCTGAGGACAGAAGTATCTCATATCTCCTACGTTGCATTGCAATTAAATTTATAAAGTAAACATAATGGCTTGCATTACAGGAATGCATTACAGATATAGCCAAAGAAAAGTTTCGTTAGGTTTAACCTAACTAACGGGCAGGTTAGTCATGAGTGCTAGCAATTGATTTGCTATAATTGGCTGGCTTTGAAAGATATACAATTCAGTATATATAGGTTTAAAGGACAGTGACTTAAAACTGAATCCAAGGATTGAATATTAAGCCAAATAAGCTTGAGGTTGAAAAAATTTAGTAAACTGTCAATATTTTTTCTAGAAAAACTGTAAAGATGCTGCTACAATTAATTGAAGGTGAGCCATGGGTAGACCATCAATACCACTGTACGTCTATGGGTGGGCGGGTGGGTGAATACCACTGTACGTTAATGGGTGGGAGGATATATACACAAACAGCTGACACAAACAGCTGTCGTTCATATATATATATATATAAATATATATATATATATATATATATATATATATATATATATACAACATATATATATATATATACATCTGGGTGGGTTAGACACGTACAGTGGTATTGACCCACCTGCCCACCCATACACGAACAGTGGTAATGACCCACCTGCCCACCCATACACGAACAGTGATATTGAACTTGATATTGAAATTTGCTCACTGAACACACTGGTTTGCTAATTTATCACAGAGTGTTTAGTGAGCAAACCATTCATCACAGGGTGTTTAGTGAGCAAACCCTTTATCACAGAGTGTTTAGTGAGCAAACCTAGCTCGAATATAAAAAAACTAGATTTTTCGTATATAATATCAATGTATTAAAAAATGTGTATACTATACCGACACAATATTAGGGTCAGAGAGCAGAGCTTATGGCCTTAACCCACCGCCCAGCTATGTAAATGTAACCTACACTACTAACCTAACTTAACCATCGTAACATAACTAAATTATCGTACATTAACCTAAATGCTGTTAGTTTTCCTCGGTTGACAAATGTATTATACAACATATTATTATTAATCGTCGGGTTTTTTTAAAAGATAAATATTATACTTTAAAAGTGACTAAAGGATTGCATAAAAGTTTGTTACATGAGTAACTTACGTACTTTAACATAACCTAAACTACACTAACTAAGGAAAACCATGAAAAACTTACCATTAATTAAACAAATGTTCATATTTATATCTTTATTGTCGTTCAACAAGTTGTACGACTTTAACATAACCTAAACTACACTAACTAAGGAAAACCATGAAAAACTTACCATTAATTAAACAAATGTTCATATTTATATCTTTATTGTCGTTCAACAAGTTGTACGACTTTAACATAACCTAAACTACACTAATTAAGGAAAACCATGAAAAACTTACCATTAATTAAACAAATGTTCATATTTATATCTTTATTGTCGTTCAACAAGTTGTACGACTTTAACATAACCTAAACTACACTAATTAAGGAAAACCATGAAAAACTTACCATTAATTAAACAAATGTTCATATTTATATCTTTATTGTCGTTCAACAAGTTGTACGACTTTGACATAACCTAAACTACACTAATTAAGGAAAACCATGAAAAACTTACCATTAATTAAACAAATGTTCATATTTATATCTTTATTGTCGTTCAACAAGTTGTACGACTTTAACATAACCTAAACTACACTAATTAAGGAAAACCATGAAAAACTTACCATTAATTAAACAAATGTTCATATTTATATATTTATTGTCGTTCAACAAGTTGTACGACTTTAACATAACCTAAACTACACTAATTAAGGAAAACCATGAAAAACTTACCATTAATTAAACAAATGTTCATATTTATATCTTTATTGTCGTTCAACAAGTTGTACGACTTTAACATAATCTAAACTACACTAACTAAGGAAAACCATGAAAACTTACCATTAATTAAACAAATGTTCATATTTATATCTTTATTGTCATTCAACAAGTTGTACGACTTTAACATAACCTAAACTACACTAATTAAGGAAAACCATGAAAAACTTACCATTAATTAAACAAATGTTCATATTTATATCTTTATTGTCATTCAACAAGTTGTACGACTTTAACATAACCTAAACTACACTAATTAAGGAAAACCATGAAAAACTTACCATTAATTAAACAAATGTTCATATTTATATCTTTATTGTCGTTCAACAAGTTGTACGACTTTAACATAACCTAAACTACACTAATTAAGAAAAACCATGAAAAACTTACCATTAATTAAACAAATGTTCATATTTATATCTTTATTGTCGTTCAACAAGTTGTACGACTTTAACATAACCTAAACTACACTAATTAAGGAAAACCATGAAAAACTTACCATTAATTAAACAAATGTTCATATTTATATCTTTATTGTCGTTCAACAAGTTGTACGACTTTGACATAACCTAAACTACACTAATTAAGGAAAACCATGAAAAACTTACCATTAATTAAACAAATGTTCATATTTATATCTTTATTGTCGTTCAACAAGTTGTACGACTTTGACATAACCTAAACTACACTAATTAAGGAAAACCATGAAAAACTTACCATTAATTAAACAAATGTTCATATTTATATCTTTATTGTCGTTCAACAAGTTGTACGACTTTAACATAATCTAAACTACACTAATTAAGGAAAACCATGAAAAACTTACCATTAATTAAACAAATGTTCATATTTATATCTTTATTGTCGTTCAACAAGTTGTACGACTTTAACATAATCTAAACTACACTAACTAAGGAAAACCATGAAAAGCTTACCATTAATTAAACAAATGTTCATATTCATATCTTTATTGTCGTTCAACAAGTTGTACGACTTTAACATAACCTAAACTACACTAATTAAGGAAAACCATGAAAAACTTACCATTAATTAAACAAATGTTCATATTCATATCTTTATTGTCGTTCAACAAGTTGTACGTGCATTGACAATGTCATTGTATATAATCTAAAGTCTTATATTAAAAACATGCGTCATTCCTAATATTACAATCTAAATCACTAAAAGTTAAAATCGCTAAGGTCGTCCAAGTACATTTCATCTAAAGAATAAAAGGCTTTACTTTTCAACCATCTAGTTAAAACATGCTTAAAATTTGATATGAAAACTGTTCAGCTGTGGTAGGTAACTTATTAAACAGTTGCACACCTTTATACATACATGTTTGTAGTGTTTTACTAAGCCTAAAATTCCATAAGTCTATGTTGTTCTGAATCCTGGTATTGTGCAAATGTATCTAACTTCTTAAATTAAACATCTTAAGGTTTTCTTTTACAAAAACCAATGACTGCAAAATAAAAATGCATGGAAGCGTCAGTATTTCAAGACTTACAAAATGTGACTTATACGAATCTGTGGATTTGATACTCATAATGCTACGGATAGCTTTCTTTTGGAATTTAAAAACTTCTTTAGCTCCAAATGAGTTACCCCAGAGAATTGTACCATAAGAAATGTGGGAGTGAAACAGTCCATAGTAAGCGGTAATGAGCACATTACGACTAACACACAACCTTAACTTCCTTAGGCAAAATATAACCCTTGACAGACGAGAGCAAAGACAGTTAGTATGCGCTTTCCAATTTTGCAGAGTAATGTCACTTATTAGCTTCTTAAAAAAAGGTTAGATCTTAAAATCAGTCTTAGTCACATTTGAAAATATTCCAACGTTACCAAGATATAATAAAAAATGACAGTTTTATTGTTGAGCGTTAACATGTTTATTTATCAAACACTTAATTAAAACAGGGAAGCCCATCCCTATGTGGAGTTCCCTCGGGTCGGTCGTGGCGTGTTCAAACAGACAGCTGTGCGAGGATAACACGTTCATTACTTCCTCTCGCCCTAACAGCGGTAAACAAGCATATAACTAATCTAGCACAAAGACTGCCCATAAATCACGGCAACGTTTGTAATCGCGGTTTGAGTATTTCAGCGGTTTTGGGATGCAGCCAACTCTCCTATCGACACGGTAATTCGCAATTATCAAATGCGTTGTAATTCTGATAAAAGCCACTATTTACACATATATTTTGCGTAATCAAGGTAGTTTCTTGTGGAACAACTCCAGGATGTATTTTATTTTATGTATATCGCAAAAGTAGGGCATTTCATATTTGTTCCCTAACAATTTATCTAAAATATTTGGTACTGTAAATTTGAAATTAAAATCAATTAATTTAACACAAATTTGTTGTAGATGGTGTGATAAGGCTTATTGATTGATAAGGTAAAAAGTAAATCAAACAACATTAATAACTAAATTTTAGACAAAATAGTACTAAAGTTGAAACTGTCAAAACAAAAAGAAAAATAACGTTATTTTTAACAGTAGCCTAATATATGATAATGAATAAGAGTATTTCCTTCATAAAACAAACAATAAAATAAAACCTAGCAAAATTTCATAATCATTCGATGACAATGTACTAGCAAGGCATGCGGTAGAGCACACACTACGTGCTGCCGGGTAGTCCCTCCCATTAGGCTAAAAACGGTTCTAATTAAACCTGCTTCATTAACATGACTTGTCAGTTCAAACTCAAAATCGTCTTTACTTTTCGCTTTGAGTTTGAAAATGAATTGATTAGTTTCAGTTCGAAGGTACCATCTATCGGCCAAATCGAATAAGACATAAATTTAATAAAAATTTCTTTAATTAACCGTTAAGTGGTAATCTTATACTAAAATAATCACATTACATCACACTGTACTTAAGGACAGCATCGAGGTGTTAGGGCAACAACTTTTTGGTTCAAGTTGATTCAATCAACTTATTAAACCTTTAGACCGTATTCGGAAACGACATAAAATCTATGAACAAGTTATTTAAAGCATCTGTCCCAGGTGGGATGCCTGTTAGCTGTCAGTTTAGGAATACGAGATAACTTTTGCGTCGAAGACCACATCTTAAGAGGACAGCTTAACATCACATAAGGATAGATCTTTGTATGTTAATGAATGTATGTAATCACCAATCAACAATAGATTAACCAAATATGAATTGCAAAATAGTCTGTAGATTGGTAAATGTAGTCTTGCTTCGAAGTCTCAAGGATTTCTCATTTAACAGTAACACTAATGGTTTGATGAACAATGACAAGCTAGTAGTTTGCTTTTATATATTTTAAAAGGTTTGTTTCTAGGTTGAGTCAAATCGTAATTTGTAATAAATGTCACGGTGGAAGTTTTGCAAGTTTTATATACTCCATTCTGCCATAAATGATCAACAATAATTAATTACGTGCTGTGGCAAAGTGTTACCATGTTAGAACAAACACGAAAGAGGTAATGTCTAGCGAATTGTAGTTTTAGGCATTGCTGTGACTAAGTAGGGTGGAGGGAGAACAAAAACGAGAGGGGTAATGCCTTGTGAACTGTAGCTTTTGATATTGCTGCGACAAAGTGGGGTGAATGGAGACCAAACACGAGAGGGGTAGTGCCTTGTAAAGTTTAGCTTTTGACATTGGTGTGACAATGTGGGGCGGAGGGAGAACAAACAAAAGAGGGGTGGTGCCTTGTGAACTGTAGCTTTAGAGGTTGCTGTGACAAAGTGGGATGGAGGGAGAACAACACGAGAGGGGTAGTGCCTAGTGAACTGTAGCTTAAGATATTGCTAAGACAAAGTGGGGTTGAAGGAAAACAAACACGGATGGGTAGTGCCTTGTGAACTGTAGCTTTTGACATTGTTGTGACGAAGTGGGACGGAGGGAGAACAAACACGAAAGGGGTAGTGCCTTGTGAACTGTAGCTTTTGATATTGCTGTGACAAAGTGGGACGGAGGGAGAACAAACACGAGAGGGGTAGTGCCTTGTGAACTGTAGCTTTTGATATTGCTGTGACAAAGTGGGACGGAGGGAGAACAAACACGAGAGGGGTAGTGCCTTGTGAACTGTAGCTTTTGATATTGTTGTGACAAAGTGGAGCGGAGGGAGAACAAACACGAGAAGCGTAGTGCCTTGTGAACTGTAGCTTTTGATATTGCTGTGACAAAGTAGGGCGGAGGGAGAACAAACACGAGAGGCGTAGTGCATTGTGAACTGTAGCTTAAGAGATTGCTAAGACAAAGTGGGGTTGAAGGAGAACAAACACGAGATGGGTAGTGCCAAGTGCACTGTAGTTTTAGACATTACTGCGACAATGTGGGGCGGAGGGAGAACAAAGGTTTAGTTGTGCACAAACTCTCCTCTCGGCTTGGGTCACGACATCGGAGAGTCCTGAATAATTAAGGACAATTCAGGATAATTAGTGAACGATTTACTGTACTATAGCCAAGTCGGGTCGGCAAGGAGAATGTATTACAATAGTGGCAGTTAGCACACCGATAACTTCAACATAGATGGAGAATTTACAGACTTTAACTGACCTAATTTCAAATTAATTATACTTTATTGCAACAGTGATAACTAAACTGTTCAGACGATGAGCCTATGTACAATAGAAGATTAAATATTACGCTTTTTAAGACTATCTAGTCCTTTTATTGCGTATCTTTTATTGTTCTCTCAACTTAAATAGCGTACCTTACTCAATAAGCAGGCAAAGAACGTAGAACACCCTAGCAAATATCGTAAAGGAATCGTGTGATTCTATTTTCCTGATCCCATAACTTAATTAATAGTAAAATTTGTTTGAGTAAAATGTTACGTTTTTTAAAACCCAGTTGGTCAGTATTAGTACACATGTTCACAAAAAATCACCTTTTGATCTCTTTACGTTCAATAATGTGACCCAAATAATATTTGTCTCCAAAATTCAGTTGAAATATAGTCGAAAAGTAATACTCGATTGAAAAAATTGGTTAACAGGCTACACTCAAACGAATGCATGAAAATCGCGCCCTGTGTAAATCACGCCCCATCAAAAATCTGGGTAAATCGCGCCCTGTCTATCTGAACCTCTGAGTCACGGGCCGTGAGCGTCACTTGACAGCCGTTTCATAAGGGGAATGACCGGGAATGGCCCACCTCCCTAACCTAACCTAACCTAACCTAACCTAATCTAACCTAACCTAACCTATCCTAACCTAACCTAACCTAACCTAACCTAACCTAACCTATTTGTCTTATGAATGGATAAAGTGCGAAGGGTTAATATTGTGCTAATTGACGTTGACGAGGGTTGACGTGACTACGCATGGGGCCCGATTTTCACAGGGCGCGATTTACAGAGGGCGCAATTTACAGGCTACACTCAAACCTAAGGTTTACATTTATGAATGTCTAATCACTATTTATACTCAGGTCAGTACTTTAAAATTACCGCAAATCTGTAACCAAGCCAATGAACAGGAGTATTTTTACCTTTGCCAAGAGCGTTTTTGAATATGTCTGAACTACGGAGCAAACAATTTGATCTGTGTCAATAATAATATTCTACTCAGTTTGGTTATTCGATAGTACAGCGATCCTATGGTTAAACCAACACAAAAGTTGAACTTTACCTCGCCCGATAGTTCTCTCGATACCGTAAAGTCACCGATCCAGGATGCCAGTTACTGCTGGAATGTCGATCTGCCACTTGGCGACAACTCTCTCCGACAATTAAAAGGTTTTTAACCAATTATAAAGTTCTCCACGGTCCTTGAGTGCCTAGCGGGATCGCAATTCAAGATTTACAGGTTTGATGGTCTTGTTACAATTTGTACACCATTCGCAATTCGTTGTGGTCAATAATTTTGTTATAAGATGTATTGATAGTAAAAACAAAATTACTTCAACACGTTTGTTTTATTTATTTATATTTGTTAATCTAACCTTCAAGAAAAAAAGCGATGGATGTGATGAGTTGTGCATAAGCTAAAGCTATCTTTGTTATAAGCTAAGGTAATTTATTCTTTGGAAAGTGTAAACTAATTAATAGTCCAATGAAATATGACTAACCGATAATTATCACCTGATCCTTTGTAAAGAAGTTCTTTTATATTGGGATCGAACTGAGAATAAAGAACTGATCCCAATAACTGAGTATGAAGTTGATCTTCTCGATAAATTGGTCGGTAGCGTAGTTGGTTCAATCCCAGTTTCATGTGCTACAGGTTCTCAGTTCGATCCCTATCAGAGTCAATATATTTTGAGATGGATCAGCTGATAATCACCGGCTGTTCATTTGTCATGGGCTATTAATTAATGTCACTTTCTAAGGAATAGTCGGCCTTAGTTTGTAACAATGACTACATTCCTTCATCTACACTCATCACACTCATTTGAAATCCATATTCGACGATCGGCGTCTTATGGATAAATAAATAAAAAAAGATCATTAACCAATTGTACTGTCAACTAATTATTTGTTATTTAATTAACTTCCCACCATGTATTTTTCATTAATAGGATTACACTAAATTATTAAAATAATTTAAAAAAACCATGAATACTATAAGCCATTTTCTAAATAAATTATTTAAAACAATTTACTTATCTTTATTGTTAAAACACTCACTGATTAATTGTTATTAAATTGAATATAGATAATGTTTGCCTACTTAAAAATTTAATTAATCGAGATAAGTTATGGTGATACTTACCACTAATTCAATAAATATAACAAATACAAAAGCACAGATTGTGATAAGATTTGTTTTCAATCTAGATAAACACTTGTTTATTATTTTTCACTAAAGCGAAAAGCGACGTCCACCTGAGGGAAGTGAACCATCTACGTGTCTGGACAGCCAATACGTTTCGCTGTAGATTTACTGACAGAACTTCGAAGTAGCTTGTTTAATCACCTAGGTTTAATACATGTTTAATATATATAAAATAGAGCCAAGGCTCTATACCTAGTCCGCTGCTCTTCTTGATCTACGTCAATGATGTTGCCTCATCCGCACAACAAAGATAAATTGTCCAATATGCAGATGACACAACACTCTGCATTAACGCAAAAACAATCTAAGAGCTCGAAAAGGTGACCTTTTTGGAGCTCAACAGCGCAATCCAACATTTCAATAATCTCAACCTCAAAACCAACCCAACAAAATCAAACTTCATCAAATTTGGTTTGCGTCAAAAATACTCAGAGATACCTACAGTCATGCTGGATGAAACTGAGGTCGAAGAGGTCTACTCACCCAAATTCCTAGGAATATACCTAGATCAAGGATTGACTTGGGATTGCCAAGTAGACCACGTTTGCTCAAAACTGTCCTCAGGAATTTATATTTTGAGAAAACTGTCAGAGTATTGCCCAACTCAGGTACTGATGACGATCTCTCCTACGGACTGGCGGTGTGGGGAGGTTGCTCCAACGCGAACCTCTCAAGAATTTTTGTTCTTCAAAAAAGAGCGGTTAGAATAATCGCAAAACTTAGGCAGAGAGAGTCGTGCAGAGCAGCATTCAAAAACCTGAACTTGTTGACATTACACTGCCTCTACATTCTTGAAACATGTTTCTTTTTTAAATCAAAATGTGAGTCCATAAGAGGTTGCGACATACACTCTTATGAGACTAGAGGCAGGGGTAACTACCGAATTGGGAGACACAGGACTGTAGCTTACGAACGATTGCCCACTTCGTAACACAGGCAGGTGTTCAATTTGTCAACAAGCTGCCAAATTCAATCAAATGTACTCCTACGCTGAAGGCGTTCGAATCTCGTCTGAAGCAAGTGTTGATTGCAGAGGCATTCTTCAGTTCATACGAGTTTTTGGCACATAACTGGGAGATCTAGTAAAATTGCACGAGTAGGCTGGATGAGTGCGAAACATTTTTTTCTTCTTTTTTTGAAAGAATGGGTGTGTGAATGCATGCTTATTGTACGTATGAATGTGGATCTGGATGTAAGCGTGGATGAATAATTTTAGCTTAGTTCAAATATTTCATAGAAATGACGATTGCGATGCATTATACAAATGTAAAAATATGCAATAAAACATTTATTATTATTATTATTTAATACATTTTTACAACAAATTATTACAGTAAGAATAAAAAAGATGATTTCATAAATATTTCATATTTTACTCAAATACATATTTTTTTAAACTTTATATTACAGTAAAATCAGTTCTGATAGTGTAGCAAGAAATTGGCTATTGTAAAGGAATACCATTTATAACCACGGATGACAGAATTACTTGAGGAAAAAATAAAATATTTTCTGTATTATGGTACCATACCAAATATAGTTTTAGTCAAGTAGCTAATAAAAATAAAAATTTTTTTATAAAAATATTTTTAAAATAGAAAAGCTACAAACATTTATTTTTACATTCTTAGAAAAATAGTTTTTGAAAATGTTGAAGGGCCTAAACAAATATTTTCCTAAACAGTTTTTAGCAAAGGCAGATCAAACATATTAGTCATTTCACCTCGCCCTTATTCTTGAATTGAATATTCAAATGTCGTTGCTCAACTCCAGTCTTTTTGTTAGACCAGCTTTTTGTTTGTTGTCGTGATTTATTGAATACCAAAAATTTAACTATGTTTAAGGACTCACTCGAGCACAATAATAACACATCCTAACTCTCTTTTGAATAAAAAGAAAGAAAAGAGAAATCCTATGTTAAGCCAAAGACATCGTTGGAATTCCATAACGAAGATGGAGGGTTACAAAAACTAGTTTCCCTTTTCTAATTGTGATATACAATTAGGTGCACTTAAGTGCAGTCTTGAAATGCCTGCAATAAAAACGACGTCCTTTCAATGTACTCAGCTACGACTGATAATGGCAAGTTTACAGGAAACACGACATTTAAATCTACATTCGTTTCTACCGGATGTTAGAATTACATATACCGGTTACACATTTCAAACACACCCGTTATTGTTAAACAAAAAATTATATCTTTTGTACTTTAAAAATACTGTATAAAATCAATAGCATTAATAAATATATATTTATATTTTATCCATTTTAAAACTCTTGATTGGAAATATATAAAAAATATTAGATTGTTCGAAAAGCCCCAATTGATTTAATAAAATAAACTGTTCAACTAAAAAAAAGGAAGGCTATAACAAAATTCAAATATATTTTAAATATGTAATTAGAAAAATCATCAAAATCTAAACTTACACTTAAAGAAGAAGAACATTTTATGAAATTCTCACAAGAAAGGTCTAACAAAGTGAATTGTAACCTATTGTTAACCTATTATTCTGCAAACAAATGAATCCATTTTTAATTTACAAATCCCTATCTATTCAACATTTTTATACAGTATAATTTTAAAATTTACAATATTAAAAATTTTAAAATTGTTAAATTTAAATTAAAAATATTTTTGCTATAAATAACTTTACTATTGTATTTCGTAGTTATAGGTGTGTAAGTTTAATTGTATGTTGTACCAGCATGCCGCCTTGTACGTAATAAAATGACAAATAAAACACATTCTTTAGAAAAAGTATAAATTATTTAAACTAAGCTAACAGTTTATGAATTATAACACAGATTAGAAACTATGGGAAGGAGAAGTAAACATGGGTTTGTAGGCTAGAGTAAAATCAAGTTTTTATAATGATTGGAATGATTATTATCGTATCAAAACCATTTGAAAACATCCGAATTGTGACGAAACATATTCTGATCGAGAAGAACGATTACTGATAATAACACTTTATTGATAATTTCAAACCGTGCACCGACAGGTTGCAATTTACTGATATTTTATCGTAGACTAAATTTTGCCTGATGACCAAAAGATTGCTTCTTTCAGTGGGATATAAAAAATGTGGCCGAAATCGGCCAAGTTCGTGACCAATACGTCTCGTGAGTTGGCTCCTTGGAAATAATTCAGGACACGTGAGCCTCGTAGACATCCTCCCCACGGTTTAGTGTTAAACTATTTCTGGAGCCATTTATTGAAAAGGTGCGTTATTAAGTAAAGAAACTAATTTAAAAAAAGACAAATTAAAATGTACATATACATTTAATATATTTTAAAAATTTATACAAACCTAATTATATACTGTATACACACACGGTGTACATAAAGTCCCGTGCTTGCTAAACTTTGCTCGACGATTAAAGATAAATCAATAATCATCATTACATGGTACATCACTATTACACCTTTCCTTCATATTTTAACCTTTTATTAAACACCCCTTTTTATCAGTGAAATCTTTGAATCAATAAAATAATACTAAGTCGTCTACAACAAGACCTTAAACTGTAACTTTAACTGTGAACCAGCGTCATTTTTTCAAGAGTTAACTTTCGAGGTCGGATTTGTGCAGTATGCTCTCCAATTTGACCTTTAATTTGATGTACGTTTGACCTATGATTTAATTTTAGATTTTCTTCCGACTCCTTGCAAGCCGTATCTCTCATATTGCAGAAAACTGATAGTTACTTAAAAATATATCTCAGTTGTAGTAATTGTGTACTGTCTTGTAATCGTCCAGAAAATATTGGGCCAGGGTGGGAATTTATGTACTCCTCATTTAATTGGTTTTAACTCATATGAAAACAATAATAATAATTCAATATCTTTCTAAAGGACAACTTTAATTTTAAGTTATTATTCTGAATGCCTTTTATAAATAAGTTATATTTTGTTGACTTTATGTTAAGTCCAATGTTGTATTGTAGTTTTTTTTGGAAAAGAACAATAAAATAATTTCAATTCCTTTCAATACATTTTTATTTATAATACGCTTAAATATAAGCCTTTTAATGATTATTTACAACCAAACATAAACATGCACCAGGTTAACGGTTTGCTCCTACCCACATACCCTCTATAATACGAGTAATAGTATAAACAGTTTCTTCAAATATAGAGTTATAATACATCGTACACAGTCCCTTTTCATAAATTATTATTAGGTTTAACTGAAATTCAAAACAATACTTTATTAACTGATGAAACCTTTTACTGACTGAATTTAATTTAACCTGCCTAAGTGAATCTTAGTAAATATTGTATAACACGATTATTTATTTTATTTTTTTCATATTCTTATGCAAGAAATATTTAATTTAAAATAATTTAACAATTCTCAATATGTCCAATATTTTTGTTTGTTTGTAGTAATAAGTAATATAATAACATGTTTATTTGTAACACAAATAATATATTTTTAATTTAAACTATTCCCAATCACAATTAAAGAAGAATACTGTCATAAATAAAACGACTAGTTTACTTACTAAAATTTTCTTTTTTTAATTTTGACGAATCAAAGGAAACTAGACGAGACGAGACGAGACGAGACGAGACGAGACGAGACGAAATGAAATGAAATTAAAATTGTACTTTTTCTTCTATAAAATGGTGAGGTAAGGACTATCGAGTCCTCTCTTACACCTAACCATTAATTGATGTACCGCACCCTTAAATGAAAGATTTCTACGAGGCCCACGAATTGTCAATTATTTCAAAGCAGCAATTTCACGAGATATATTGGTCACGAACTTTCAAATTTGATGTCGACCATATTTTTTTATCTCACAATGAAGGAAGCAACCTATTGGTCATCAGCTGTAAAACAACAACTCAATCAATAACATAACAATTGTAAAACAAAAATATATATATATATATATATAAAAGGACACGAGTATAAATCGTTAAGAACACAATATAAGTATAAATATACTTATATTATGTATGCCAATATAAATATATTCACACTTTTATATGACACATATACTTTTTATGTATATTACATACACAAATTAAATACTTATGCTTTTGTATGTCAAGCACACATTTTAAGTATGCATATTGATCTCATTATGCATCGTTAAAAGGAATGGAACCCCAACTAGCTCACCCTCTGGGCTTGATGCTGTGTTTTTGTGAGTTGACTTTGTAGTTAGGTTTCCCACACAGATTCGATATTAAACTTCTAAAGTGAATTTTAAAGGTAAAGTGGCTCACCTTAATTATAATATAAATACTTCCTAATGAGATAGTCTCGGAGAAATAGTAACAGTTTCCACCAAATTATTTCTAGACCATTTATAAATTGATAAGGTAAACATGTATTAAACATTAACTAAACCAATGGATGAATAAAAGTATTTTATACTTACACTAGATAATGCTTTAAGCGTGGTAAAATGTTAAACAGGTTGGTTTTAAGGCTAAAAAATATGCAACATATACTCCACATGTTAGAGTGAGTCATGTTATGAATTTCACATTTGAAAAAGTATTGTATCAATGTACATCAACATGAACATAACACAGAACATGAACATTTGTAAAATGACATGCTCTATAGAGACTTTTTAAAAGAAAGATACAAATACTAAATCCAGATTAGTAAGCATGACATATTTCTTCTGAAAAATAATGAGCATAAAGATTTTGTTCAAAACGTCTAAGAAGCATCCAAATACGCTTCATATGTTGCAATAACTAGCGTGGTTTAAAGCAGTTATTATTGGCTGTGGTTCACAGCTCGTGTAATTTGTCCGAGATTTCCAGTTGCTTCAAACATTTATATTAAAACAACGTTTCGGAAAATGAAAACATTTTCTCCATCGTCAATTAACATTTAAAATTGTTAACTAAAAACCTATATAAGGTTTTTAGAACGAGTTAGACTTTGTCTATGGAAACATGTCTCTGAATCATGTACAATTGTGCTATATATAAACAAGATAATCACCTTAAACTGTTGAAATGAACAATCGTAACTTAGTTAACATCCGAAAGCAATAATAATAAAATAAATAAAAAACAAAGCTGGAATGTAACTAGTAATAATTATTCGATATGATATTTTTCAATGAAATATTGAGAATGAAAAATGGGTTTATTTTATTTTTGTAATGCGAGTTCCATCAAAAAACTCCACAAGAGTCTATGACATCTAATTTTAAAAGTACATGTTTAAGTTAAGTTATTTTAACATTGTGAATCTGTGAATCTAAATGTTTCATCTCCAAAACGTTGATTTAGTTAGTAGTTATTTGAAGCACATGACTTCATTCATACAAATAATCAAATACACACATTGAAATTATACAAACCGTATACTTTCTTAAATATAACCAAAATAACTGTAAATATTTAACAAGATATAAGGAAATCTGTTATCTGTTAGAAAAATCAAACTACATCATATTTTGTAATAACATTTTCTTCATCAGTAAAACGTGCATGTGGAACTAATTTCGAAATTAACAGAATAATTTTAATATATCCCCAATAATCTAAAATAATGCATAGAAGTACAATAATTTTAAAAGGGAGGTCAGATATTTGATCCTGTAACTAAACATTCTAAAGATCATTCAGTGCGTAATACAAACAAAGACATACAATATCTGGACTTGAACATTTTACGGGAAATATATCTCAAAGAGAATGTTTTTGTTCGAAGACGTTTACTGTCAGCTGCTATCTGTCGCCTACAGGGGACACAAATATTGAGTTGCCAATAAGGGACCTGTGTGCTTATTGACTTTCCTCGGCCTGTAGGCTCTCTGTTGGTACTTCATTAGCTAAGTGAACGTTTGAGTCACAAATATTTAGTTGCCAATTGGGACTTGTGTCCTTATTATCTTTCTTCGTCCTGCAGGGCTCCCAGTATTTACTTCATTACCTAATTGAAGATTTGAGTTATAACAAAGAGCTGTCCATCGGGGCTTGTGTGCTTATTATCTTTCCTCATCCTGCAGGGCTCCCTGGTCCCCTTAATACCGACACGGCGTCCGCTCAATGATTGCCATCGATGTGGACACTACTAGAGAAATCTGGGGTGCCCATGTTGGATGTTGTGCAGGGAAGAGAACTGACTGTCAAACTTCTCAGTTAGCTGAAAATCAGACCAACACTACGTGGTTCAGATTCAACGTAAAGCTGTAGATTCCTTAGTTGCCCGGCTGTTGGACGATTAATAAATTGCCCTTTCTGAAGAACAATTGAACTCAGTTAGTAATCAGACTACACTCATCCACACGCATCCTACACTCATATTGTCATTCATATTGGCCTTAAAATAAGCACAATGTCGTGACGTTGTCTCATATGTAAGAATGTATTTAGTTCATTACCTAATTGAAGATTTGAGTAACAATTAATGAGTTGCAAATTGGGGATTGTGTGCTTTTGTGCCTTTTGTATGTACCTCATTATATATACAAAATGTATGTATAGTTTTTTTTGTATTAATATCTTAAGTCTTTAAACATTATTATTTAATGAACAGAACTTATTCATTTGAATTTATAATACATATTGAATATGTAAAAAAAAAAAACACTATTTTGACATTTCAATATCATTACACAGCCTTGACCTTGACCTACCTGTACGTGAATGACCTACCTGCCCGCCCATATACCTACAGTGGTAATGACCCACCCGCCCGCCCATACACGTACAGTGTCCACCTACATCATTGCCTGTATGTACCTCATTAGATAATTAGAAATTGAGTCAAAATTAATTAGTTTTCGATTAGGAATTGTGTGCTTATTGCCACTCATCACCGGCAGGGCTTTCTGTTCACACTTCATTAACTAATTAAAGCGTTGAGACAAAATTAATGAGTTGCCAGTAGTAACTTGAGTTTTCTTCAACCTATCCGCCCTGCAGGGCTCTCTATTGATTCTTCGTATCCTAATTGAATCACAAACAATGGATTGCCAGTTGGGACTTGTGTGTTCTTTACCGTATCCGCCCTGCAGGGCTCTCTGTTGATTCTTCGTATCCTAATTGAATCACAAACAATGAATTGCCAGTTGGGACTTGTGTGTTCTTTATCGTATCCGCCCTGCAGGGCTCTCTATTTATTCCTCGTATCCTAATTGAATCACTAACAATGAATTGCCAGTTAGGACTTGTGTGTTCTTTACCGCATCCGCCCTGCAGGGCTCTCTGTTGATTCTTCGTATCCTAATTGAATCACAAACAATGAATTGCCAGTTAGGACTTGTGTGTTCTTTACCGTATCCGCCCTAAAGGGCTCTCTGTTGATTCTTCATATCTTAATTGAATCACAAACAACGAATTGCCAGTTGGGACTTGTGTTTCCAGTTATTAAATTTCCTCGTAATGCCAGCTCTCTATTGTTACTTAAAGAGTATATAAGACTTGTTACTGGTTTATAATATATGCTAGTAAATAAAGATAAAATTAATATTATAGTAGTTTTAAATACTGAATAAGATATCATGTTTGGTTTTAAAATATACAAATTTATTTGAAACTTTGTTATCCTTATTTTCTGAAATATTAGGTAATTTCAGATTTATTTATTTAAATATTAGGTGTTCTTACTGCTTAAATGTCGAATTATTTTTATTCATATCAGGTATCTTTGAATTGTAAACATAAAACACTACTTATAGTGGGAAAAATGTGTATATGTTTTAAAGTCCATAAATGCATTTGTAATTTCTAAAACAGGCAATAGTCAATACAATATCTATCGCATTTATAACTTACATCTGTATTGTTATGGTTTACTTATAAAACATCACAAAATGATGTAAAAGTCTTTGAATATTCACAATCTTTTACAATAACTGAATTACTATGTTAAATTTTATGAAAATAAACGTTAACTATTTGTTAAAATTATTTATCATAAAATTAGACAATATTGGTTAGTATAGTTCAGTAGTGAATAGTACTTTTGCCATTTGGAATTTTAAACACGTTCCATTTAATTTAGTTTTGGGGTTCGTAAAATTATTTTTTAACTCGCTAAACAATTAGTTATTGATAATTCGGTTTTGAACATAATGATCAGCTAATAGGAGTTTGTTCATAGGATGTATGTGATGGGCCTCCTTCAACTCTTTATTGCATGGCACTGTAGGTTATTATATTCTTTCTTCACATAATGCAAGTGAAGTTATTGCATAGTAATAAGTATTAGGGAATTCTCCTTTAAGGGAGGGGAGGGGGCAACCAAGACGAATCAATTTTTATTCTTGTTCTTTTTACCTGCCCCGTATTCTAACACTTGTTCTTGTGGAAGTTTTGGCCTCTAGTACATACTCTCTAATTGTTATAGTTATAGTTTCGTCTAGCATGCGTGCAGTAAAACTATAAGTTAGTAATGATTTACGAAGATAGAGTTTAGAATAGATCATTCCATAGCATTAATGTTTAGGACAGCTTATGGTATCCAATTGCCTTACCGGTGTGTGATTGGTACTACAGATTTCTTTAATTAATTAAAAATAGAATAGGTGATATTTTAAAAGTATTTTCCTAAAAAAATCCAATATAAAACATATTGAAAAGAAATACATGTTGACTAGACTACATATTTGGGTTGACCAATTAAACTAACCATATTTTTTGGGTTTAAACATGAGCCTAATTTACATCCACTAACATGTAAATTCAAGTAAATATACGTACAGTCCGAGTTAATACGTGCTTATCAGGTGCGTGTGTAAAACCCACATATACGGTTGCACAGAGAAAAAATATATGTCGCATCCAATAGTGCACTAAATGTGTGTAGAGTATTCCCTAAATGTATATCCACCTTTTCACGCAAAGGCAGGACCAGCACCTTGTCAATCCTTCCTTTATTACCCCCAAATGCTCAAGGACTAACGTAGTAATTATTACTACATATGTATAAATATGTACATGTATACATATGTACAAATATAAACATTACCACCGAGGCGTTCGCTGGTGTCATAAGAAAGCGACCTCTGTACTAATAATATACTATACGTACTTGTCTATAATCGATATTAGAGTTGATCTACGTATAGAAGAGGTCGATGTGGTAATTTTTTACTTTACAGTAGTCGACAAAATTAATTTCCATTAATTAGTAACTAAAGCAGACAGATGTACGGTATTTGGATTGGGCGTTCCTTCTCACGGTGTGAAGCCCTGTGAGACACTACTGACTGAAGATTTATGGGGCACTTGAGGCTTGAGACCATCTGAACCACATGAAGTACGATACCGAAAACCTTGTAACTGAAAACAAAACATTCACATTAGGAGAAGAAAACACTCGCTCTACTTTAGGGTTGGTTTGATAACATTAGTTGTTGATAAAATATCAGTTTCGCAAACCATAAACTTAGAGAATTCTTTGATTTTATCTTGCAAAATGTTGATAACTTGGATTAAATGCATAGATGCGTAGCTTGATTTAATTAAATATCATATTACACATTATTGGTTTTATATTTTTTACATTTATAAGTTTAAGTACTCATTTTACTTTAAAAGTAGTTTTTGAAATGTTAAAAAATTACACATATATACGATTTATATTTAATTCACTTTGTTATATTATTGTTGTACTTTGTTATATGATTGTTGTACTTTGTTATATGATTGTTATTTACTGTTTAGTTATTATTATTCTTAGTTATTTCAGTTACTGTTATTACTGTTTTACATTTATTATAAGTTGTATTTTGTATTGTTTTGGACGATTATTACATTTTTATTATATAATATTTGTACGTTACTTTTTTTTGCTGTTGAATTATGGACTCTTAATGCATGTTAGTTTCGGGTTCTCTCCATGGTTATTAGCGCTGCATTTAATTTTGTAGTTTCATTTATTAATGCACATTGTAATTGGGTATGCTATGTTGCATTATTATTATTGAAATAAAATAGATAAATTACATACTAAATTTGTTATGTTACTGTAACTGTATATTAGTATATTTAACCTCGTACTACGTTAATGTAGTCAAAGCCGGAAGGTCACGAGCGCAGCTAGTGCGACTTACTACTAACCGGTACTACCAAGGTTAAGGTGACACAGGCGTATCGGATGACTTGGTTGGCACGCGAAGCATGTAGGTGTGTCTCTTAGTGTCTAGTGGTGAAATATTAGCGGCTAATCCCCGTTTGGACTCGCCAAAACAAAGTTGTGATTTGCACAAGTTTTGTGGATATGCTTTTTTTAGGTGTAATTTACTGTGTAATGCTCAAAGTAACTGGAACTAAGATTTAGCCAAGTATCACATAGCTTACTCAACTATTACCATGTGTTTATTATTTAGCCAAGTTTCACACACCTTACTCAACTATTACCATGTGATTATTATTTAGCCAAGTATCACATAGCTTACTCAACTATTACCATGTGTCTATTATTTAGCCAAGTATCACATAGCTTACTCAACTATTACCATGTGATTATTATTTAGCCAAGTTTCACACACCTTACTCAACTATTACCATGTGATTATTATTTAGCCAAGTATCACATAGCTTACTCAACTATTACCATGTGTCTATTATTTAGCCAAGTATCACACAGCTTACTCAACTATTACCATGTGATTATTATTTAGCCAAGTATCACATAGCTTACTCAACTATTACCGTGTGTCTATTATTTAGCCAAGTATCACATAGCTTACTCAACTATTACCGTGTGTCTATTATTTAGCCAAGTATCACACAGCTTACTCAACTATTACCATGTGTCTATTATTTAGCCAAGTATCACACAGCTTACTCAACTATTACCATGTGTCTATTATTTAGCCAAGTATCACATAGATTACTAGACTATTACCATGTGTCTATTATTTAGCCAAGTATCACATAGATTACTCAACTATTACCATGTGTCTATTATTTAGCCAAGTATCACATAGCTTACTCAACTATTACCGTGTGTCTATTATTTAGCCAAGTATCACATAGCTTACTCAACTATTACCGTGTGTCTATTATTTAGCCAAGTATCACATAGCTTACTCAACTATTACCGTGTGTCTATTATTTAGCCAAGTATCACATAGCTTACTCAACTATTACCATGTGTCTATTATTTAGCCAAGTATCACACAGCTTACTCAACTATTACCATGTGATTATTATTTAGCCAAGTATCACATAGCTTACTCAACTATTACCGTGTGTCTATTATTTAGCCAAGTATCACATAGCTTACTCAACTATTACCGTGTGTCTATTATTTAGCCAAGTATCACACAGCTTACTCAACTATTACCATGTGTCTATTATTTAGCCAAGTATCACACAGCTTACTCAACTATTACCATGTGTCTATTATTTAGCCAAGTATCACATAGATTACTAGACTATTACCATGTGTCTATTATTTAGCCAAGTATCACATAGATTACTCAACTATTACCATGTGTCTATTATTTAGCCAAGTATCACATAGCTTACTCAACTATTACCATGTGTTTATTATTTAGCCAAGTATCACACAGCTTACTCAACTATTACCATGTGTCTATTATTTAGCCAAGTATCACACAGCTTACTCAACTATTACCATGTGTCTATTATTTGGCCAAGTATCACACAGCTTACTCAACTATTACCATGTGTTTATTATTTAGCCAAGTATCACACAGCTTACTCAACTATTACCATGTGTCTATTATTTAGCCAAGTATCACACAGCTTACTCAACTATTACCATGTGTCTATTATTTGGCCAAGTATCACACAGCTTACTCAACTATTACCATGTGTCTATTATTTAGCCAAGTATCACACAGCTTACTCAACTATTACCATGTGTTTATTATTTGGCTAAGTATCACACAGCTTACTCAACTATTACCATGTGTTTATTATTTAGCCAAGTATCACACAGCTTACTCAACTATTACCATGTGTCTATTATTTAGCCAAGTATCACACAGCTTACTCAACTATTACCATGTGTCTATTATTTAGCCAAGTATCACACAGCTTACTCAACTATTACCATGTGTCTATTATTTGGCCAAGTATCACATAGCTTACTCAACTATTACCATGTGTTTATTATTTAGCCAAGTATCACACAGCTTACTCAACTATTACCATGTGTCTATTATTTAGCCAAGTATCACACAGCTTACTCAACTATTACCATGTGTCTATTATTTAGCCAAGTATCACACAGCTTACTCAACTATTACCATGTGTCTATTATTTGGCCAAGTATCACACAGCTTACTCAACTATTACCATGTGTTTATTATTTGGCTAAGTATCACACAGCTTACTCAACTATTACCATGTATTTATTGTTTAGCTAAGTATCACACAGCTTACTCAACTATTACCATGTGTTTATTGTTTAGCTAAGTATCACACAGCTTACTCAACTATTACCATGTGTCTATTATTTAGCCAAGTATCACACAGCTTACTCAACTATTACCATGTATTTATTGTTTAGCTAAGTATCACACAGCTTACTCAACTATTACCATGTGTTTATTATTTAGCCAAGTATCACACAGCTTACTCAACTATTACCATGTATTTATTGTTTAGCTAAGTATCACACAGCTTACTCAACTATTACCATGTGTTTATTATTTAGCCAAGTATCACACAGCTTACTCAACTATTACCATGTGTCTATTATTTAGCCAAGTATCACACAGCTTACTCAACTATTACCATGTGTCTATTATTTAGCCAAGTATCACACAGCTTACTCAACTATTACCATGTGTCTATTATTTAGCCAAGAATCACACAGCTTACTCAACTATTACCATGTGTCTATTATTTAGCCAAGAATCACACAGCTTACTCAACTATTACCGTGTGTCTATTATTTAGCCAAGTATCACACAGCTTACTCAACTATTACCATGTGTCTATTATTTGGCCAAGTATCACACAGCTTACTCAACTATTACCATGTGTTTATTATTTGGCCAAGTATCACACAGCTTACTCAACTATTACCATGTGTTTATTATTTGGCCAAGTATCACACAGCTTACTAAACTATTACCATGTATTTATTGTTTAGCTAAGTATCACACAGCTTACTCAACTATTACCATGTGATTAATATTTAGCCAAGTTTCACACAGCTTACTAAACTATTACCATGTGTTTATTATTTAGCCAAATATCACACAGCTTACTCAACTATTACCATGTGATTATTTAGCCAAGTTTCACACAGCTTACTGAACTATTACCATGCATTTATTGTTTAGCTAAGTATCACACAGCTTACTCAACTATTACCATGTGATTAATATTTAGCCAGGTATCACACAGCTTACTCAACTATTACCATGTATTTATTGTTTAGCTAAGTATCACACAGCTTACTCAACTATTACCATGTGATTAATATTTAGCCAAGTTTCACACAGCTTACTAAACTATTACCATGTGTTTATTATTTAGCCAAATATCACACAGCTTACTCAACTATTACCATGTGATTATTTAGCCAAGTTTCACACAGCTTACTGAACTATTACCATGCATTTATTGTTTAGCTAAGTATCACACAGCTTACTCAACTATTACCATGTGATTAATATTTAGCCAAGTTTCACACAGCTTACTAAACTATTACCATGTGTTTATTATTTAGCCAAGTATCACACAGCTTACTCAACTATTACCATGTGTTTATTATTTAGTCAAGTATCACATAGCGTACTCAACTATTACCATGTGTTTATTATTTAGCCAAGTTTCACACAGCTTACTCAACTATTACCATGTGTTTATTATTTAGCCAAGTATCACATAGCTTACTCAACTATTACCATGTGTTTATTATTTAGCCAAGTATCACACAGCTTACTCAACTATTACCATGTGTCTATTATTTAGCCAAGTATCACACAGCTTACTCAACTATTACCATGTGTCTATTATTTAGCCAAGTATCACACAGCTTACTCAACTATTACCATGTGTTTATTATTTAGCCAAGTATCACACAGCTTACTCAACTATTACCATGTGTTTATTATTTAGCCAAGTATCACACAGCTTACTCAACTATTACCATGTGTCTATTATTTAGCCAAGTATCACACAGCTTACTCAACTATTACCATGTGTCTATTATTTAGCCAAGTATCACACAGCTTACTCAACTATTACCATGTGTTTATTATTTAGCCAAGTATCACACAGCTTACTCAACTATTACCATGTGTTTATTATTTAGCCAAGTATCACACAGCTTACTCAACTATTACCATGTGTCTATTATTTAGCCAAGTATCACACAGCTTACTCAACTATTACCATGTGTCTATTATTTAGCCAAGTATCACACAGCTTACTCAACTATTACCATGTGTCTATTATTTAGCCAAGTATCACACAGCTTACTCAACTATTACCATGTGTTTATTATTTAGCCAAGTATCACACAGCTTACTCAACTATTACCATGTGTCTATTATTTAGCCAAGTATCACACAGCTTACTCAACTATTACCATGTGTTTATTATTTAGCCAAGTATCACACAGCTTACTCAACTATTACCATGTGTCTATTATTTAGCCAAGTATCACACAGCTTACTCAACTATTACCATGTGATTAATATTTAGCCAGGTATCACACAGCTTACTCAACTATTACCATGTATTTATTGTTTAGCTAAGTATCACACAGCTTACTCAACTATTACCATGTGATTAATATTTAGCCAAGTTTCACACAGCTTACTAAACCATTACCATGTGTTTATTATTTAGCCAAATATCACACAGCTTACTCAACTATTACCATGTGATTATTTGGCCAAGTATCACACAGCTTACTCAACTATTACCATGTGTTTAATATTTGGCCAAGTATTACACAGCTTACTCAACTATTACCATGTGTCTATTATTTAGCCAAGAATCACACAGCTTACTCAACTATTACCATGTGTCTATTATTTAGCCAAGTATCACACAGCTTACTCAACTATTACCATTTGTCTATTATTTAGCCAAGTATCACACAGCTTACTCAACTATTACCATGTGTCTATTATTTAGCCAAGTATCACACAGCTTACTCAACTATTACCATGTGTCTATTATTTGGCCAAGTATCACATAGCTTACTCAACTACTACCATGTGTCTATTATTTGGCCAAGTATCACATAACTTACTCAACTATTACCATGTGTTTATTATTTGGCCAAGTATCACACAGCTTACTCAACTATTACAATGTGTTTATTATTTGGCCAAGTATCACACAGCTTACTCAACTATTACCATGTGTTTATTATTTGGCCAAGTATCACACAGCTTACTCAACTATTACCATGTGTTTATTATTTGGCCAAGTATCACACAGCTTACTCAACTATTACCATGTGTCTATTATTTAGCCAAGTATCACACAGCTTACTCAACTATTACCATGTGTCTATTATTTAGCCAAGTATCACACAGCTTACTCAACTATTACCATGTGTCTATTATTTGGCCAAGTATCACACAGCTTACTCAACTATTACCATGTGTCTATTATTTGGCCAAGTATCACACAGCTTACTCAACTATTACCATGTGTTTATTATTTGGCCAAGTATCACACAGCTTACTCAACTATTACCATGTGTTTATTATTTAGCCAAGTATCACACAGCTTACTCAATTATTGCCATTTATTTATTATTCAGACGAAGATGGATTTTGAACGAGTCTAATGAGTGTTAATTAATTTTTGATCACGGTTACAACGTGTTCATCCTTTATTTAAAGGGGAGGGGGTCATTCTCAAATAGCATGCAATCTCCATCTCGTGACATGTCATTAGAAAGATCTATTGAACAGAAACACATTGCTGCTTAAAAATATCTTTACGGCTCTTTTAACAACAGTCATAGGCAAAATATAAGTCATATGAGATACAAAAACAATAAAATATAAATAAATAATTAACAGTTTAAAGTTTTAAAGGAGTAAGGAGGCAACTTTATGTTTATAGAAAAGTTACCTTTATAATCTCACAATAATCTCGATTAGAGTGAAAATCCTTTTTTTGTTTTTTGATTCAATAAAGGTGACTTTCCTTATTGTTTCTCTTAAAGCCTCAATGGTTCTACTGTTTCGTATTCCACGTGCCTCCCGTGCAGTGATTTGATATTCCTGAAGCCTAACAATCACGCGTTCCAGAAGACTCCAGGATGCCGACATAATTCTTATGCTGAGGATGTTTAATAGGAACTCATAAAAGCTATCTAATAATAATTACTTAATTCTAACTGTATTTAAATAAACCCTATAAAAGTTATGTTTATGATTTTAGCATTTTAGACTGAGAATATTGTGCATTGAGCGACTACAGTACTATGAGGATTATGCTAGTTAGGTTGTCATTATAATTATTATGTTATTTAGTTATAATGCAATTTCACATGATACCAACATTAAGTTAAAGTAATTTAACATATTTATTCAGTATGTAGTAACCTATTAAAGATTGTAGATATCTAAATATCTGTACTTACCTTTAGTAATATTTATAATGCACGATTGTTACTTAATTAATTGAATTGTATTAATTCCTTACTTTATTATAATGATGTTTAGATGATAAGTGTATAAAGTCTTTGAAATATTGAGTAAACATGATCTTACAAGTTAAGTTCATAAATATATGTTTTTTTATAATTATTAAAATCTTGTGAAAATATAATTTTGGCTATTGAAGTGTACTCTACGATTAAATTACAGTTTATTAGATTACTACGTACCTGTACCCGCCCGCTTCACCGGTCATAATACTGAGTTTCAAAATGTAATCTAATATTTAATTTAGAACAGCTGATGTTGAGTATAATTTGCTACTTTACTACATTCTTTTAATTTATCATAATTTTATTCAATTTATTTTGTTTTTATTTAACAGCTGTTAAATCAAATAAATAAATCAATTAATATGGCTCCATAGAAGCACCACGGGAATTTTGGAGTCCAGTGGGATGGAGAGTAAAATATTTTCTTGGTGAGCCTCTAGGGGTCTATTTACAAAATAAACCTATTTACAAAATTTTAAGTCAATTGGACGTACAGTTTTGGATAAATCATAGAGTGTTAAATGGCTGTATATATAATATTACATTTAAAAATATCCGATTGAAATAAGTTCATTCTCTTAGATAAAAAAGTTTTAAAGTCTAGAAAAAGGAGAAATCTGTAAGTCTACTTTTAAAGGGCACAAATTACTGTGGTTGACTCTGAATCAGTGAACTATCGGGTTTCTCGCCATATTTAGCCATGTCCTGTGAACTGGCTATGCATTTGGTCAAATTAAATTTTACATTTTCCGATTAAAACCAGTTTTTCCTCTTAGATAAAAAAATTTCAAAGTCTAGAGAAATCTGTAAGTCTAATTGTAGAGGGTGCAAAGTACGGTAATTGACTCTGAATCAGTGAAATATCGTGTTTCTAGCCATATTTAGCCATGTCCTATGACCTGGCTAAACTTGTGTTCAGATTAAATTAATTAAATTAAATTAAATCAATTCCACTGTCCGTGTATGGATGGGTGGGCGGGCCAGTATCACTGTATGTGTATGGGTGGGCGGGTGGGTCAATACCACTGTCCGTATATGGGTGGGTGGGTGGTTAATACCACTGTACGTGTATGGGTAGGTCAATACCACTGTACGTGTATGGGGGGGGGGCGGGTTTAATGCAGAAGTCTGATCTATGTAGGAGAACATACTGTATTTTCCCATTGAATACAGTATGTTCTCCTACATAACAAAGTATCAAAGTCTAGAAAAACCTGTAAGTATACTTTTAGAGGCCGTAAACTAACCAATTTACGGTTAATTTACGGCCTTTATAAATACGCACAAATTGAAAATCTAGCTCTACCTAAGGTTGAAAGAGGTGAGATAGAGCAAAAAGTCATAGTACCAAATTTGTAGATCGTCTTAAATCAAGTACAGAAAATGTTAGTTATGCTGTACAACCGTTCATTTAGCATCTACATTCCAATTAGAGAAACGCTGTTTTTTGGCATTTAAAATTATAGGCTGCCATTTTCGATTTACTAAGAATTTTTCAAAATCCCTTCTTATTGCACATCTACAACATAAGACGTTTGACTCTAAAAAGTTTCAGCCTAGCAAGCTTAATACTTTTTTAGTTACGGTGATGTGTGAATAACTCAGTTGTATTTACCCTTTATAGCTATAGATTAACTACGCACCAGAAAAAAATCTTTTTTTAAATTTTGCTAGAGTAATGTACTTCTTTACAGCATGCTTACCAACTGTAAGCACATAAATTATATATACCCGAGTTTGTAGGTTGTTCACTAAGAAAATAAGAGCCTGTGCAAAATCCAATCACATAGTTTTTCATAAATAAATGCAAATAAAACCCTATAGTTTATTTTCAGATTTTTTCTATTACATATTTAACAAAGTTATTGTACATAAAACTTAAAAAAAAACTAGGTCTCATGCCCAAATTACTTACATTTAATCGTGAATTACTCGAAAAACTACTAAAGGTAAAGTTATGAGATCAGTTTTAGCAGATTTTTCAGGTCAAAGTACAATAGATACAACCAAAATGATTACTTAATTTACCTTTTTAGAAGTTCAGTATGGCTTTATTTCACTTTTTGCCATGGAATTATATTGAAATCTTTTGATAGTTGCATATCACCATTTTCGGACTATGTTTAAATGACACTTTTTCATTATTTTTATTAGTAGAATCGTTATAAAAGTGGGGGGAGAATCTCATGATTAATCCTGTTTATACTTAGTACCACAAGTATTTTAGTAAAAATTGGACAAATTTGAGCTAGTGATGCAAAATATTGCTGAGGCAGAAATGTAACAGAAGACACAAAGAAAACTGCCGTAGCCATGGGAAAGACTGTGACTCGGTTGGAATCTCCAACATCAAAGTTGCAGCCAGGGGATTATACCCCTCACTGAGCTGTTTAAGCAGGGTCAGTGTTTTTCTGTCCATTCCTTTCTAAGCCTCTCCTCTTTTTGTCAATATGCCATAATCCCTCACACCTAATTCTTCCCACATCTCCTTTGAAACGCACCACATTTCGTCCTTCGCGGGCGGCTGCACTAACCATGGCTAATGTTTTAGATATCTCAAACCTGTAGCAGACTGAACGTTTATCAGGAGATAAAAAAACAGACTATACAAACTATTTTAGTTTTTAAATGAAATTAAACTTTTATTTTTCAACATATTGCCGCAGTGGGAGAATAATTATTTTAGTTGTTTGATCATTAATCTGGTTTCGTTAAAAAAATTACTATATTAAATAACGGTTACATAATTAATCGGTATAAGTCATTCAATATATATATATATATATATATATATATATATATATATATATATATATATATATATATATATATATATATATCTTTAACACGTTTCTGTTTTTAATCAAATACAATTTTTACATAAGTTCGACAAAAATTACCTCCCAATAATGGTTACTCTAAAACTCTCTATAATTAATGTGATTGAAACTATAGTCGGATTTCTTCATTATCGTACATCAATCACATATGCATAGTTATTGTTTTAGTTCAATTGGCATTTATAAATACGTTATGACAAATATAAGCTATCATATGTTTATAATAATATATTATGGTTAGTTTTGTGACAGAGGTCACAAAATTATGAAGCTTAAGTAAGTTAGTAATTAAAAAGTGGATTTTATAATTACATTTCGTGTAAATAAAGACCATAATATTGAATAAGTAGCATAGATTTTATATTTTGCAATAATTGAACTATCATTACCAAGTGTTCAGAAATTTGCACGTATTTCAAAATGTAAGTGCCATGAGCGTAATTACTATCTTGTAGATCATAACATTGGTAGGTTCAAGGATTTCACGAATTCAAACAAATTTAATTTTTGTCAAAATTTTTGTTTTTTAGAATGAAGTGAAAAGTTTACAAGACTGGTAAAGTAATTAAAAAGTAAAATATATGAAAACTGAGTCAATAAATTTGTCAAACTATGTCCTAATGCTATATTTTATACCTACGTTTTGAAATACTGTATATAAAACAGTAAGTTAAAAAAACTTATATACGAATACCTTTCGAAGATTCGTATGTTACGTATTCGAATATTCGAAGATAATATGTACTGGTTTCATACAGGTTTTTTTTACTTAACAGTAGGATATCGTTATTAAAACATTATTTTCGTGTTTTGAGTATATATTAGCGTTTTGGATATTTCGGCATCTTTACTACCTCTGGACTCCATGAATACCAAGAGCCGTTTGGGCGTCACTTGGAATACATAAACGGTAGATATCTAACAATGAAATAACGTGTGGACGACCAAGACTTCCTGCGGAGGTCGTCAGGACATAGGGTTAGTGAAAATAACGTGTGGACGACCAAGACTTCCTGCGGAGGTCGTCAGGACATAGGGTTAGTGAAAATAACGTGTGGACGACCAAGACTTCCTGCGGAGGTCGTCAGGACATAGGGTTAGTGAAAATAACGTGTGGACGACCAAGACTTCCTGCGGAGGTCGTCAAGACATAGGGTTAGTGAAAATAACGTGTGGACGACCAAGACTTCCTGCGGAGGTCGTCAAGACATAGGGTTAGTGAAAATAACGTGTGGACGACCAAGACTTCCTGCGGAGGTCGTCAAGACATAGGGTTAGTGAAAATAACGTGTGGACGACCAAGACTTCCTGCGGAGGTCGTCAGGACATAGGGTTAGTGAAAATAACGTGTGGACGACCAAGACTTCCTGCGGAGGTCGTCAGGACATAGGGTTAGTGAAAATAACGTGTGGACGACCAAGACTTCCTGCGGAGGTCGTCAAGACATAGGGTTAGTGAAAATAACGTGTGGACGACCAAGACTTCCTGCGGAGGTCGTCAGGACATAGGGTTAGTGAAAATAACGTGTGGACGACCAAGACTTCCTGCGGAGGTCGTCAGGACATAGGGTTAGTGAAAATAACGTGTGGACGACCAAGACTTCCTGCGGAGGTCGTCAGGACATAGGGTTAGTGAAAATAACGTGTGGACGACCAAGACTTCCTGCGGAGGTCGTCAAGACATAGGGTTAGTGAAAATAACGTGTGGACGACCAAGACTTCCTGCGGAGGTCGTCAAGACATAGGGTTAGTGAAAATAACGTGTGGACGACCAAGACTTCCTGCGGAGGTCGTCAAGACATAGGGTTAGTGAAAATAACGTGTGGACGACCAAGACTTCCTGCGGAGGTCGTCAAGACATAGGGTTAGTGAAAATAACGTGTGGACGACCAAGACTTCCTGCGGAGGTCGTCAGGACATAGGGTTAGTGAAAATAACGTGTGGACGACCAAGACTTCCTGCGGAGGTCGTCAAGACATAGGGTTAGTGAAAATAACGTGTGGACGACCAAGACTTCCTGCGGAGGTCGTCAGGACATAGGGTTAGTGAAAATAACGTGTGGACGACCAAGACTTCCTGCGGAGGTCGTCAGGACATAGGGTTAGTGAAAATAACGTGTGGACGACCAAGACTTCCTGCGGAGGTCGTCAGGACATAGGGTTAGTGAAAATAACGTGTGGACGACCAATACTTCCTGCGGAGGTCGTCAGGACATAGGGTTAGTGAAAATAACGTGTGGACGACCAAGACTTCCTGCGGAGGTCGTCAGGACATAGGGTTAGTGAAAATAACGTGTGGACGACCAAGACTTCCTGCGGAGGTCGTCAGGACATAGGGTTAGTGAAAATAACGTGTGGACGACCAAGACTTCCTGCGGAGGTCGTCAGGACATAGGGTTAGTGAAAATAACGTGTGGACGACCAAGACTTCCTGCGGAGGTCGTCAGGACATAGGGTTAGTGAAAACTCTCCTGGTAGCATCTTGCTGGCTTTAGTAATATTATATGAAAGACGTTTTTGTTAGTTTGCAAAAAAATTATAAATAATCGACACTAAGACATTGCAATCTAATTAAATATTGTATATACATATTAACTACCTAGAGGATATTTTATTACCAGTAAAAGGCCAGTCCTCAAAATGAGGTTATAAATGACCTTAATCATTCAAGATGGAAGAGTAGGATTTCTTCTATACTAAATTAGGTCGACCGAAACTCTGTAAGAAACATTTATTAATAACCCATTCAGCCCAATAGCCAGAGAATTTAAGGGATATACCTTAACATTGTCCCAGCTACATAGGTGGCTGATTTTCGACAAACTAATAGGCATTACACTGAGTTTCTTCCCTGAACAACATTCGAAACCTTACTGCCACCGAAGTGTTATCCAGGTTTCGAAACCTTACTTTAGGATTATCCAGTAGTGTTTGTGTCGGTGACAACTATTGATAGGACGTCGGCTCAGTATTAATAGGACTGAAGAAATAAATTATACTGTTTACTGTACTGTAGAAACAATATTACAGCATACATCAGTGCTGGTTCTAAACGACTATTATGGTTGAGGTTTTGCTAAAAGGTATGCGGAATCAGGAATGTCGACTTGTCTTTCCTTAGTTGTGGGCCATTGATTGCAGCGTTGATTTGTGCAAAATTAAGAAACCAATATTGGACCACTTGGGTTCCACGTGTAGTATCAGAAGCCATTTGGCAATTGATTAGTACATACCAAATGAGTAACAGAAAGAAATAATTAAATTTACAACAAAATGGGGCATATAATATCTATACCCAACACATAACGTTGTTGACTTAGCGACGAGATTGTCGATAGACCCTGCAATGTGCTCGAAACGTTGGCACATTGTACAATTTTTAATAGTAACCTGACACAGTTCTATTCGGATTACGACTCTTTAAATAGTTTGAACATTGACAGTGGAAGACTCCTTAAAAATATGTATTCCCATGAAAAAATAATAGGTTATATTTAAAATAAAATTATTTTTATTTCATGATAGTCCATCAAAAAGTAAATCATTTTTATAAAAAATGAAAAAAAAATTACGCAACATATGCTAGTCTGGCTTAAGAGAACAATGAAAATTCTAGTCAATTATTTGTCACAGCCAATGCGATTCTATTCAACCAACCATAAGGCTCACAAATGCACACCGTACCTCTATGGCTCACGACTTACTTGTCCTGGACATCGTGAAGCATCCAGTCCTGTAGTTGACTAATGGTCCGTCCTCTGAAACAACAGCCTGGAGCTGGACAATGGCTGGAGAAAGTGGAGCAGCCGCTGGACTTCATGAATCATACGTAACAATTGTGTGGCCGAGCCAGTCGCATCAATCCTGTATTCACGGGACCGAAGAATCAAGACATTTTACTTTTTATACAAATAATTTTTAATAGTTTAGTAAAATGTTTGTTTTTATTCTTTGTCTTATCTAAGAATGTTTCCTTGGATAAAATACATAAATAGATTTAAAAATATAATTAAATGTCGGGTCAGAATCTTTTTCACTTACACGTCAGTATAATTTAATGAAAAGAGTTCTCTATTTCATGTTGGTGCTTTAATTTGATCGATTATGTACAGGAAGATGGTGTTTTCGGTAGCTAAACTTTTCCCTGTAAATCACTGTCTTAAACGTTCCCTTAACTTCCCTTAACGTTCCCTTGTATAGTATAATTATATATATAGTCACCGTTATCAGTAAAAGGTCAAGGTCAATCAAAGTGAGTGACCTTGCCACGTGTACAGATAGTGCTAGGTGGCCCCATCGCAGTGATACCGGGCCCACCCACCAACCAGTAACACCCACCGAATACCTCAGCACACAATACACTTATGAAAATATAATCTAGGGTCAAATCAAATTTAATCAAAAGCCATGAAAATGGAAATATTGTGAAATTGAATTTAAATATTTTAAAACAATAGACGATAGTTAACATTCTTCAGCTCTAATTTATACAGAACTTAATGTCGTGATATTTTGCGTGGTTTTACTATAATTTATTGTAAAGTTTAGCAAAGTTAATGTTTACATTAAAGTTAAGTTAAAGTTAAGTTTTTGGATATACCCATTAAGCTATCAGTATAGTTTAGTATAACTGCAAGAGGGCAATCAGAACTTCAAAAAAAGCTATTTATTACAATAACGCAAATTCATTCAAAAGCTTTATTTCGTAGGCTTAACCGGCTGGTGCCTTTACTAATAACTAAAGCTTCCGGTAAAGACCACGTCAAGGTGTTATCTACAATATTTCTATCACCAAACGTTTCTCCCATGCTGTGATGTGGCATCTTCAGGGGTATCTCTAAAACTGAGGTTTTACATCACAGCATGGGCGAACACTCAATTGATACTCATATTTGCCTATATCTTGGTGATCAGCGTCTTAAGAATAAATACACAATATATAAGGTATTGAACATAAATAGATAACTTAAACCAGTACTCAGACATTTACTTCAAGCAATTCTAAAAATGACTTTTTACTAAATGACAGTACTCAGACATTTACTTCAAGCAATTCTAAAAAGACTTTTTACTAAATGAAAGCCATTTACATAATTTGAAATTGCTGGACATCAAATCTACATAGGTCTCAATATCCGATAGCAATGCAGTTTGACGAAGGTGGTTGAGGGCTTTTTGGAATAATTTTTGATTCCTGGAATGTTTTATTACCGAGTTTTATTGCTTTTCTCTGTGTCGTTTTATTGAATGTAGTTAAAGATAGTGAAGAATGTAGCAGTAAATCTTCATTGCACTAAACCTTCCATTCTATAAACAGGAAAGTTTAAATCCCTACACCATCTAGACTTTACTGAAGTGTTCAGCCTGCCAATAACACTTATAATGGATCACTTACATCCCTAGGAACAGGACTGATGGCGGACTTTGGGTGAATAAGCTGTTCGGATTAGTTACATACACTTTCTTAAGTATAATAAGCAGATTGCTGAGTTTACATGTTAGGCATTGTTTAATATACGTCGGATAACATAGCATTTTAGTCCCTCTAGTCGTTTCCTACTCATAGATAAAATACTCAATCTAATTATATCATTTATGAGCGTTCCAATTAACTTACTTAGATAAATAT
This sequence comes from Stictocephala bisonia, assembly GCA_035578905.1. Classification (NCBI taxonomy): domain Eukaryota; kingdom Metazoa; phylum Arthropoda; class Insecta; order Hemiptera; family Membracidae; genus Stictocephala; species Stictocephala bisonia. The sequence continues at coordinate 879,565 of JAQJVL010000233.1, forward strand.
TTAAATATTAACCTGCTACTTTGAGCTAAGAGCCAAAATATACTCAAGGTAAAAGCTCCGTGGAAACGGACCTAGAAAATTAAATGAAAAATAAAAAGGACACTTAATTGCAAGGTTTCGAGTGTTTTCTTTAACCTGTGCTATATAGATTAAAAATATGCGTTTTAAGAGAGGACTTTAATCAATGTGAGTGAAATTGTACGCGTGTGAAACAAAACGGTAGTGTTCATTATGATACATGTAGCTTGTACATGTATGAGTAAACTTGCACAATTCGGGATTTACTAGTTGTTCGAGCACAAAAAGAAGGTGTAATTTAACTGATGTCCAATATAGTATCAAGACTACATCTATCGGCATTGTCACAGCCAGGGCCGGTACTGTGCTTGACTGATCCCGGAACTCTCGCCCTCTCTGTCGATGCAATTACTACAGTTGTAATGGTCTATACTACTGTGACAGTCCTTATAACTGCGGAGCCGACTTTCAGCTAAGGATCTTTATTGCCATGATTATTGGACAATTGGTTAGGGTACTGAACCCTCGTCAAACTGCGACGGTCGGACATTCTGCCCCGATGGGCAGTCACTGTCCGCCCTGGCTGGTAATAATGGAATTTACCTGCTGGGTTGTGTTTTGCCAAAGTAGTTTGCTTTGACGTATGATACATATACAGTATTAACATAGACTATTGAGTTTAATGAATCTGACAGTATATTTATTAAACAATTATAACATTCATCAGCGTAAAAACACTATCGAAAAGGCAGTTTGATACTCTGCGATAAAAATGAATAGGTAAGCTCAGAGGATAAATATTTTAAGGAGCCGAAAGTGAGCCCGCACAATTAGCTCAAGTATTATTTATGGTTAAGGGGCACTTCACTCTCGTCAAACTGAGGGGGTCGGACATTCTGCCCAGATATGCAGATTGTCCGGCCCGGCAGAACAGGTAAGATAATTTTTTACAGTTTAACAATTTGGGCAAATTGTCCATTTATCCGTTGCTATCATTTTATTTTAATGCTTTGTTAAGTTTGTTAAGAGTGGTTCATAAACTACAAAAAAAGAAAAGTTTGGTTTTAGGAAAAGATGAAGTTATTTTAATCTTGCCTTTCCCATTTATCATGGACAATTGATCTGTCTGGTGAAGTTATTCAGATAGAGTAAGGGATGGACTAGTACAGTTCAAGGTGGATATTACTATTTATACGTCCAGGCTTCTTAGTTTAAGGGCAAATTCCACTCAGCCACCGTCACTACTGAATGATGAATAATTAATTGTTGTTACATGTCTAACATTGACTTCTATAAAGAGGATCTAACTTCAGTTGTCCTAATAGTGACGTGTGTACGATAGTTAGGTAAACTGGCCCATCCACCCACCCATCTACCCATACGCGTACAGTGGTAATGACCCAAGCAAACCCATAGACGTACAGTGCTATTGATCCACCCACCATCCTACAGACGTACAGTGCTATTTATGATACATAACTAAGGGTGAGTGGGAGGGTTAATGCCACTGCACGTGTAGACGTAGGTGAGTCAGTTTATTATATGTAATTTTAGCCAATTGATAAGTCTAAACCAGAGAACCTGATTGAAGCGATATCCTGTTCAACGCACCATTCAGACACCATTACGTTTATCCAATTTAAAAAAAGCATTACTTTATGGGAATGCATCACATAAGAAGAAGAATATAATGTAAATATGACAATCTAGAATTTATCACTACTAATGATCATTCCCGAGTTTATTACTGGTAAATCTAACACTTTCCAGCGTAGTTTCGCTACGGAGAGCATTTCAAATCCTCAACTGAGGTAACGGTAATCCACTCGTTATATAAAGTTAGGCCTGCATGCCCAGGTGAACTGGCAAGTAAAGTATTTATTAAAAATAAAAAAAAAATAAAAATATATAAAAATTTAAAGACAAAATTTCCAAAGACATTTGGGAGTCTGATCTTTCTTAATTTAATGCTTTCTGTGAGTAGAACTACTAAACAAACTGGGTTCATAAATTTTACAAATGTATGTACAATTATTCAGACATAGAAGAATTTACCTGTATTTCTCCGTTGTTGATAAAATAAACACACTAAGGCGTTACAGTATATATAATACAGACGTCACCGGCACTCACGTCCTCCAAAATTATATAAATTTACAAAGGTAAATCAAACGAAGGTTATGTCGTTTACTATGTAGATCCATACCTCAACGACTTTGTGTATTTACACTCTTACTAAGACAGCACTCTGAAGTGAATATTTGAATTTATTAACTAGATGATATTTTATTAACAAAATCTTTAAAATTCTGAGCTACACGTGAAGGATTAAAAAGGTTTGTACAGTTATCGTTCGCTTAAATAATCTATATAAAATGGTTGAAAACGTATAAATTAATATTTTAAGTATATTAATAGCCTTTAATAATATTGTTAAGCATTTTATGATAGAACAAAATTCAAAAATACATTTTAAGTCAGCTAACCATAAATCTGCTTGATATTTTGTAAAATTTAACCTTACTTCTTTGCATATTTTAACAACAACTTGATAACTTTTACATTTACACAAAATAATGTTCATGCTAATAATGCAGTTCAGATAAAGGTTTTGATAGTAAAACTTTATTTAATCAATCGATCGTTATCTGAGATATAATAGTAAGTAGCCCAGAAGTGAACTATCTAGTCTTTTAAATCAGTCCAAACAGTAAATTTAATAGATTGACAGTCAAGTCACTCTTAAATGTTGATTCAGACTGTCAATCTGTTACTAACTCTACAGTGAGACCAATGTGAGTAAGTCAGTTCTTAAGTCAAGTAATCCGTTTATAAGTCAGATATTTATGCAGTTTGTAAACCCAACAGTCTTAAATTAACCAGTGACCTAGAAAGTGTCAAGACAATTTCAATTAACAATGTTTCAAAATTCAAAGATAATGTTTCAATGAAAATTATTTTTAAAGTTTATCACCTTTTTGCGTACGATATATCCAACACTGGATTTGCGATACTAGGGCCATCCACTCTCTCATAAAATTCAATTAAAAAGGTTTGTAGTTGAAATATGTAAATGAAATAGTTCGTTTGTTTAATATACAGTATAAAGAATCATTTAAATATATACACTAAATATGTGATTGTTAAAACGTTTTAAACATTTAGAATCCATGTAGAGTTACAACATTCTTAAAGATAATAATTATGTTGTTTTATTTATAAATATTTGATACAAGAAAAACGTTATAATTTATTTAATTTACAAACAAATAAATATAGCTTCTATGCCATCCAAATTTATATAATTGTCTTATTTATTATTCCCACTCACCTTTCGAACACAACACTTTATATTCACTCCCACCCACCCTTCAAACAAAAGAAATTGAAATTTCCATCCACCCACTCTTCGAGCACACCCACCTTTCGAACACAGTATTTGATAGAACCTCCCGCTCATCCTTCGTATACAACATTTAATGTGGTAATGACTTACCCTCCCTTTAAATACAACATCTGATGTGGTATTGACCCTCTCAAATACGTGATATTAACCAACCCTCCCACCCATAGTCATACATGAAGCACCTACTCAACCATACACGTACTGTGGTTATGGCACACCTGCCCACTCGCCTATATACGTATTAAACACCGTATGTGTTAAGTGTGTTGGTGGGCCATTATCACTGAACGAGTTAGATAGGTTGGTAGGTGTTATACGTGTGCTGTTAAAATAAGTGATAGGAGATTCTTACAAAATAGAGACTTACTTAAACATAATGAATGAAATGAATTAAACACTCAATTAATTTTACTTTACTTTTAAAGAAACATAAATAGCGCGAGAACATTTATGTAAACAGGAAAAATTCTAAAGAATCGTTTAAATAACTAATTGCTAGGCTGTGTATTGAAGTTTAATTGTTTCTCTTTTGTGCAATATCGTAGACTCAATTGAAAGGAGAAATGGAAGGCGGCGGTGCTTATTTGAACAATTTCAAATGAAAGATTTCATTTAAGAACCTTCCTCAGAATTATTAAATTCTTAATATTAAAGAAGGAGTTTGCCAAACAAATACCTTTTCTGAAGGCTGTTCAAATATTATTCCAAACTTAGAAACAGATTTTTGTTTTATTTATGTATATTAACACTTGCAATTACAAGTAATATTATGTACAAATTTAAATTCCCTGTTTAAATTTAATTCAGATATTTTACAAGTTAATTATTCTGTGATGTAAAATATTATTTAAAAATGTATCCCTTCAGCTTAGAAGTACTATAATAAGTCAAATAATATCCCACGTTTGTTTCTACATATGATTAAAAGTAAAACCAACTCTTTCAATTTAACCATCTTATACACACGTAAAACCAACCTATCAGGCAGTTTATTAAAATAATTTTTTTTTATTCTGAATAAAAAAATAGTATCTTTAAAATTCCTATGAAGAGTTTTTTTTTTCTAAATTATTGCTATAGTTTTTGTTTTTCGTCATATGTTTAGTGTTAGCGGCAGTGATCTTCACGAACGTTGCTCCGTAAAGTGCGTGTTGCATACTTGTTAATTCTTGAAAATTGCATCTTATCCCTCAATGCTGGCTTCAACAGGTTGTGCACCTCGTTCGATAGACTATAGCTTAATGTGGTGAACTCGTTGTGGTTATTTATGTACTAGCTTCATTGTTAAAGGCTATTGAGAACATATGTTCTAAAGGAATAACTGAAGTTGCATTAAATAAAATTAGGATGAATTTTTTCAAAGTGTATCATCCTAAGTTCTGGTTACTGAAATACCAAGGTAAAGGTTGTTGCACAAGACTCTACCGGTGGAGGATGGAGAACAAACCAGTGGCTCAAAGCTCAATATGTGAATATGAACCAAAACTTGGAACACAAATTGTGATCTATCAATTACGCATATGTATCTTAGTGGTTTACTAAACAATATGGCTAATATTTATGGATATTCTTATTTTATTTTGAATTCATCAACCTAAGATCACTAGTAAAAGTCAGCATAGCATTGTGTTGTTACTTTGTATAAGGCAGTACAAATAAAACGTCACACAACACAAAATATAATACAATATATGCACAAATATATTACAATACAAGTATAAAATGCACAAATATTATGGTGATAGATTTCGGTGAACCACGCTCACCTTCCTCAGACCATAGAAAGGTGAGCGTAATAATATATGGACCAGAGGGAGGTGAGGAGGATTGTTTAATAATATATTTTCAGCGACTAAAAGAACAGAAGTAACAACCGATATGGATTAACCAATAATATCACAGCAGCCGCCATTTTGACGATTCCAGCCAATGGGGTCATATGATCATAGGCCAACTATAAATTGAGTTTTGAACCATTTTCCATTCTTTTGTGAATCCCTCTGGTCTGAGGAAGGTGAGCGTGGTTCACCGAAATCGATCACCTAACCACGTGGTATGTAATTATAGATAGATTGTGTTTGTAACATCTTAATACTTAAATATTAAGTACTAATAGACAGATATCACTCTAATCAATGTATAACTCTTTGATTTTTGGCAAAATAAACATTATTTATTATTATTATTATTATTATTATTATTATTATTATTATTATTATTATTATTATTATTATTATTATTATTATTATTATTATTTGTGCATTTTGTACTTGTATTGTAATATATTTGTGCACTTTGTGCTTATATTGTAATACATTTTGTGTTGTGTGACGTTTTATTTGTACTGTACATGTACCAACACGTATTATGCTAATTAAAAACTATTGTATAAGGATCTTTGATGTTTGTGTGATTTATCTACTTCTCATTAGTTATTTATCTACTTCTCATTAGTTATTTAATAATTACACTATAACAGCTCAGTTTAAATCCTTCAACACTTATATACACAACTTATAGTTATATGTCACTATTTTTATCAGTCCATATCACTTTACTGTTCTGGAAAGCCGATCACACTTTTAGGAGGGACAATATATTCGTTTGCAAGATTTAGAATAAAGTTATCAAGTTTTCAAGCCCTTAGAACTGATCAAGTAAGAATGAGGTCACCCTCAGAAGGTAGTGAGTTATTAAAGGTTTGCCGCCAACTTTGGATGTTTAAAAATGTATATATCACATTCCTATTCAGACTTTGGAGTTGCAACAATTAAATATTTCAACGAAAAATTTATGATTTTCGAATAGAAATAAGTGAAGGTTTTAAATAATTCATTAAATGTATCTTGATTAATGATATGGTAAGGCAGCTGCATTTACCCTAGAAACAAGAAGACTGTCTGCTAATACGGTTCTCATGAAGACGGGTTTCCCGTTGTAAAATTAGTTCTTGTTTGGTCTTCACAGGTAGCGCCAGCGGTCTCCCTAGTCCTATCTCTCTCCAGCATACGTTGAAGTGACTAATAGCTGAACTAATAGTACGCCAAACAGTCGTCCGAGTACTTATTTGAAACCAGCCACCGTTAGATAGCAGCACGGTGGTCGGTTTCTAACGCATCTACAATAAATGGACTTAATATTCGTCTCTATAATAATGGTAATATTGTACTAAACATTTTATTTTTTTACGCCATGCAATATTTGTATTTGATTTATTTCCCTTAGTTTTAACATATTTATTTTTGTTTCAGGTGGGTTCTCAGCAAATGGATATTTGTAAAAGTGAGTAATCGAATTAAACATAGAGAGTAAATGTGTACTGGAAAAAATATATAACTAAACATTTGTATAACAATAATTTTTTTTAAGTTTTAACAATCGCAGCTATATTTGTTGTTATATAAAATGGCAATCAATTGTTAAAAAAAATTTAAAACAACTAAATGTCCCAGAATAGTTAAATACCTTCTTTCATTAAATCCATTATATTTCAAAACACTAAGAAAACCCTTATTTTCTTGAGAGAATGTGAAAACCTTTCAGCTGTATCCACCCCCCTCCCCCATTCAACGGTGATCAGTACAGATCCAACCAGGACTTTCGAGCGTGATTTTTGAAAGTCTATCTCAAATAAATATTAAATTTAAAGATTAGTATACATTTTTAAGTAGTTTAAAATTTGTAAAGTATTATAAAAAATATACATATTTAAATTACTTAAAAAACCCCTATAATTTTATATAACTAAAATTTAACCACCAATATAGGCCCACTTTCGTTCACAAAACAGTAGTTTGTCAGTTATCCATTAATTGATATATAATTGGAGTTTTGTAAAATTGTCCATACATGTTTTATCATTGTATATATTTGTTTCTAAAATTTGTGTTCTGTTTAGGTATTTAACTTTAACATTGTTTTAACATCCTAAATTTTAAAACAGATTATCTAACATACACGTCCGTTTTTAATGGAATGTGCCTCTAAACTTTATAACAAAATTTCAGTGTTAACTCAAACGTTTACACACATTTAGATATTTGTAAAAAATTATACACATACTCACATAAAAAACGGATTAAGACAGGTCACATTTTTTATGTTTCGTCATTTGTTTTTTGACCTGTCGAAGTTGCTAAAATATTTCATCAGTGTATTATATATCTTGTTTTCATTTAGATACTTAGTTAACATAAGCTAAAGATTGATTTTTTTTAAAGAAAGAAATTTAATCATTCCTATTCACGGTGGAATCCTAACCACGTGGTATGTAATTATAGATAGATTGTGTTTGTAACATCTTAATACTTAAATATTAAGTACTAATAGACAGATATCACTCTAATCAATGTATAACTCTTTGTTGAGTGTATCCAGCAGTTTCTAACTATGGAACTTTCTACAAAAAAAATCGGCGTTAGATCATAAGTTTGGTTAAAAGGTATAATATACAAAATGATATATGGTTGCTATCTGCGTGGACACTACTAGAGAAGTTTGGGGTGTCCATGTTGCGTGATAATCATTGTACGGATGTTGTGTGGGGGAGATAACTGAGTATCAGGCTTGTCAATTAGCTGAAAATCAGACCAGCACTACGTGGTTTGGATTCCACGTAAATCAGTAGGTCCCTTAGTTGCCCTGGCTGTTGGGCTATTAATAAATTGCCCTTTCTTGAGGAACAATTGAACTCAGTTAGTTACCAGACTACACTCATCCTACACTCATATCATCATTCATATTCGCTTTAAAATACGCACAAAGTTGTGTCGGCTCTCATATGTAAGAATGTAACAATGAAGTAAATATAAGTTAAAAACGGTCAAAACAGAAATATATTTAGCAGATAATCATATTTTACAATCCCATGACACTAAAAATCAACTCATATACACAAATAATAAAACATGTTAAATATAAAAAGAGAATTTAAAACTGTTGGAAAATATCAGCGTTTATTAATTTAATAAAAATACGTTGTATCCACATATTTCATTTGTGTAAACAATTATATTTTACATGGATTAATACTGAAAATAATATTCCTTGCATGAACCAGAAAAATTATGAAAACAATATGATTACAATATCATTTATATATAAGAATGTAACAATGAACAATTTCTTACTTATTTATAGAAAAGTTGAAAATTAAACAATTGTAGCTTGACTAATGCAGTATATTATTATTATTTAATTGACACGAGATTAATTGTATGACAATTCCCAGTGGCCCTTAATTAGTTTTTCATTATTTTTTTCTCAGTATTTGCAAATAAACATGTCTTATTATTACATTAAGGCTATTAAGAGTTATGAGTTACGTAAATAAAACTAATTATAAACATAGTTACAAATTACATAATGGCAAAATAGTACATCAGCAAATATTCTATGTTAACTAATTGACATTGAATGAATACAAACATTCAAATTCCAATTAAAATATAAACAATGCTCTAAAATATTGATTCAAACAGGTGACTCGCTATCGAGTCAGGTAGAAGCAACAACTCTTTGTTAGTGTTTATGGCCGTATTGTCTGGCAGAGATCTCAGCGCGTGTCCTTTGTCCCGGATCACGTACAACTGTCAGGTAATTCCACCTTTCCTCGCGCCTTAATTGGAACCATTCTAATTTTATGATGATATTAATTAAGTGATAAGACGCACCCACTCACACGTTACCGACACCGTGTACGTCCTGGAAGCTTCAGACAGTACTCGTACACCTACCCCGAATTGAATTAAGGTACAGAGGTCTTATGACCGCAGCGATCGCCTCGGTGACAGTTACAAGTAAATTACGAATTATATAAATTTTTTATACATCTATAATAATAATTACTACGTAAAATCTTAAAGGATTTGGGGGTAATAAAGGTGGGACTGATAAGGCACTGACCCTGCCATGACATGGACAATTGGAGAAATAACTACTCGACATATTTAGCGCACTATTGGATGCAACGGCTGTTTCCTTCTTCTTTGTTCCTACCTACACACACAATCATAATGGCAGACAAAAGAAGATATAGATAGTAGGAGACAACAACATATATCAACCCAAAGTAAAGTATGCGGATGATTGCCAGGATACTGTTTATCACAGGAGGCTAACCAAGTTGATCATTATCACCATATGTGATATGTGGGTACGTATGTGGGAGGGTGCGTCTGTTATATATGTATGTAGTTTGTAGTAATACACATTGTTAAATTAAAAGTGTTGACCCCCCGCCCCCCCCATTCACGTACAGTGGTATTGAAATTAAATTTCTTTAAAATTATTTTAAAGAAAATTACAATTTATGAGAGGGATAGAAATAATTTTCTTATCAATTGAATCCAAAAATAGATACATATATGTATTTTTAATAAAAATAAAAAATATGAAATAATATAAATAATACAAAATGTTTTTCTTAGTTCTAAAATATTATGTAATACTATACTATGAAAACGTCATTATAGTAAAATTATATATAAATACAATAGTATATATATATATATATATATATATAATAAATATTGTATGCATAGATTTACTTGTTGGTTTAACTTTTTTATTTATTTTGGCAATTCCAATTGTTTTGAGAGATTTAAAGCATATTTTTTATTTAGTAATGTTTATAATATTCTTCATTATAGAGGGTGGAAAAATATGAAAACGCTTTCACACTCTTTCTGGTAGAAATTGAAATTATCATGTTTACGTAGATCACAGTTTTTGACGCCATTAGCGACATTTCATCTTTTCAAGGGGGTCGGCCCACGTGGAGTTGAACGAAAATCTGTAATGTAAGCCTGTGTCGAGTTTGGTAGCAAATTAAAGAGCAATTAATTGCCGCAAACCGGATTTTTAAGTCTATTCTTTCCAGAGTAGCGGTCATTTGAATTTCAAAGTAACTAATTTGAACAATATTATTTCGCTGCTATCTAACGAATTTAAGTAAATTATTCTGATGAAAAAATTATTCTTTATGGAACACAGTAACTACAAAAAATTAAACTATCTATGAGAACAAATAAAGTTGTTGTGAAAGCCTTTCTATAGTTTTTCCACACTGTATATGTTGTGGAATTTGTCGATTGTCGTATTCCGTATATTTAAATAAGTTACGTATTGTTTCACTCAAAATCCAACCAAGTCATACAAGCTTCAGTACTTTAACCTATTACGTACTTTTATCTCCTTTTCATCCAAATTCACCCCTATCAACTGTCATCCTCCACCGTATCATACATTAAAATAAAATCTTGGTAGATATAAATTTAATTCTATATAACTAGAGGAAAACCTCAAAGGTGTTGCATTCATGTAATCAACTATATCGTTCCTTGGCCTTTTTACATTTCAGTAAGTACATTTTTTAACTACATTAAAACTTTCATTAAGACTCTACGAACTGTTCTCATAAAACTGAGTCAATATCCGACACGTTTGATGGTTTCGATAATGTGTAATTAAATAGGAGATTGAAAATGCGTTTATAGGCGGTAATTTCGATGAATTGCTACCCTTTATTAAGAAACTAAGGGTGCCATAAACTTAAACATTAAATTTACAGAGATATCTCTAACTGCGGAACTGCAAGCTCAGTTACGATTCGCTGTTTTTACATGAATTGAATGTAAATATTTTATAGTATTACATATATTTTTAAACTTGCAAAAATCACCTTACATTTACAATTACCTTTTATTTATATTCATACAAATTTAAAATTGGTGCTAAAACTAATAAATATATTATTAAACATATGTTTTAAACAACTATACTTCTTCATGTCCATCCAAGAAGTAAGTTATATCTTTTTAATATATCAGTATTTGTGTGATTAAGAACAATTAATTCTTAATCATTGTAAGAAATATTTTCATGTGAAAAGATTTTTGCTTTTTTTGCAAAAAAAGCTAATTGGATAATATAGTTCATGGTTCTTTCACCTTAAGTTTATTGTAATTTACATTGAATTCACTGTAAATATGTAGACAAAACACCCTGTGCAAAAACATAGATCCCAAGATAACAAGTTTATGTATTTTTATCACAATGAGAGGACCGTAACCTAAACATAGATGAATCAATTAAGAATACTAAGGTCATGGCTTGTTCACTGTTTAAATTAAGTATTTAATATAATTAGGAAAATAAAATTAAAATAATTGTTTGAAAACCATTCTGCGTCTAAAAGGTTTTAATTCATGTTTCATTGTGAAAATATTAAAACAATCTTTCTTAGTAGGTAAATAATTAGTATGGCTATTTTTAGACTAATAACAAACAATTTATCATAACCTTATACACATATAAATAAAGTATGTCTATCTGTTTGTCCATTATACATTACTACAGCATGCAATCATTATGAAAGTTAGGGTAGTTTTGCATTTTTCCTAGGGAAGGTTTTAAGCATGTTTCTGTGTTCCTATTCGACCTTTGGGATAGATACACTCCACTGGAATTCAAGTATAAATAGTAACCTGTTGGAGTTATTTTCTTTTCATAATTAACCGCCAGTTATTAAATAAAAACAAATTAACTGAACACTTCTTAATATAGTAATGCTTTTTGAAATTTTACATTTGATTAAAAAAAAAAACTTATATATTTATCCCGTAGCACAGGTAGAATTGTTCCCCCTTTCATCACATTTTGATTTTTAAAGGAGACAACATTTTAAACAGACTGATTTGCATAATTGATATTGAACACGAATATAGTAGAAATCAGTTATTGTTGAGATGTATTTTTCTCGCGACTTGCAATACTAACAGACTGGAAGTTGTGAGTAGGAGCGGTTGAACAATACTTTAGATGATGGGGTCATCTATCAGGACTCTTGTTAGATTGCTCCTTTCTCCAAAACAGTACCATCTTGAAGCACAAGAAGGTTTGGAAGTAAATCTAGTGGAGTTTCTCAGATAAGAACTCATGTAAACAATGGCAATGCCTTAAGGATACACCTCTACATTTGTTACGTGGTTATTGTCATTTATCATTTTGATTCTTACTTTGTGAATTGAAATGTTCTTATAATTACTGTAATCAGGAATTGCTTTATTGTTTAATAGTATCACGCTTTGCACTATAAATAAAGAATGAAAGTGCATGATTTGAAGTTCTTCAAAGAATGGTTCACCTTTAGTCTTTTGTGGAACATTTCTTATGATTTTCATTATTTTTTTGTAGTTTAAAAGTATGACAGTTGATACAATACAACATTTCACGGCTTCGTAAAGAAATTAAATCCTCTAACAAGCAATATAGGCTCCACAGGTATGTAATAAGAGTGTAGATATTGACGTTCCATTCAATGACCATGGGAACATAGGGTGTTAGCTTAGATGTAGTTAGGTCAAGTGTACATACTCACGTACGATGGTGTTGTATTTACCCACCCACCCATCCATACACGTACATTGGGATTGTATGGGTGAATATAACTCTTCTTGATGAGTGGGCGGGTGGGTCAATACCACTGTACTTGTTAGGGTGGGTAGATGGCTCAAACTTACGTGTATAGGTGGGTCAATATTATTTATAGGCCATAATATTGTTAATGGGACTTATAGTTATTTAGATATCAGAGCGGCTACATCACATCAGTAACATAATATAACAGTGGACAATAACATTTAAAATATAATTAATTGTGATGTGCCTTCACAACGAAGAGCCTAAATATAGAATAACGTAACAAAAGTTATAAAGCTTAAAATGTACAAGTTATAGAAGAAATTCATTATTCAGCACGTAATGGCTGAATTTGTTTGGGGGTTGAAAATAATAAATATTTTCAAAGTTTCAATCTCCTCCTTCCAAACCTATTGTTGAACTTTATTCGTCAAAAAACTTAGCCAAGGTCTTCGGTTGCTACTAATAACTTCTTCAATTTATAAAACATTTAGATACGTCAATAACGACGTATTAAAGGTTTGCCGATAGAAAAGTGATTTATTTCTTACGTTCAATCTCTTCTCATCCCTTACACATGCTGTCAGATATTGACTTCGTAATCGTCTTCATATATGGGTGGAGGACGTCAGCATTCGAGGGTTGTGTGTTCTAAAAATGTAACATTATTTAATTTAGCACAAAATTAAATTTTGTCATGATACCGAAAAAAGAGAAAATTTAAATTATATCGCACTACATATTACAAGAGATGGTATATTATTTATTAATATTTTGTCAAATAACTACTAATAAGATCTGTTTATTCACATTAACGGGCACCGCCATTTTAATAACATCGAACCCCCTTCAATTGGTACAAAAACCTTTAGGTTCGTTAAAATATTGGTCACGAAATTCTTTAGAATCACGAAAAGAAAAAACCTATAGATGTTATAAAAACCTAGATAGTAAAATAGAAACTCGATCCGCAATATACAACTTAGGTCATCAACAGCAACTTGAGACGTGGGACGGTAAACGCAAAGTCAACGTAAAAAAGAATGAATACTTGTAGGTTAAAACCACAATAGCCATCAATCGGCATCGGTGCGGTGCTCTCTTTCATCGATTATCAAGTGAATCATCATGAATCAGCTGTTTGTTCACAAGTTACAGCTAGCGTAGTAAAAGAAATTTGTCTGTTTCACTGTTAACCTGAACTATGATTACATCATACCTTTATGACCATTATCATTAAATCCCTAAACTTTTTAAACATAATATGAGACACTCCAATGATACTGTTCTCAACTAATGAATACTTATAGCCATCGAGTAGTGGGGTAGTTGTGTTACATTGGCATAAGGAATGGGCATAAGGAAAATTTATGGAGTCTTTGTGTTATGCGAGGTTATTTGAATGGACGTTGACAAGGACGAGTTAACTGTTGTTTGAAAGTTACTTATTAGCATTGGATTGTTCATGATATGTAGATAATATTTGGAATTTTCCAGTGCTTTAAGTGTTTAAGAAACAAACACAACATTTCGACAGGTATAACAAACTCCTCCCGTCTTCAGGTGTACTTACTAACGTACCCTACATCTAAAACAAATTTTTTTCTGACGATCTAGTTCTGATACGGAGTGTTATTCTCAAGCATATTATAAATAATGGTATGGCTAAATAATAATTTGTCTAGAGATGAAACAATTTTTAATACAAACTCAAGCTAAAATTACTATGTTTATTATACTTTCCTCAATGATTTATTCTTTATCAGTGCTTTAGGTGTAGAAGAACTTTAATAATTATTATTTTCCTCAATTACAACATTTAGCTAGTATAAATAATGCCACAATGTATTGGTTATTTGTCTACTTTTAACCTTGTTTTCAATAATAAAGAATCATTATCATAAATTTATTCTATATTCGTGCATAATTATCTTTAACCTTAAATAACTTTATCTGATAATTCTAGGAATACATTTGCAAAACAAAACTGACATTAAAGAAAGTTAATGTAAAAAATCAGCAGTTGTATTACTGAGTGTAAGATTTATTTACTACACTGAGGCCAGTAACATGACAATAAGCAAAGTACAGATAGTTATTTAAGCACAAACATATCTTTTCGTAAGTTATTGTAAATAGTTAGTATTGAATGTTCAGTGCAGATACTAAGGTCAACCCGCTTGGGACTTTCATAGTTTGCTTATTTTAAGGTGTCTCCATAAAATACGAAAATGGTTTCAAACTAATTGCAATATGAATACTATCCAACTGAAAACTTTAAACTAATTATTAAGGCTGAACATTTATCGTAAACAAGATTCATTTGCAGAGTGCAGACATTTTTAACATAAATTGCAAAAATGCTTATGGAATTTTGGTGGAATGCTGGACAGATGTTTTGTGTGTGTCTCAGAGTTACGTGAAATATGTTTTAATAAACATGTGCTCTAATTACTTATTGGCTATTTATTTACTGGATTGCATTTGCTGACTTTAATTAATTTCTATTGATAAAGGTTACGATGATTGAAATACAACATATTTTACACGTGTTCCAGACATACTGTTACTTCAGCTCTCAACACGTGTTCGAGATATACTCTTACTTCAGCTCTCAACACGTGTACGAGATATACTCTTACTTCAACTCTCAACACGTGTTCCAAATATACTCTTACTTCAGCTCTCAACACGTATTCCAGATATACTCTTAATTCAGCTCTCAACACGTGTTCCAGATATACTCTTACTTCAGCTCTCAACACGTGTTCCAGATATACTCTTACTTCAACTCTCAACACGTGTTCCAGATATACTCTTACTTCAACTCTCAACACGTGTTCCAGATATACTCTTACTTCAACTCTCAACACGTGTTCCAGATACATTCCTACTTCAGCTCAAAACACGTGTTCCACATATACTCTTACTTCAGCTCTCAACACGTGTTCCAGATATACTCTTACTTCAGCTCTCAACACGTGTTCCACATATACTCTTACTTCAGCTCTCAACACGTGTTCCAGATATACTCTTACTTCAGCTCTCAACACGTGTTCCAGATATACTCTTACTTCAGCTCTCAACACGTGTTCCAGATATACTCTTACTTCAGCTCTCAACACGTGTTCCACATATACTCTTACTTCAGCTCTCAACACGTGTTCCACATATACTCTTACTTCAGCTCTCAACACGTGTTCCAGATATACTCTTACTTCAGCTCTCAACACGTGTACGAGATATACTCTTACTTCAACTCTCAACACGTGTTCCACATATACTCTTACTTCAGCTCTCAACACGTGTTCCAGATATACTCTTACTTCAGCTCAAAACACGTGTTCCACATATACTCTTACTTCAGCTCTCAACACGTGTTCCAGATATACTCTTACTTCAGCTCTCAACACGTGTTCCACATATACTCTTACTTCAGCTCTCAACACGTGTTCCAGATATACTCTTACTTCAGCTCTCAACACGTGTTCCACATATACTCTTACTTCAGCTCTCAACACGTGTTCCAGATATACTCTTACTTCAGCTCTCAACACGTGTTCCAGATATACTCTTACTTCAACTCTCAACACGTGTTCCAGATACATTCCTACTTCAGCTCAAAACACGTGTTCCACATATACTCTTACTTCAGCTCTCAACACGTGTTCCAGATATACTCTTACTTCAGCTCTCAACACGTGTTCCACATATACTCTTACTTCAGCTCTCAACACGTGTTCCAGATATACTCTTACTTCAGCTCTCAACACGTGTTCCAGATATACTCTTACTTCAGATCTCAACACGGGCATTGATGTACAGTTTGACCTATAAACTAACCTCCCTCCACGTTTCTTTGTGTTTTTAAATTGCTACATTAAAAAATGTCAAGGCCACGTACACTTCCCAGCTGCACTGCACTTGTTTCTTGAAGGACATTCATTTAGTATTAAATTAATATGAGTCTGTTTACTGAATGATATAATACTGATCGTATTTAGAGATTAAAAAATAATACTGCTCTTATTTAGGGATTAAACAAATCATTGTGTGATAAAATTTATCATAATGACAAAATATTTATTTTGTCTTTTTCAGATTTTTACAAACTATTTAGGTTAATCTAATCCACGTTTCTATAGTTATTTTCACTGTTTACTTTTTAATTTTTCTCTACTAATCTTTGCTTTCTTTAAATTCCTTAAAAAAAAATCTAAGCTAAGTAGAGTCCTGGAGAAATAAATTATTTTTCTCTATAATAACGGTTACAAACACAATATGTATTTCCATAACTCTTGCAATGTCATGTTGTTCTACAAGTGAAAAATAATTATAATAATCCTGAAGGTTACTATATAATTTTAGCAACTATGTAACATTTACAATAAATTTATAATCTATATATTGTTATTGATACTAAAGTTATCTTGTTTGCAGGAAAGCTATAGTAGTAATTTTATTTTCTTACTTGCCTGCTCACACGATATTGTACAGTTTGAATTATTGATAGTGCTAAAACTCAATTCCATTACACATAATGCAAATTATTAATATACTTCATCGCAAAGTCGATAACACTGATGGAAACTGTTGGAAATGTCTTTTCTCTACTATTATTGTTTCAGCATGATTTACTAATATTAAAAACATTCTGACTCATAAAATAATACGTGCACTATACCTTACATGTATATTTCAGAACATTAAGTCATTGGTCTGATTATTGTCATCAATACTAAATTAAGATCGAAATGAGTCGAGGTTTTTTCTCTCGAGAAAACACAAAAATTAGTTACAAAACTATTTAAAGTAGAAAACCGTTTCGGTAAAGAGCTCATCTTTCTCGAACTCGTACGGGTGGGTCAATACCACTGTACGTGTATAGTGGGCGGGTGGGTCAATACCACTGGACGTGTATGGGTGGGCGAGTGGGTCAATACCACTGCACGTGTATAGTGGGCGAGTGGGTCAATACCACTGTACGTTTATGGGTGGGCGTCCCCAGTCAGTTTCATAACCGCTTCTTACTTATAGACAGATCCTTGTTCTTGATGTTATTAATCAAGAAGAGGAAAATGATTAGATTAAATAAAGGAGGTAAATATTTTTTAAATTAGGATTACAGATTATTGGGAAACCGTGTATTTATATTTATTTTCTATTTTTTTGTGAAAATGGTTGTACAATTCATAAACAGTTTTATGTTTTAATGTTACGTACACCGTAAAGTTTTTGATCTTTTTCACAAATGCGTCGTCTGTTAAAAGTTGGCAGTATTCAGTCTTCTTCATTTTTTTGAAGACAGCTACTATTCATAAAGAAGCCATTGTTATCAGAACTGTTTCCGATATCCGCTTCCATTTCAGCTCCAACTCTTAACGAAAGTGCTGCCTGCTCTTAAACTTATAGTTATCTTGCTCACTTTGTTATATCAACTGACCTCAAAAAATAAATAAATAAATGAACAAGTAAAATATAAAAATAATAATAATAATAACATCATTAGCCACAGTATGATATTTATCAAAACAGTATGTCAGAAAAATGTCACGATTTTTTGACTGTATAATGTAAAAAGTGTTAAACTTTAAACATAATTTTCATTGAAACATTATCTTTGAATTTTGAAACATTATTCATTGAAATTGTCGTGACACTTTCTAGGTCACTAGTTAATTTAAGACTGTTCGGTTTACAAACTGCATAAATATCTGACTTATAAACGGAGTACTTGACTTAAGAACTGACTTACTCACATTGGTCTCACTGTAGGGTTAGTAACAGATTGACAGTCTGAATCGACATTTAAGAGTGACTTGACTGTCAATCTATTAAATTTACTGTTTGGACTGATTTAAAAAACTAGATAGTTCACTTATGGGCTACTAACTATTATATATCAGATAACTATTGATTGATTAATTAAAGTTGCACTTTCAAACCTTTATCTGAACCTCATTATTAGCATGAACATTATTTTGTGTAAATGTAAAAGTTATCAAGTTGTTGTTAAAATATGCAAAGCAGTAAGGTTGAACTTTACAAAATATTAAGCAGATTTATGGTCAGCCTAACGTTGCTAAACCTAATGTAAAGTGACGAAGTACAGAAACTGCTGCAGCCACTTATACCGATAAAAAAAAAATAAAAAATAAAAAAAAAAAAAAATAAAATTCAGAAGAACGAAGAATACGTTGTGTTGTATAAACAGCAACATCTCTTTTAGTTAACTGCTATTAAAACTAAACTAAATATACAAAACGATTGCTATATGTATGAAAGTGCAATAATGTTCGTTGTTTTGTCCTAACTTCTAAAATGTGGGAATTAAAGAAGTACTTAATTCACCTAAAAAACTATCAAATATACATTTTTAAATAATACATTTTATTTATAAAAAGTACAGGAAGAGGTACAAAACAATTCTATCCAAAGGAAAAATATCAAACTTCATTTTGGTGGAGTTTCCCTTTAGCAAGTTTTAAAAGCAATCTTTACTCTAGTTATTGAAACGATTTTCATTCGTCCACTAATTTCATTCCTAACTAAAACATTTTCTTGGCTTTATTCTGTAATTTCTTAAGAAAAAATTCACTTTATGAAGTAAATCAATGATTTTTTATTACACTTGCTCCTCAAGTTGCGTACCCACTTTTGAAATTGTTAATTGATTATTTATTGGTGTTCAGGAATTAAATAGTTTGAAGATTCAGGATTGAATTTCTTAAAGAATAGATTAAACCAGTTAAATTTTGTAAATATTCTTACTTAATTTAGGATATCATTCATTGTATATTGAAAAATTAATTTAATTGATGGTACATATTTTTAAATTTTAACTTTTCTTTTTTTTAATTTGTCTTTAATAATCCCTCCATATTTATCCAAAGCCTATGGCAGTTGAATTAATTCCATCCAGTAGATTGACCTAGGTAAAATATTAAGTAAATTAATGTTTTGTAAAACTTTTACAATTCGGATTTTTAATTTTCATTTCCATCTTTGTGATTCTCAGAAGTAAATATCATTACACATAAGGAAGCTAAATCTTTTATAAAATATTGTGGATCAAAGGATTAGTTTCAATTCGTCTACAAATAGACAGGTAGTTGTTATTTGCTGTGTCTGAATGTCTATTTACCATATTTACTGTTATTATCTCGATGCTATTTAGTCCTCAATTCACGAACAGTGGTATTGGTCCACCCTCCCGGCCATACACGAACAGTGGTATTGGTCCACCCACCCGGCCATACATCGCCTGTCCAATACCACTGTACGTGTATGGGCAGGCAGGTGGGTCAGTACCACTGTGCGTGTATGGGTGGGCGGGTTGGTCAATAGCAACTATTCTTGTATGGGTGGATGGGTGGGTCAATACTACTGTCTTTGTATGAGTGGGTGGGTGGGAATTTCTACGCTCCCGCAATGGATGTATAGGATAACGTAGGATGTTTTAACAAATCTGAAAAAATAAGTGTGTCACATTCAAAATGCAAGGCTACGATGTGGGAAGGACTGTTATATTGAAGCGGCTGGAGCCTAAACCATAAATAAACGACTCTTAGCTAGCTATCATTAGTCTCTGTCATCTGAAATTCCTCTCTGGGTCATTCGGTACTGGATAACGTATGCATAACATTTCTGATATTGAAAGTAAGTTATCGTATGGTAATAAGTAACGTATAGCAATATGCATCAATCCAAGATGAAGTAAAGTTTATTACTACTTTAAAAAAATTTACGAGAGCACAAATACAAATAAATAAATAATGTATTGTAGTTTTGTCGATTGCTACTAATACAAATCAATGCTATCAAGTAGTTTAAAATTACTGTTGCACCATTATAACAATGATATTAAACCGTCGGAGGAAATCATAGAACGAGACCTTATTCATGTATACAAGTTTTCAAGAAACTTTTATTTTAAGGATCTAGAAACATAATTTTGTGTCTGGGAAACTTGAAAGTAGAAAGTGTCGTGGCAAGAAGATTTCCCCTGTTTATAAACTAATTATTTTCTTCTTAGGGTGTAGTCATTTCTGAATTAAATATCTAAAACCTACTCCAAGTCCCACTATCCCGCATAATTTCAATTTTTGGAAATAATCAAATTAGTTTTAGCACATATTTTTAGCACAAGATATAGTATAGACATATTTTAAAGTTTCATCTTCCGTCTTAAAGTAGGGGTTGTGGTGGAGGGAGGGTAGTGTGGGGCTTGGAGTGGGTTTAAATAGTAAATAGTAACCCTAATCGTGTTACCCCTCAATTTAAAGGTCTTTCAAAGACAAAAATAATTGTAAGCTTAAAATATGTTCTGATGAGCCTATAAAAAATGGTGGCCGTAAACGTGTTGAGATATTTTAGCTAAACAAACTTCTGCCATTGGTTGTTGATAGCAGATTATGAAATACCGTAATACGTTATGAGTTTAGGTATTATTAAAAATACCTAAACTCATTTTTTTTAAATTAGTTTTTTTAAATCAAGAACTGTTTTACATATTTGTTAATGCAAGGAACAGAGTTCATGTGAAATAAAAAGTGAAACTAATGTGAAAAAAATGTAAAACAGTACTTGATTTTAAACGTATAATTTAACCTAAACCCAGTCTAAAAATACTTAGAGAATATTCCGACTTTTACAGTCACTTTGTGTGGGAATAAAGGTGTTCAAAATGTATCCTGCTAAATCTGTGTTTAAATATTTACATTTTTTATAGTAAAATAAAGAGGTGTAAAGACG
This sequence comes from Stictocephala bisonia, assembly GCA_035578905.1. Classification (NCBI taxonomy): domain Eukaryota; kingdom Metazoa; phylum Arthropoda; class Insecta; order Hemiptera; family Membracidae; genus Stictocephala; species Stictocephala bisonia. The sequence continues at coordinate 901,163 of JAQJVL010000233.1, forward strand.
CTCGATGCTTATGCGTCCAATTTATTTGTATACAAGTATAAATCATTATTATTCAAACTCTAGCCTTTACAAGTATGTTTAAACCATGTAGCGTAAATATATTCAACTATAATATATGTCGAGAGATAAATGTATTCGCTGATGAAATTAAAAATAAGTATTTCTGTAATTGAATATGGCAATTTATTCCTAAGTTCCACCTTGGGAAATCATCAGCGTTGACGAACTTGGTTTCTCAGCATAAACTGTTATCCCATTATAAATAATATCAGACAAATGTATGTTCACATTAAATTAATGTAATATTTTACTGGCACTTTTCAATTTTAAAGAGTTTATTGCATTTCATAAATATTCCGCAAAATGCATTACTTTCAACGCTGATTTAGGTATTCTTTGTACCATAGGGAGTACTCTGTTTCTAACTTCTATTATATCTAATAGGACATTATGAAGGTGTTATTAAAAGCTCTAAATGGCGGGCCAAATTAGAAGAATAATTTAGTAGTTGATATTTTATTAATATTTAAATACATTGTGAGAACATCTTTAAATATTCTGTACGGAAATAAAACTTGTAATACAATGCTAGTACATATATTCAAGGAATATTCGCTTTTAGCAACAAGATGAGCGATGTGAGTATGCTAATTTTCTAAGTTAATCTTTTATTGTATATGCTTTACTTATTGTAACAATACATTTAAAAATATTTAACTACTAGAATATTTTATATAAAACATTGTTAAAGGCAACACGTGTTTAAGATGAAATAAAAATGTATTGTCTACATTATAAGACAGCCAAGAATTAAAATTATTCAAATGCAATATTTTTGCAATAAATATTAATATTATTTCTGTAATTTAACTATTCCAATTTAACTCTTACATTTCAATACATACTTTGTTAGCAAACAAAATAAAATTATATTTCTGATTAAATACCCTTATAAAATTATTTTTGTATCGTTGTTGTTACATTTGTTAAACACTTGTAAATATTAGACTTGAACTTACAATTCTGAAAGCTGCGAATAGATTTAGTCACGTAAACAATAAAATATCAGGCTTTGCCGTATGTACAGTATAGCATAGCTGTTGGGTTTGCTGCATGCGGGAAGGGCAAACTTGGAATGGCCAAACACAAGACGGTGAATCTTTTTAACATGGCAAAGTTGAAGTATTCCTCAATTGTGAAGGATTCTAAAGTATATTTAATATAAAAGGGAACATCACTGTGAAGTCCTACCTGATGGTAGGGTTAGTAGAATGCTCTTATAGATAAGTTACTTGTTATTAGATAAGTTTCTTGTTCTAGACATAGTTAAATGACAAACGTCACGAGAAACTCCTATTTAGTTTTAGTGTAATATAATACATAAAACCTTAATACGAATTAATTTTAAATGTTATCAATTTCATTTTAACATTAATGTATCTTTAATTTAAAAAATTAATACTTATAACAGTCATAATGAATTACTGTTCTTATTTTAATGCTATAATCTAAAAGAAAAGTATTTTTGTTACTTTATGAATTTATGAATGTTCAAATATTACACACCTTGGCGGTAACCGATCGTGTTATTGTATGGATTAAAAGGAAATGTTGGCTACACTGTCATCCAATTACCTTCGAAAAACTGAACATATTAGTCCTGATGAAGAACAATATGAAGAACTACTGTCTATTTTAACGTTTGACGTAAATACTTTGGTTAAGTTATTTCTTTCTTTTTTAACAAAAGAATAAAAATTAAAAAACAAAAAAACACACAAATGTAATGTTGGCTAATACAAATACTGTATTAACTCTAATGTTTTTATATTGATGATGAGAAATATACAAGTTGTTTAAAATGTTTTGTAATACTGTGAATGGAAATTTTGTAAATTTAAAAAAATACGTGAATATTTTATCAATTAAATTTCAAAACGTTCTATAGTTGGCAGTTATATTTTTAGCGTTCGTATGCACAACTAACATCTAATAAATATTGTAGACTATTTCACTTCACGAGGCATTTTCTTGCTCTAATTTATATTTTTGTTAACTGACAAACATTTTCATACATTTTACGTAAAAAATAAAGTTATTGTATTTAGATTTTGTAGGTTCTGAATAAAAACAAACATTAATTTATTATTTGTTACTGAGAGAACAATAATACATTATAGTACAATTAAAAATGTTTAACTAAGTTTAATATTTTATCTGCCAAAAATGTAAATTAATGTAAGCTCCCTGTCTGACGTTCGTTCCACAAAACAAATCACTTCCAACTTTAAAATGTTATATGCCAACCTGTTTTTATGTTCCATTAACCCAATGTTCACGCTCCAACCGTTGAGAGCTTTTCTACTTTCCTTTAACTTTGTTACGCAGCTTGGAGGGATATTAAATTACATGATTGTGGAGAGCCATTTTTTTTTCTTCTGTTGGCCACTCTTTATCTCAATCCTGATTTCGGAAGTTTACACCAAGCTGTCTTTCCGTTTCAATTTAACAAGCAGGTTTATTAATGGTGATTTCTGAAAAATAGATTAATAAATAATTGGTAATTCATTTTTCTTATATGCATAATGTCTGTAAATAATTACACTTATATCTTCGTTTTTAATATCAGTTACTATGTTAATTATATGCAATAAAGTGGTTTTATGTTAGATACATTGTTTTTTAAGACCCGTGACAAGGTGAAAAAGGACCTCTTCAAAGAGATAATACTTATATTTGTGTGCTTAGTTGTTTACATAATAATTACCACAACACCAAGTAATTGAACTTAAAGTAAGTTTAAGATTAATAAATAATGTTATGCCTACTTTTACTTCTTAGGAAGTCTCTTTATTTATTTATTAATTTTAATTATTTTTTATCTTTTATAAAATTTTACTTTTATTTTATTTTTTCTCTCTCTTGTAATGTCACACTTCCTTTCACTGCTAACACTGTGTGATCAAAGATATTTTTTTGGTTAATGAATAGGCTTAATTATTACACGATATTCATTGAGCATGCAAAATGAATCGAATAAGTATACACAATGATTTATAAGTAATTTTAGATTTTATTTGCATGTACCTAGAATTTATTTATAGCCTACATATAAATAAATTAAGTTTGCATGCTGCACAAGATTACTCAACACTTGCTTAGCTAATTTTAAATTAATTTAGTAGTATGACTAAGCCAATTGTACTAAATTGTACTCAAAGGCCCAATAAAAATTCTTGATTCTTCTCTTGATACTTTACAAATTGGACAATTAGTGACTCCTACATGTGAATCTGATATCCATAAAAATATTTACTTCAGTGATTTGTTCAACTATTTGTGATGCCTCATCGAAATAGCATATTTCATAACAAGAGTGGAAAGTGGGAATTTACATGTTTGAGGTTGCATTTTTAAATTGGAATATTAACTTTTATCACAATCAGGGACATTTAAAAGCTGTCCATTTTTTAAAAGCTAGGCCTACTATTTAAAGTCAAATTTACATTAATAGTGCAGTTTTGGTTGTTAAAAAAATTAATTGCGGATTTTCTTTAAGACATTAAACAAAATTTTCACAACACTACCATGAGTTCAGCTGTTTTCGTTAAGTGTTTATAACCAGCGAAACATAATATTTCCCACAGCTGTCTATTGTTGACAGTCGAAAGAAACATTGTTTACATTCGAAAATTTTCCACTATCAACAACTTAATAACCTTCAAACAATTAATTTAAATGTGCATTTAAAATAGTAGAGCTGATTTTATAAAATATCCCTAAATGTTCCTAATTAAATAAAAAGTTAAAATTCCAACATTTTTTATTCAGTACTGTTGTGAAAAATATCGTTCAAAACTCAAGTGAAAACGTTTTGTATGTTCTCGACTAATTGAAGTGCTCGACAAGTGTCGCACTTCAAACATATGGTCTCGAACATTCAAAATCCCATTTTCACTCTTGTTATGAAATATACTCTTTTCTTGGTTTCTTGAGCACGTTCGTCTTCATTTAAATCTTCTACTTCCTCAAAAATATCATTAATTTCGAAAAATTCCTTGGCTTATTGTTAAATTGTCCGTGCTTAGTCAAGGAATTCAGTGTAAAAGCTTCCATTCCACAGTAAACATAACTTTTCGCTCTAAAGATTAAATATCTGTTTGTAAATATAAAGGTTCGTAGGAGATGAATACAAAACGAAAACAGCTGGTCTCAAAGTTGTGTGGTGAACATTTTGTTTACGTTGGTCGGGGAACGGGTAAGATTTTATTTCGTAGGCTTAAGAGGCGGTCGGTACATAACTAAGAATCTCAGTTTGCACTTGTATGACTCCACTGGTCATTACAGCTCTACCCAGAGCCTTGTGTCGTTGTCAATTAGAGGGTGGTAGTGAGACATCGTAGTGCATCTATCAATGGTACATCCCCATCACCTCACAGCCACCTTAGCACACTGGTGTACTCGACAACTAAACTAAAGGAAGTTGGCTTAAGCGGCCGACGTCGTTACTAATAGCTTCCGGTAACGACCACGTCAAGGTGTTATCTTCAATATTCACATCACCAAACGTTTCGCCTATGCTGTGATGTGGCATGCTCAGTTGTATTTCTCAGACAATAAGTCAATATAAGTCTCAGAAACACCAGTGAGGATGCCACATCACATGGCATGGGCGAAACGTTTTGTGATGAAAATATTGTAGATAACACACTGACGCGGTCGTTACCGGAAGCTTTAGTTATTAGTTACGGAGTAGATGATCAATTAAAATGTGATATTTGCATGGAAGGGGAAAATATGATAACATAGATAAGTACTCTTTTTATCTGCATTTGGTTCCACTTGATGTAAAATTTCGTTGAGAGGATGGGAGGTCCTGGCTAGGGATACTATTCCAATGATTCTTGTCTGGATTATAAAAGAAATCGTAACTGAAATATATGATATGACGTAACAATAAATATACGGATCTTATCCGTTTATTCACTACCACTACTTGTTATCGCAATTACGGTCAGGTTAGATGGCTACTAAAGTTGATTACAAACTGGTAAATCGGTAAATCCAATGATTTACTTACCACCGAATGCGCTTTCCATGTATAAATTGCTGGAAAGCGACAAAATAAGGCCAACGATATTGGATTCCTAGCAGATAAGGAATACCACAGTGGACGTAAAAATTATTAGGAAACAGTTTTTGGAGTAATAGAATATTTATCAGGTGATAGTGAAATAACGGAAACAAAAAAAAAAAGTAGTGGTAGAGAATTAACGGAAAAGATCCAAATATACTACTAGTCCTACGTGCAGACATATTTACATATAACCTTTAAGTGTTATATGTACATACGCGAATGAGATGGTTCGGAAAGGGTCGTATATATATGTCGTAACTGGGAATGTTTAACAATAGCATTTAAGGTTAGTGGTGTGGGGGCTAAATATATTCTATGCCTTGGCTTACGTAATGAAAATACATGGGACCACTAATTACATTCCATCTTTATTGATCTTATATAGAAACATTAAATTAATGCATAATTAAGTTACATTGAATTAGGAATTTAGGTCATAAAAGTAACGAAGGTACATACACAAACCATTGGTTACTATACAAACAATTGGAAATATATTCTCTACACATAGTCAACACTTGTTACTGTTCCCTTTAGTCCGACAGTGGCAAACCAGGCTGCAAACATTTATCACTGGATTGAATGTAAACACTATAGTGCTAAATACACTGCACACTGATAGAACAGTGTGAGAACGACCGAGTAGCATGCATTGATATAACATGATTGTACAGAATTTATTTTATTTAAATTGGATGTGTTTTAAAACCATGTTTCAATTTTCTCATCTGTACTCAGATCTCTAATATTTTCAAAACGATAAAGTGAATCAAAAAAGGTGACATTGCTGTTCATTTTCGTATTCTATTTAGGGGTATTCTATCTAGCTAGTCCTCAACGTACTAATCAGTTGAGCAGGTAGTCTGGACGTGTGGCAGTGTTGCTACTAATCATATCACTAAAAATATTAGTATAATGAACAGCAGATAATAAAAGTAACATATGTTCTTCTTCAAGGCAACTGTTTGTGTACGCTAATGTTTTCATAACAGACCCTCCTATTCACTCCTTACTTACATCCAGGTGTAACTGGCCGTGCGCCCAGAGTATCTGTACAAACGGAAAAGAGTTTTTTTCTTATAAATATAAATATTAAAAAAGCCAAAGTTTTCGAAGTGAAAACACACTAGTGCGGATGTATAAATTATTTTATAGCAGGAAATTCGAAGTAGACACTGTTAAGATCATATTTTGTAAGCAAGGAGGGGTAAATATAGTAGTATTTACTCCAATTGAAAGTAGAGGAAAACTTACAAAACTCTATTAAGAGCACTTATTTTAATATTATTTATTTTACTCAGGATTACTATTTCTTTAATTCCTAAATAATATTTGTGCATTTTGTACTTGCACTGTATTAAATTTGTGATGTGTGACGTTTACTTGTACTGTATATGTACCAACACGTATTATGCTAATTAAAAAACTATTTTTAAATATTGTTGTATAAATAGTTGTATGAATTAACTTCTGGCTTTGCGTGAGATAATAATGGATTGGGCGAGTCGGTGGCCGAGTGGTCTAAGGCGTCAGGACTTTGAGCTTGGGTTAGAGATAGCGCTGGTTCGAATCCGGCCTAGACCGGAAGATTTATCAGTAATATTCACCTTCTACTATACTGGTTCGCCCCCTTACTCTGTCTGATTAAGTTCCTCGCACAGATCAATAGTCTATGAGGAATGGGCAGAGTAAGGTAAACAAAATTAACGTTTTATTTCAACCAGTCGTAATAGAGCATAATCACATTTTCCTATTTTGAAATACAGTAACCAAGAACAAGTAGTTCGTGAGTATATAATCAATGAAACAAAGCTTAACTGAACAGATAAAATTGAAACATTAAGAAATATGTAAATGCTCTTTAATAATTTTAAATTATAGGCTTCAAATAGGCTTATCAGTTCAAGAACTGATCAGTACAGTAAACGCTTCAGCAATCGTGTTTTTAAACATAGAATAACATTCTTTACAATTATCTTGATGCAAATGAGATTTTCTTGTATGTTGTGGCATAACAGCTGTCGTTGGTACATACGAAGAAAGTTAAAGATACTGTTTACATAGTGGTGATTTACATATGTAACAAAAAGCTGTAACTATCTCAACTCTTACTAAGGGCAAAACTTCGCGTGGGTCGTTGCCATATGTTCGCAACTCCTGTCTAGACGGGTTTTTCTAACTATTTTTTTCACAATATAATTACTACCACAGTTTAAGGAACCATTACACTAATCAAAAGCATTTTACATGCTCTGAAAAAAAACCAAATAAACTGCATATTAGAATAAGCATAGGTAATTTAAAAGAAACTTACGCAATTTTTCGTTTGATAAAACATTATAAAAATAGCGTAGAGGTTTAGCAAGAACAGGTGATTGGTAAAAGAAACTGACTTAACTAAAATTTTTAGAAAAAAATAAAAATTTAATGGCTAACTATGTTAACAAAGCATTGATGTAACCAATGTATTTACAGATTTTTTTTAACGTGTCTGCTTTAATGAAACTACAATACATTAAAGAGATTTAAATTCTACGTTGCTAAATTCATATTTTATTATGGATTTAAACGTACTCAAATAAAAATTACGGATACAATTTCGAAGGGAATGAATATTTGGAATGTAGACTTAATTCCATTGGTTAGACAGTAATAGTGATCTATAAATAAAAAACACTAGATATTTTAGGAGTTTCAACCCTATATCACTCATACCACCCTTTCATCCTTTTTTTCCAATAAACGAGCATAGCTGAGTTATTATGCCAAAACAAACAACAAATCACAATTTCATTTCTATCTAAATAATTGCAACATTTATTAAGCAAAATAAACAGTGAATTGAGTTTAAAACTTAAATTGTTACAAATCAACTACATTTCCACTGGCTTCTATACATTGATCATTTACTTAATAATAATATTTATTTATTTGTTTCAATTTACAATGATAAAATTTATTACGGTCAGCATATAGAATAACATTTACTGTATTCTCATAGATTACATTTACATATTACATACACTACAAAGCTACTATGTCATAAACACTATAATGAAAACAAAAATACACATAAAATCATATAACACTAGAACACCTGTCAAGCTGATCCCAGATATTATAAAATTACATTTTGAATTGAAACAAATAAATACTCGTAATAAATATAGCTCCTCTGAGGCAAAGTCTTATTAGAGGCTCTGTTTTACATAAATTTATTGGTAGTCTATTAGAAAAATAAAATAATATACTAGGCTCTAAAATATAATATCAAATTTATATTAATAGCATTTAGAGAAATATAATTTAACTGTGTGTTCTGATAAAAAACTCTTTAATTAGCAATAATACAAATAGAACATTTGTATTAATCTCTTTCCTCCAAAAAGATTTTTCTTAATATTTTAAAAAGAAAAAAACTGAAGCATTTCACTGATACAATGGAAATAATACATACACTGTTATATAAGTAAACGAAGCTAAATAATTATATACTAGCAATACATAAAATTGTCCTACATACACTTACACATCTAAAGCCCCTTTGATCAAACAATTACTCAATTCTTCACATGTATGTAGATTTTTGTCCGTTTGTAAAGTTCCAACTCACTTTCCATATTATGACCGTATTTATTTCCACTATTTAAGCCTCTGACACATTAAATTGTCTTTCACTTACCTATTGTAAAGGTGCATCGTTACCCTAAACCACCCTAATAGTGTAAGATCTAAATCTTGTCCAAATCTTTAAATCTGTTATAACCATATTTTTCTCATGATGAAAAAAGAAATGATAGGTATTTATAGTGCATGGTTTTAGCAACTGTACTACTGTACTTTAATTCAAGCAAATGTGTGTTCTGCACATTTATATATTCAAAGGATTGGTAAATCAAAAACCATTTTTTTGTGCCTTCAGACAGCATTTTTTTACTATATTTTACTGATAATTTATTTCAATTTCAATGTTTGTAAAATATATTTTGTTGTTTACATTATTAACCATCCCCAAAACATCAAACCACTACCAAAATTTGAAACAGGAACTTGAAACAGGTATAACTTAAAACTTAAAAACCAGGAACATAAAATATGTACTTGAATTGTCGAGTATGATGGTACCTTAAAATATGTACTTGAATTGTCGAGTATGATGGTACCTTAAAATATGTACTTGAATTATCGAGTATGATGGTACCTTAGAATAGGTACTTGAATTGTCGAGTATGACAGTACCTTAAAATAGGTACTTGAATTGTCGAGTGTGATGGTACCTTAAAATAGGTACTTGAATTGTCGAGTATGATGGTACCTTAAAATATGTACTTAAACTGTCGAGTATGATGGTACCTTAAAATATGTACTTGAATTGACGAATATGATGCTACCTTAAAATATGTACTTGAATTTTCGAGTATGATGGTACCTTAAAATAGGTACTTGAATTGTCGAGTATGAGAATAAAGGCGGGGTTTTTCCCTGGCATCATTCCCGATGTACTTATTGTGTACATAAAATCTTCCTCCAGGTAGTAGTATACTATTACTATACTGCCTTGCTAACCTCGAGTTTGAAACCCAGATATGTCAGCCGCGGTTTACGGTTATGTATATTGGCTCACAAGATTTAGATAAACCAAAATAAATCACGTTACATTTACGACGCAGTCAACTACTTTCTCCACATCGTTCAACGACGTACTAACAATATAACCACGTGGGCAATATGGGTTACTTCGATCTATTTGAATCGAGTAACTCAATAGCAGGTGAGTTACAATCTGAAATAAAGAGGTTTCCCTAAATTAAAGACATAAATACATGTATGTGCAGTATCGTTTTTATCAGTACAAAAAAATAAATCTTTCCTTTTCACTTTACTTTTAAATATCACTTGAATTGACAATTCAGCGTTCAGATTATGTTTTAAATTTTAAATAGTAATTAGATTCAACGTCTTCTGTCTTTATCACTCAGAAGAATTTTGCTAGATCTTCTTTTATACTAAACTTATAAAATTGGCCCCTTTTATTCAGGACATAGTATAAAAATAACACGCACACAAAATATATCTAAGACCACTCTCTTCCATCTCTTTGATATTTTTCGATAAAAGGTGACGACAGCTTCACGTAAAATCTACTTAGTTGTATTTGGCCTAATTCACCCATTACCATCCAGTTTGAATGTGTTATTGTTTGTAAAAATTGTGTTGTTGTTTTGTGTTATTGTTTTGTAAATTAAAGACAGCTCTACGCTGATTATATTTCTTTTTAAACTCATGAATCCAAAAAAACTTGAGTTAGGCTATAATATATATTTTAAATAGCGAATATTTATATGTCGTAAAGTTAGATACCTTTTCGAACTATGTACAGTAATTTAATTTTTTAAAGTTAGTGAATAACTGTATTATAATAATAAAAGTGAAAAGTAATAATTATATATATATATCGTCTTTCTTTGAAAGCCAGCTACCACACTAATAACATCTATTTAACCAGACCAATAAACAATATCTAAATAAAGTCTTAATGTTTAAAATATTAATCTCTCGTTATAGAGCTATATCCAGGAATCGTAACCATTCAACACCGACTGAATGAAGACCGGCAAATCCCCCTGAAAATAACGCAATGGGCAACCATTAACTCTGTGATCCATAGTTTGAACTTCGACTTTGATATTATATGACTAATTATTTGCCATTTCTCGCTTGATTTACATTATATGAATATTCCATTCCTATATCCCAGCGAAAGCTACACAATATAATTCAACCTTACGAAGACGTTTCATTCTACCAATAACGATCATAGAATCTGATATCAGAAACTTGTTTCGACCGTCATAGATATCCCAAGTTAACGCCTAGTTGGTTTCTGGTGAACACTCGTTTGGGGGATCTGGGAAGCTAGTCGAAGAGGCGGTTTTATAGATTTAAGTCACTCAGGAAATTTTGGAATTTCTTGAAAGTTTTGTAGATAAGATTCTTTTGAACTATCTAAGAAATATCTCTTTGCGTCTCATATCCAGAGGAAGTATGTTGCAGAGCACTAGAAACTATAGTACAGGGGTGCAATCAGGGAACCGGAGATATCCTTATCGTACTATTTAGTTGTATATCAACCTCTCGTTCATGTGTACTGTCAACCACACGGGAGCACGATATCGGCTTATGATGATCCAGATCATAAGCTGCACAGTGCTAGTTCTGATTCTCACTTTAGCTGCTATTTTCTGAAGGTGACTTTTATAGGTCACTGTGGTTGCTCATTGTATTAAAGCCTAAAACCATCGAAAAAAAATGTTCTGTTTTTGATTTGCTAAGATTACTCAGGAGGCACATTACCATTCCTTCTGTGCCTCTCAAACCTGTTCCACTGGACAGTACCTGGACGTATTGCAACACGGAAGACCCAGAGAACGTCTGATCAATCACAAGAGTATTTCTATCTTTGTTGGATTTGGATTTAGCTTCCACTTTCTGGAAAAAATATTTAAGAGTGGTTGGTAAGGGTTCTTACTGTTTTTGAAATAACCTCGTATTAAGTTGCGAGAGCAATAACCTCTTCATATACGAATGTTCTGGAATGTGTGGCAGGACTTGTGGCAGTGTATACATTGAATGAAATAGGAGCAAGAAGAAATCCTCGTGGTAGTCCATATTTCTTAAAGTTCCTAAAAGAACTTTTTCTGCGACCCAGGCCTACTTCATTTAACCTCCTTCTGAGGGTGGAATTCATAAATAATAACAATCGAGGACACGGAATTCAATTATAAAGATTAAGTAACAGGCCCATTTTCAAGATTGTGTAGTAAAAAAATAAATAAAGGTGAAAACCAGTAAACAAAAAGGTCGTAAAACGCCTAAAAACTAAATAGGCTACTTCAGTCTATGTTTTATTGATTTAAATATTTGTTCTGCTATCTCCTACAACATTTTAATTTTCAGTTATAAATCGTCCTTCTCTTCACATTTATATAAACACCTTTCTCATTAAAGTGTTAAATGTAAAATAAATTACACATACGACAAAATCCCATTGACATTACGATTCCTTCTGTGCCTCTCATACCTGTTCCACTGGACAGTACCTGGACGAATCAATTCGTCCACGGAAGACCCAGAGAACGTCTAAACAATCACAACCCATCTTCCCGACTACCATCCAATCTGGAGACACCACCTGTCGCACCCCAAAAACGCCATAGGATAGACCAAGAAGAAGATATGTTACAGGACACTCCTTCAGCCACTAGGGAGGAGGAACAACCATCAGGTGTTGTGACCTACTGGGTCATTTATACCTGTATACTCTGCATGGTTGCATCCGCCTCTAGCGTAATATAGTATATAATGATCATGCATGCGTCCATTGGCGTCAAAGCGTTAGTCATGTAGGCACAATCTACTATAAATGTAGAATGAGTAAACGTATCCCTTTAAGACAGTTATTCATTACCGCCGATCTTAGACTGAGCCGGACACCTAGCAGTTACTACGGTGTCGGAAACATGTCAACATATACCACCATCAAAAAGAACAAAAAAGTTGGTAAACAGAAGTACGACAAAGGTGAGGGGACGTCCTCTATCATGACAGCAAGATTGCAACCTCTAAACGTTTAAACGCCCGAGGAGGAAACGCCAATTGAGTTAGGCCAGAATATCGTCCTGTCCGACAGCGAAACAGAAGAGCCGACCGTTCAGGACCAAGAAACAAATTCGCACTTGGAAGAGATAGAATGAAAAAGTAAAGACATTACAGAAGCAGATGTGGACGTACCAGAAGTGGCTAAATGGATAGCATCGCACACGGACAACACGAAGAGAACAGGCCAGTGGAGTGCACTTATCATAATAGCAATGCTGGAACAATGTCTTCCACTCAACAATTATCCTTGATCCACAACAATGTTCCCGTTAACTTTAAATTATAGTTAATCTCATAATAATTTTAATAAAACACACTAAATAGTTCGATTTTCTATGAAAATATGTTCTTTAAATTCATTTCCATTAACAATATTTTACAAAAAAAGTCTACAAACTTCGAAAGAGTTTACTTATAGTAAAATGTATTATTCGCTCCTCTCTACTCATCAGACTAATTCTAAATTCATACTCACCCATATCGTCTTATGAATAAATTAAAAACAAAATAAATATCAATGAAAATAAAAAAATCTCAATACTTTATCAAAGATTTTGAAGAATGTGTTTTTTTATAATTATTGGTTCCATTTGTACATTTTTCCATTTAGGGAAGTGAGTTCACATCATTAAATATGGCTTCCTCAGATACAAGAGTACTATTTTTCAAATAATACCTGTGATTTTCTATACGCAGCTTCCATTAAAAAAATATTTACTGCTTTTGTGTCATTAACTCGCAGTTTTTCCAAAGTTTTCCCTTTAATTATTAATTATTTATTACTTTATTATATTTTATTAATGTTTAACAATGAAGGGTTTTATTTTATATATTTAATTACTTTGTGATTTTTTATTTTTCATTTTATGAGTGTATTAATATTTACCCTTAATTTAGTTTGATATTTGCCAATGACTCTGTTTCCTGGTAACTATTAAGTTTTTATCTCCGTTTTGGCATAATTCGTTACAGACTTGGTTTCATTATTTTTTCCTTGTGTTCGCTTTGTGATTATTTTATCACGTTAAATTGTCTGCTACAACAGTACGCAATGTGTCGTCGTCGACCCGCCACAGCTGGTGGTGTTTGCATTTCACGTAAGGTCTGCAAACAGACAAACACCTGTAGGCAAACAACACAATCTTGATACACCCAGCGACCTCCAGCGTGCTCCACACAATGTTACTTCATTAAAACGTAATTATTTCTATTTAAAATTGCTCTATTTGTCTTCGACTTCTGATAAACTTTTGAGAAGTGATTACTGCAGTATACTTCTGGCATCGTTATAGTACCTTTTAGAAGTGTAATTTACTTACAATATAATCAATAGTCATAAATACTTATAAAGAACAATAGATTATCGTTGTTGACGTCGTCTCATAATTTGTTCAGTCGACTTGACTTCTTCATAGTCAAGAACTTATTGAATTCTATAAGCTTTACTCCAAGCAGAACTTTCCACACTGTATATTTCTTAAATTTAATCTTTAAATACGTTGATTTCTTGGTTTTATGGTGTGATTGTTAAAACCAATGTGCTAAACTTTGGTGGTGTAAAAATTTACATACAGTGCTTTTAAATAGTTATAAAATAGTTTTTAAAAGCATCTATGACAACAATAAATTACGTATACTTTTGGAGATGACCCAAGAGAGTTGAGTTTGAGTTGGAAGAATCTGCAGGACTGTTATGAGATCAGAGGGTTAAAATTTTTTTCATGTAACAATTTTAAATGATCTAAATAACATTTATACTCGCTCCTCAAACTTATAAACATCACTCTTGAACTTTTTTTGTTGCTATTGTAAAATTTCAGTACATAAAATATAAGCTTACTAAACTCAAAATTTAAATATGGTAATAGAATTCTATAACTATAGGGGATCAATTATACTTTACATCTTAAAACTATACCTTTTTAAGATCGCCTTTTAAACCTATTATTATCTTTGATTGTATATAACACTCATAACGTTACTTTATGACCGCAGATAGTTGTATAAACTGGCATAGTAAGAATTTTAAGTACCCCTTTCGTTATATCGCTAAATGTTTTAATACATTTTCATTTGCTTGGTTATAATATTTGTAACACTTTTTATTTTACATACTTACATATTGAAGAGGAAATATTACGTAATTCAATCATAATAATACAATGTTTTCAACTTACGCAACTCAGTAATAACAGGTTTTTGAAAGGGTTATAGTATTCTTTTTATAAAAACTCCGTAACTGATGTAGCTGATATAGATAGATTTTTTTTTTTTTGTCTATAAAGTTTTAAGATTGTTTTATGTCAAAAGTGGTAATATTGGCACTAAAAATTTATTACATTATACGAGGAGTGGGGCAAGTAGAATATTTTAACTCCCTAAAGTCTGAAAAAGTGTTTTTAAACAATCTTTTCGCTATATTGGACCTAAATATTTTAATCAATTACCACATGACATAAAAAGTAGTAAAAATTTGATTTTTTTATATTTATTTAAAGAATTGGCTATTTACGAAACAAGATCTAGACCATTTGGATTTTTGTTTAATATAAATATTGACACTTCTTGCAATTAATATGGTTTCTTGTTATTTTAGTCTTGTAATGTATTTTATATAAGAAATTTTAAGTTAAGTAGCAATAAATATAGTGTAAGATGAATTTAAGATAACTTTTAAGTGTTTCATGCGCCACAGAGAGTTTTATTTTTACAATGTAGAAGGTGGACTCATGTTTCATGTTTATTATATGTTTTTATTAAGTTATATTTTGTGTTTTTTTCGTATTTTGTGAATACATTTTGTACCGGCCACAAATACTTATCAGTGTGATCAGTTTTTTCCGAGCCGTATTATTGTTTTTTATATTTGTAAAAATGGATGGAAATAAATCATTATTATCATATTAAGCTTTCTATACCAATAAAAGGCCTGTTATAAATGCCTTAAATATACAATTGTTGTTTAGTTGTAAACTAAATCAAAGTGTTTTGATCAAGAAATCAATCAATTACAATACTTTTCAGTTTTCAATAATAATCCAACTGACAACACACTCACAAAAGGAATATATAGCCATTTATCGGTGATACTTAGTAAAAGACGCCAAGTCTCATTTTATCTCACACTTTTTTCTTAGTTATTTTACTTTACTTTGTTATTTTAGATCCTAACTAGGGGGCACCCCTGCACGCTTCGCGTGCCAACCCCGTCGTCACTCGCTACGCTCGTGAGGTATGCTCGGCCTGCGGCCTCACCAAGACACTCTGCTACAGTCCCATTTTTGGATCTTGGCATGTCACCTCGTGAGGAAGATCGATCTACGACCTTACCAGGACTCTTAAGCAGTATTCTATGAACTATAAATAAAAAAATACCTTTTTAGGAGGCATGTCATAAAAAGTAAACTGCAAAACAAATAATTATTTATTTTTTATTTTCACCAAATGTTTTAATTACCGAGGAAAAAAGGTTAACACCAAATACAGATCACCTGATCAAGTAAAAGTAGTGTGTGCTACACTCTCAAGGTGAAATGTAGAACTACAATAAATCAAAACATATACAGTACTGTTGTTGTGAGAACTTCAATCTGCTTAAGGCATGTGAAACTACATTAAACCACACAGTCATATGTTTTTTTGTAAACAATTCAGATTCTCCATTTGAATAACATGGGATATTTAGGAGCCCGTGGGGCGGGACCCTGTGGACGGATCTGCATCAAACTTCACAGAAACCATCTCGGGAGTACACAGGACAACATCCTAAAGTTTCATGGCGATCGGTTGGATGGTTTGGCAGCGCATGAACTTCAAACATATATATATATATATATATATATATATATATATATATATATATATATATATATACAAACATCCTCTTTTATAAATGAAGCCCCTAAAGGCAAAGTGGACTAACCCCAAAAAGTAAGTTTTGAGATATTAAGTGCTAAAGTTAAAAAATCATATCTTAGGTCAGAAGTTGATCTGGATTGTGAATTTTTGTAATCTGACAGATTAAACCCATAGAATTATACTGTTTGGTAAATTATTTAAAAAAACACAATATTTCATTTCCAAAATGGCTTCCAAAATTGAGTAGTCCGTTTTGCTTCCATGTCCATTGTGGGTTAGTCCATTTTAACATTAAGGTTAGTCCATTTTACTTTTACACCTAACTATGTAAGACCTACATAAAGTATAAAGGAGAATAGAGCAAAAAAATAGAAGGCATGTCACAGTTTAGTCCATTTTGACTTTACAACAAAATGACATTTGGATTAACATTGTTCTAATGGGGGATAGTCCAAATTTGCACTTAATTTTGTGGGTTAGTCCATTCTGCCTAGAAGAAGATGTGTGATAATGCATTTTGGACTAAACATTTTTTTGTTCTAGAAAAAAAAAAATACAGCTGTTAGAGCTTAGCTTGTTTTACCATTAGATAGAGCTAATTTTTCTTCACCAGCAGGTATACCAATCTCAAAATTGAAAATTTGTGGGTTAGTCCACTTTGCCTTTAGGGGCTTCAAATATAGATTAACCAAACAACATATGACTATAGGAATAATAAAATATTTGTTTCTTTCCATACAATTCTTAAGATTAGTTTTATTTAAAAAATAAAATAATAGTGATACTCATTTTTTGTGGCATCCTTAATACGTTAAATTGTTGGTCCTTGCCATAAGACCGTATAAACGGATATGTTGGTACTAAAAAGAAATTAATTTATTTATTTATGAACCCTTTATTTGCTTTCCCGAGTATGATACGTTGGAGTGATGTGTTAGTAAAATATAAAAAAGTTAGTTGCAAAACAAGGTAAGCCATAAAACATTCCACTACTTACATCGTAACTAAACGTAAAATAGTTTAAGAAACGTAAAGCATGACTATCAAAGGGAATCTGAAACCATGGTTACTTTATCCTACGAAGGTCTCAGACAAACATCTCTAGTTATTTCGTCTGAGCCGTATGAATAATTGTTCACTTTCTAATGGGGTTAAATTGTATAATTACAGCCGTAAATGTTCAATTACCATAAAGCAATCCAAGCAATGTCACCTTTCAAATGATATCCGGGTAAAATAAATGAACTTTATGTCATTTAATCGAAAGATGACATAATATGTAACGACTCCTAACCGTAAATCCATCTCCACCAGACGTAATCACACTGAGATAGTACTGAAACTATGTGACCTATGTTTCTCCTCAAAGAACAACCGGAGATGCAACCATCCCTTGATATGTCCCTTCTCAAAGCACGTCTGTAATTGTATTTCTCGTGAGGTGTCCCTTACCGAAGGAGGTTGGGGTTGTGGTAGCCGACAAAGGGGTTTTTGTTGACACTCAATCCCCTATCACAGTTCAATGGGACCACACAGGACATCCGCTACCACTTGACACCTCACCTCACCGCACAGGCCTCACACTCCAACCTCTAAGGCAAATAATGTGGTAGCATCTCGTTACACCGGTATCTATCCTCCCAGAGTTGACAGGACTCGATGAAGGCCACGAATTGCAGTAAATGTTATTTTCGGAATGTCTAGGTTATATTCCAATATAAAGTTGTAAAAAGTTGTAAAAATATTTTTAAGAAGTTGTGATATGCCAACTAAACAATTAGTACCATATCATTGATAGAGATCCCTTAATCTCTTCTGAACACTCAGTCATAACGGATCAGTTACATAACAGTTGACCCCTATTGGGTGTGTATGTATGTAAAAATAAAAATTCCTTATGGCTCAGTTAGTCTTAGTGGAATTTATAACAACAACATATTGACACCTAATACTAAACATATAACTACATAAACGTCCTAAAGGGTGTCAACCTCTTTTATTTTTAATGCATTTATTTCTGCATTTATTGTTAATGCAGGGGGAACAAAAACATGGAAATGCTTTCACAACAACGTTATTGTTTCCATAGATAATTTCATAATTCATTTTTTGATAGTAATTGTGTTCCACAAAGTAAAGATTTTTATCAGAACAATTTATTTAAAACCGTTAAATAGCGGAGAAATAAAATTGTTAAAATTGGTTACTTTGAAATTCAAATAGTCAGTACTCTGGAAAGGTTAAACCGCAAAGTCCGGTTTGCGGCAATTAATTTCTCTTGAATAGGCCTTTTATTTGATAACATACTCGACCTAGGCTTGTGTTGAAGATTTTCGTTCAACTCCTCGTGGGCCGTCCCCCTGAAGAGATGAAATGTCGTGAATGGCTTCAAAAAGTATGTTATTTGTAATCATAACCATTTGCAATATTTCACTTTTACAAGTGAAGGCATATAAAAGTTGTGAAAGCGTATCAATATTTTTCCCACCCTGTATAAGGGCTGTAAAATCATATCATACAAGTGTAAAACAGTGTTACATTATAAAACAAACTATAATAATGATTCTTTAAAAAATTTTAAGTAAAATAGTCTGTGTTCATATAGATAATTTTGAATATAAAATAGGTTCTAGATTCTTAGAAATTTCCTTAAATAAAATAAATTAATAATGGAAGCACACGAGGCAACGTTGAAGGACCAACATATATTATTTTCGTTACCATTAATAATAAAATACTGTTAAAATTATTAACTTTCCATGATCATATTTATAGTCAAGGATGTATTCAATAGAAAATTACGCTGTGTACTTACATGATTACAGCTTTTGTGATAACATATGTTAGCCTCTTATTTATGACGGGCCCGCCTTCTTACCCAATTAACGGTCCTTCCACTCGAATAAAACATATTTTCACAATATCCACCCAACTTACATAAAGATGGGTCCAGCCTCCCTTAGACTTGGTGGAAGGATATGTAATATGTGATTTGATTAATACTGAAGTCTGTCAGTACATACCCTTGAAGTTAAATATTTACAGTTCCATTTGAATCGATTTCATAAAAGATAATTGATATTTACAATCCCACATGTATCAATATCAAACACTAGGAAACACATGATATCAAACATTGAAAATTTACCAACAGCCCATGTGCTGAAGTGCACAAAACATTCTCCAATTTTGCCTAATGAATGAATCTCTGCGAGTCTCGATAAGATCCAGAAACAATGTTACTTTGTTGTACTAGTAACGATAAGGGAGACATGTGGAAAACATTACTTCACGTACATCAGGTAATATGTGGAAATGAGCGCCTGGTATGGTATGCATCAAAGTTATCCGCGTGAAGTTGTGTTGGTAACATTTTCTGGACCTGAAAATTACGTGCTTAAATTTTGCTGGAGCTGGAAGGGTTAGTCAAATTATAAAAAGAGCAGAGTTAGGCCTAAATATTTAATTTATAAATACAGTACTTTTTAACAATTAAAACCAGATGATTAATTATTTAAATGCTTATTATATTTAAAATAGTTTGTTGTGTTGTAGATAACAAATTATATTATCTACCGATTTTTAATGAAAACTTCATAGAGTTTCATTTAGAATAGATTTTTTAACTGACTGTAAAATGTGTAATAAATATTATTTCACTGTTAATCTACTAAAACAACATTACCTTATTGCAGCCGAAACGTTTTTTGTTAAGTATAAATAAAACCATTTAAATTATGTACAAAATAAAAATATTAAATAAGTCCCTTTAATGATGAAGTGGGAAATAATGAAGCACGAGCAAAGCAGGAACATTTTCTGTAATGAAAAAGCTTTCACAGTCCATTTTTCATTGCCAACTTTAAACCGGTGCTTTGTAAGGAAGGCTGGAATCATTCTTCTTCACTCAAGTAAACAACAATAACTTTCCTGCTGACTTCTTTACAAAAGTTAAACTTCACTTAACAGGAAGACCACTTAAGAAATTTAACAAAATATATAAAATAACTAAAGAAAGAGCCTACAATAACAGATCTACTACTGGAAATATTTCAATTATTTTAAAGATTATTATTTTAAAGATTAAATTATTTTAAAGATTTTTACTAAATGAAAGACTGATTTTATTAAACATAAATTGACACAATCCCTGTCAAACAGATAAAATTTTTATCAGTTTTAACTACATGTTTCAGAGTTAATACGTATATTCTTCTGTACGTATATGGGTGGGTCAATACCTCTGTACGTGTATGGACGGGTGGATGGCTGACGCCTGCCAATACCGCTGTACGTGTATGGGTGGATGGGTTGTCAATACCTCTGTACGTGTATGGGTGGGTGGGTGGGTCAGTACCAATTCACTTGTATGGGTGGATCAGTACAAATGTACATGTATGGGTGGGTCAGTACCAATGTACATGTATGGGTGGGAGGGTGGGTCAGTACCAATGCACGTGTATGGATGAGTCAGTACAAATGTACATGTATGGGGGTGGGAGAGTGGGTTAGTACCAATGTACATGTATCGGTGGGAGAGTGGGTCAGTACCAATGCACGTGTATGGGTGAGTCAGTACAAATGTACATGTATGGGGGTGGGAGAGTGGGTTAGTACCAATGTACATGTATCGGTGGGAGGGTGGGTCAATACCAATATTTTTGACATTTTCACCAAACTATACTTTATTACTTTTCACACACCTCCGCATAATAACTTTCAATTAAAACTAACCTACCCACCCACCCATACACGTACAGAGGTATTGACCCACCCACCCACACATACACGTACAGTTTTTCTTCAGGTTTTTAGAAATTTAAAAATTAAGTTTGCTTCATTGAAAATAGATGTTTGTATAACAAATAAACATTTAAATTTTATATCAAAATGTTCATTTTCAATGAAACCAATTTCATATAATTATTTTAAATACCGAATAAGTGAACTTCAAACAATTACTATTTATTACCTAGTACAATTGGCAAACATCCTTTAGCTGCCCTCCAAACTCATACTATTTTCTATGTCAATAACTACCAAAGTAAGTCACTTATTTATTATCATATGTTTACATTAGTTGTGTTTGAATACTAACCTAACCTAACATAGTCTGATGTATCAATTTTAAATAATGAATATAGGATTATGTGTTTAAATAATTAAACCAGTATTTTCTTTTGCTAAAATGGGTATTTAATAATTGTCCTTGAGTTAGGAGGGTAGTTAAGGATTTTGCACGAATTTCATAGGGATAGACTTCGGTAAACCACGTTTAAAACAGTTAGATAAGAGGGATTCATGAAAGGACTCACCTTATAAGTTTTGAAAGCCACTGGTGCCAGCCGTAATTATATTACAGAAATGGTATTTATTCAACAAAACAAACAAACAAAAGCCAGAAGAAGTTCCTAAAGCTTCTATTTATTGAATACACACATATCTAAAAAATAAGTGAATTTTATCTATTTATTTTAAAGAATACAACAATGAACAAAAGTTTGGCCCCACCAAGTTACGCAGACTTGTCGACGGGGTCCAATAATTACATAAACAACTGTTCTTTTTCCCCCTAAAGTATAGTTAAGTTTAGAGGTGGTTTAGGGAAGGCACCTAAATACTAAAAATTTTAGATAATTGCTACATAGTGTAAATAATTATTTTTTCCAACCAATTTTAATAAATATAAATGCTTTAGTGAGAAAAGCCTTATCCTGTAAAAGTCAAGTACTAGAAAAATAAGTCAGTAATTCATAAATTTAATACAACATTAAAATGTAGAAAAAACATTCGTAACAAACAACAATAAACAGGTAATTAACAGCAATATATACTAATAATAAACAAAAATAACAGTAACAAAAAAGCTAACAACAATTAATTAATACACTACCACTTTCAACTGGAGTTTTCCATACTCTATGTTGACCCCTCTTACATTCTAAATGAGAGGGGGGATCAACCAACTATAGATCTGTTGCAAACATAACCTTAAATAGATAAAGATTAAATAATAGATATAGAGATGTTCTTTGTACGTGTTCCTATTATGATTGTATCGTGGCTTCACTACTAGGGGTTTTAGGTCTTCTGTACGTCTATTCAGCGATTGTATAACCCCTATTCATGTAATACGACGATTTAATTTTACAATTTAGACATACATTTATTGTAAATGTACATAAATTATTATTCAACCGAACAATTCATATAAGTACTTTACAAACTTGACTTAGAACTAAATAACGCTTAGTGATAATGTGATAAGCGGAACACTACTCAACAAAGTAACTGTAAATGATTGAAAGACCAGTATGGGATGGTTCATAAGGTCCTCTAGTACCGGATTCACAGCTGTTCCGCAATTGATGGAAAAATGTATTTTTAAGGCCTGACACACAAAAATCTGCTCACATTTTCAAAATTTGCTGCGCAGTAACAATTTGATTTTATACAAAAAATAAATATATAAATAAAGGCTATTCAAGTACTTGAAATTTAAAATCTAGGTAATTTTTTTTGCAAAGTGAGTGGAAACTTCCTTGTGGCATAGAAGGTAAATTAGATCAGTTCCCAGCATTATTTAGTAGAAAAGTTATGATGTGAGTCGATTTTGAACGAATTTAAGCTGGTAGATTAAATGAAATAATATAATATTTAAAATATTTAAAAAAAAGGCTTGTGTTTCAGTATTAAAATTATTACGTTAAAAGAAAAATGTTTTAAAATTATAATAGCTATAATAATACAGCGTCATAATTTGCTTGTTTAAATATTAATAATATTATTTTTACTGCCTCTAGATAATGAAGCTGAAGTATTATGTTACAAAATCATCAAACAACTACCCACGCCTATATTATATCTCCTGATTATTTAATCAATACATATCTAACCAAAACTCACAATAAAGAGTGTACTTCTTAATACATGTAATCTCCTTAAGGAGTCATGACATGGGTCCCCTGATCTTCATCCCTATGAGAGTGATAACACGTGTGATGATTTTTGTTTTGACCAACATTGTTGAAGAAGAATCTCTCTCATATGGAGGATCCCTATCAGTGTGAGACGACTACGTCAGGCAGTAAAACAAGATGAGATATATCACTCAATTACTGTTAAGTGTCGGCTGGAAAATACGAGCTTACAGTTGCAGTATAAAAGACAAAGGATGGCGCAACACCTCCACCCACGCCTTTAAGCCTTACGACCATCCCACTTACATATTAAAGATCCCACCCACCACTCTAATCATTCGTGCATTACTTCACCCACTCTCTTTGCACTACAATTTAGTCAACCTATAGATATTCTTTAGATATTCTTACTATAAAAAATTGGCTATATCTCATTGAAAAATAACTAGAATAACTAGTGATGGCAGTCGGTACTAGTGGTGCAGTGCTGTAGT
This sequence comes from Stictocephala bisonia, assembly GCA_035578905.1. NCBI lineage: Eukaryota > Metazoa > Arthropoda > Insecta > Hemiptera > Membracidae > Stictocephala > Stictocephala bisonia. The sequence continues at coordinate 925,231 of JAQJVL010000233.1, forward strand.
CAAGTTACTTGGGGGGGGGGGGAAGGGTGAGTGTTGTAGAGATTGTATACGGTAGATTCTATGCTCGGTTCTCACAACACGTCCTGTGATCGGCCTGAACACTACTGGAGTGGCCAAGTTGGGTCCGGATGTTGTGTAGGGAAGTGGTTTGAGTATCATCAGGCTTGTCAATTAGATGAAATGCAGACCAATACTACGTGGTTCAGTTTCCACTTAAAGATGTAGGTCCCTTGGATGTCCTGCTTTTAGAACTACAATAACCTTGCTTAGTAACAAAGATTACACTCGTTCATCTACACCTATCACTCTTGTTCGTTTATATCTCTACGAATAACAGATGGTCTTCATAGCACATCATCAACATGACTTCTACCCTACATGATCTCGCTCCTACCCTATATACGGACATGACTGTACTGACCCCTTTTACTCATTCTAGATTTGCACAACCATGACTATAAATTCCCCTTCCTTCAACCTTCAACAAGGACATATTACATAATCTAAAATTTAGATAATCTAACGAAACACAGATCGCCCGTCCCTATGCTAAACAATGACATGTGGATTGTTGTACTTTTTATACTGTCCACTTAGCAGTGTCGAGTGTTTGTGGACTGAGCGCGATTGTCAGACCGCAGGCAACATCATCAGAGGGTCAACATTGGTGTGTAAATGTTGCTCTCTTTGTCCTTCTCTGTTCGTTAGTACACTGAGATCGTAAAGTACCATTTTACGTGTAAGGGTAGGCGGGTGGGTCAGTACCATTTTACGTGTGGTGGGTGAGTGGGCATCTCAGACTACGGTGTCATAATATTACCCTAATGTATGGCGATTATACTTACCCTAATGTATGGCGATTGCATTATTATTATTTTTGTAGAGACTGTAGAGCAATTAAATACTTGGAAGCAAAAATTCAATAGCTATAACCTGAAAATCTAAAACAGTACAATTGATCAGGTTTGTGTCAGAGCATTTCCCCACAAAGTCACGCCATATTAATATGAGGATAAATTAAACCATAGTATGCCGTGAATCTGGTTCGGGCAAAATGTTCTGGGTGGCAGTTTTGTACAAAGATATGGATATTCCAAGTCCGCACGGTCGCATCTTCTGAGAAAATGCCTGTTCTAGTTACTAATTGACGTAGGCCTACTTAATTTCCCGCAACATCAGTCATTTATACATGGTTTATTAGTTGAAGTACACAAACACATGTATAATTTACTGATTGAACTATTTCACTCGGTTATTTATACTACTGTCATAATTCCTGGCACTAAATAGCTCGTGTTCGTCGAAAGTAAGCATGGAAGGTCCAACTGTAAATATATCAGACAACTCCAACCCCTAATATGGTTCATTCCTCATCATTTTCCCCACTCCAGATCAAGTCCAATTTCTGCCAGTTTCAAGTGGTGCTTCAACTCTCTTCAACTCGTTCTTGACGAGAAAGAAATAATAAAAACTTGGAACTGTCTCCTGTGAACACTTAGACAAAATCACTCTTTTTAATGATTTTAGAATAAACGGCAATACTGTTGTTTGCGTGAATATAAAATTATGACACAGAATGTTTTCAGCTTAAACTATATTTATTAATACTAAATTTAAAGTATACTGATTATATTCGTAGAGTACATTTTAATTTTTCTTCGTAATGTGTATTCCAACATATTTTTGAAGGGAAAAATATCTACTACATTTAGTGTTTGAATTTAGTTTTTATATTTATTATTTAAGATAGTAAATTTGAAATGTACTAAAAAATCTTCATTTTCGAACTTTTTGAACAACTCAATGAAATAAGGTCACAAACCTAACGGCAAAGTAATTCAAATGGTATTCAATTTACGTGGCCAAGCTTGAGAAATCCGTCAATTTCATGTTCTATACGTTTTTAATTATAAAAAAAATCTATTTATTTAGCACAGACATTTGAAACGTACGAAAAAAGTATGTAAATAAGACTGATACAAAACTTTTAAGCAACTTTAGGGAGTGTGATTAGTTGCATGAGTTTAGGATAAGTGTGAATGACCTGTGGTGTGTGATCCCTAGCTCATGTAGACTTATCCTCAGACAGGGAATATGCATTACTAACCCAATAGTCAAAGCAACTAGGGTACCTAAAATTACGTTGGAATCCTAACCACACAATATTAGTCTTATTTTTAATGAACTGACACACCTGATGTTTTGTTCTGTTCTCCGAACAACATCCCGATCCAGGTCATCATCATAGTGATGAGTGATAACGGATCTTTTCCGCTATACGTATACCACTATTTAAATATATTGAATAATACATTTTAACCATTGTTTGGTATAAATAACGGAACACGGTATTCAATTTATTGATTTAAAACATGTTTTCCTCATTTTCAACCTTTAGAATCCCAATACATCGAGGCCGCCCATATACATCGCGCCGCGGCAGTTATGGTTAGGTTAGGTTATTATATTGTAGAATGAACCTGTAATTTGTAAAAACATTCTACAATAGGCTATGCTAACCTAACCTAACCATAACTGCCGCGGCGCGATGTATATGGAAATATTTTGGGATTGCTGACACATAACGGAAAAGATCCGACATTAAATAGTGGTATACGTATAACGGAAAAGATCCGTGATAACTACCATCGCCCAACATGGTCAAAACAAAATGTTCTAGAAGAGTCCACCTCGATGCCAACCATATTATAACCGTCAACTAAAATGTAGTACGCATTTGCTCAGTATATGTGAATCCCTTAAATTTGTCACTTTTTGAGTGACTTAAGAGTTTGCCGACCAAGGTCGAGGCTGTTGGTTTTAATCCCCTAAGAAATATGTTATTTTCTAACCGGACTAACAATCACGCGTATCTAAAATAAACAGTTATTTTAAAACAAAATTTCCCCAAAACACATTGAATTTGATCAATAATTAAATTGCACGTTTAAATTGCTTTGCTAACTCCTCATTAGTTTATAGAAAAAATATAAAAAATATTTAGTTTGAAGCTCTCACAATTTTTTTTTCAATCCTAGGTGTATTTATTCAAAATATCAAAAGCTAACCCAATGCTCTATATGATAGCGTTTAAAGTGTCACCTCATACACAACTTTTGGTCAGTAAACAACCAAAAAATATGTATTCATAAATAAAATTGTACTTATGGGATTATAACCAACATGGCCGACAGCCTCTGCTGACTCTTAAATCGCTCAGTGACTTAAGTTTCCTATGCTCATGTCGACAGTCGATTATTGCTGGTATCTACCAACATAATCGGGGCTAGCCACTTTGAACAATAAACAGATCCGAAGTGTATCCGCATTTGTTATGGCTAGGAGCGTAGTTGGAACAGGTCAAGGTCCCATCATGGCCAAGTGAATTTTGAAACGGATAGTAGCTCCCGGCTGTTCATTTGTCAGTGGTATATTAATTAATGACACTTCCTAAGGTTAGCCTTGGTGTGTAACAATAACATATCTCATATACTCAACACATATATGGACATATAATACTACAGACATATAACAGTGGCAAAATACTTGATTTAATGTTTCATAAGACCTACATTTAACATAATATACTAGCTGTTGCCTTTATATACTGTACCATGTTACAAAATATATATTTACATATGTATTTTGCATAATTATGAATCAATTATATTATTCTTCATACATGTAATGTTTTCATATGTTTTCATATGTTTTTATCAAAATACATATATGCATTTATTGTTCCCTACTATATAACAATGATAACATTTTTTGTATACTGTTTCACAATCACATTTCGTAAAATATTTTGAGAATTGCACAGTAAATTTAGAACAAATCATTTAATTTCAAATGAGTTAATTATATAGAACACGGGCCTTGCCGTTCTTTGGCTGAATTTTTGTTTTCATAGATGATAAATAGCCATGAAACAAGAATATGATGGTTAGTCAGCGGAAAAGCCAACAAAGTATGGAAATGAGGAAAAAGGAACAAATATTTGTTCTGTACATATAGCGATGTGGATGCTCAAACTTTGCGGAATGTTGCCTTGATTACAAATTTGACAAGGTATTTGCAACCGAACTATTAGTCTATGTCGTAGGCTAGCTTGACTGTAAAACCTTCAAGTAATTCTTACATTATGCCAACATTTTATATTTCTTAACATACAGTATGCTAAAAATCATAAATTAATATTACAGCTGTTATTATTTTTCAATTGAATAGAATGCCAGAAAAGAAGTATTATTGGGTGTGTGTTTTTTTAATGTTTACGAGATATTTAATGTTTGTTCTAAGATAATTTGTGCGTGTTAAAAAGTATTTATTTTTGTAGTGAGAATGATTATTTTGTTCATTTATCGCCATGATATTCAAATTTTTTTTTTAATCACGTAAGTTTAGCGACAATTATTAAGCACGTTAGCTCCGGAAATGTGCATATTACAGTAAGATTACGTTCTATTAGGATACGGCAAGGCTCGGTTTTGATAGGTTAGGTTATGTTAGATTTGGTTAGGTTTGTTTAGGTTGTGTTAGGTCTTGTTAGGTTATGTTAGGTATGGTTAGGTTGATTAACTTAATGAGGTTTAAGTTAACCTAACCCAACCTAACCTTAACATAACCTAACAATTTAAACAAACGTAACTCAACCTAACAGAACATAACCAAACCTAAAATAAACTAACCTAACCCAAGAAAATCTAATGTAACCTAACTTGACCCAAACAAACCTAATATAATCTAACCAAACCTAAAATAACCTAAAAAACCTAACAACCTAAACAAACCTAACATAATTTAACCTACCAATACCCAACCTAGCCTTATCATATAAGAAATAACTTTAATGAAATCGGTAAATTTCCAATAACATGGTTCAGCTTAGTAATGGTTCGATTTTAAATAACCTTGCTGTATTCGTGAGTAGGACAAAAGTCCGCACAATTCGAGTATCAACATCGCTATATTTACGAAAATAAATACTTTCCATGTTTCGGCATTTTCGTAATTATTCCGGTTTTTCCGCTGAAAAAAACTATCATATTCTTGTAACTTAGTTATGTATCTACTATGAAAATAAATGTCAGCAAAAAAAGTGTATAATGTCCCTGATCTATATAATTACCTAAAATGGTAACTAAGTGTAAAATACGAGTTCTCCTGAGGGCCAATTAAAGCACAAGTACGTACTTAGACAGTTCTTCCGATAACAACTGTCAATGGGCGGCCGGTTACAGCTGCAGTTTAAACACGGTGTCTAGACAATAATTTTAATGATTGCACTATTTACATGGCGGTGAAGTGGAACTTTGCAGCACGAACGTGAGGCCACGTTAAGGTATCGTAGAGGCCTTACAAAGGAGTTGAGGCAGACGAGCTTTAGAAGAGAACCGATACTGGCTCGGAACAGGAGGCCTAGATGATTTTTGGATATATATATATATATATATATATATATATATATATATATATATATATATATATATATATGCAGTCTGGCTCCTAATCGAGATTACTTCGTCTTTATAAATAGGTACTTTTGTGGCTAAGACGACTAAAGGACAAACAGTTATATGAACTTTGTTTTTGAAATTTGTTAATGATGGAGTATTAGATGAGGGAGACAAAGGAAGTTGGACATTTGCCATCATTACGTGAACCAGTTATATGAAATCCGAACCATGTTGTTGCTATATTTACTAGCTATCGCTATTGTTAAGTAAGATCACGACGGGTTCCTTTTTGTAATATTGTATCTTAATATTTATAGTTAATGATATATGTTCGTTAAATATTATTTATCTTCTTCTATAAGTTAATTTCCCAACCTTAAGTGTTAGAGAGGCCTCTTAGCCCTAACTTCATTTGGATAAACGATACATTTATAGTTAATTTACATGTACATGTTCACCAACCTCCCACTCACGTAGACCTATGTAATTAAACACGCTTAAGGGCAAACAGCATGTATGTTGTTTTGGTTAATAATATAATAGTTTTTGGCTTTCCCATGCTCATGTACATAATATATAAATAAATAAGCACTGTTGAAAGATTTTATTATTTAAATTTCTTAATTTTGTATTTTCTATATTTAAGGATAGATTTGTTTACTTTTGTGGCCAAACTAAACTAGTCATTTGTTTATTGAACTAATTATGGTTATAAAATGATTGAAACAAGACTTTCTCAACTATTTCAATCACTCTTTGATGACTTCATGGAAGCAATATTTGTGATTGTTTTGTAAATAGTAGAGTGTCAGGTAGTTAATTACGATTTGTAATTCAAAAGTGTAATATTTACTCAAACACCGATTGACCTTTGCATGAATCACATCTTCAGTGTTACAGCGATATCATATGTAGTTAATTACAATTATAAAACCTTAAGGTGATAAGGATTAATTCAATTTGATTTTACGTTAGTCGGAAGAACTAGTATACAATTGCACTTTAAGTACGATAAGGAAAGATCTTGGAGCATAATAACCTGGAATTGAAGTGAGTCAGTGTGAGATAGTATGCCTACAGTGTGGCTGACGTGGCATAATATCTTGTGTTTTTGCTGAGTACAACTGCTAAGAATTTCCGTTTAGTTTGAATAACATGTACAGAGAATTTTGTTGAACTTTTAACTAAGTTGTCATATACAACTATCGGACTGATACTGTCACTATAGCTGTGTAGTAACCCAATACTCTCCATTGATGCATTCTTAAGTATATTTAAGGATTAGTACATCAACAGTTATTAGTGTAGTCAATTGAACGTGATTTAAATTCGTCTTAAATAAATACGTTTGCCGGCTTGTTTTTTTTCTACTAGAAATGTATGAACATTTGTAATTTAAAGAGTTTAAATCACGTTCTTTATTTAACCACGTACTTATCACAATTTTTTAGTAAAATGCAATACATTATGTGTGATTATGAATTTGAAGTCAAAGAGGGTGTAGTTGAAATATGAACATCCTTGAAATATTATTAAATTTTAATTTCCAAGGCCGAAGTAACGTTTGTTCTGAAGTAGTCTATTAGTCTTTTTTTTTTTTTTTAATTTATTAACAATTTATATTGCCTTTGCAGAAAATATAATCGGTATGTATAAACATGGATTGTTTGTCTTTTATGCAATAAAACACCGTTCAACCGAGTGTGAGAAACTTTAGGTTATGTATTTATCTCCAGCGACGGTGTCAACCCTGGTTTATGTACATCTGATAGTAGGACTCCATTCCACACGATATTAATCTGATGGAGTTATTTTATATACTTTGTTAATCATATGTTAAATAATAGAAAATAAACATTATCGTTTCTAAGTTCATCCCGTAGCCAAGAATTGTTAAATACCACTATTAGGGTATAGTTCGATTCAATAAAAAATGTAATTTATTTAATTTTGTATTGATTCATATGAAATGTAGTAGTGCGTAAATAAACACAGCAATTATATATTGAATAAAGAGCTTGAATTTTTTTATTTTTATCCATTCTTCAAATAATATTTATTTTATATCCCCTGATTTATTCTGCACTGTTATTTTATTTAATATTTTTAGTTAGTTTTTACATTTGATTCTGAACCCTTGATTAGGAAAAGCCTGAGTATGTATTTAAAATTGTATTGGTTAATAAAAGTGTTTTTATTTCTTCAAATTATAAAATATCTAATTAATAAGTTATTTTTTTCATCATAAAATTAGTGGTATATATAATTTATTGCTTGAATCACCACAGTGGCCAGAGTAAATTCATTAAATCCAATCCATTCTGAAGTGAATGTTCCCGAGAGCAATTCAAATCTACATACGTCAATATAAAATTTCATTAAGGATATTGCTTATATTACACAACATTTATTTGCATACGTATTTATTTATAAAGTGCTGTCAAATCAAGAAACATGTAAATTGTTGTTATTTCCCTACTGAATGAAGGGAAGGACGTTCGGTTTGTTCACTAATTTTATAACGATGTTAACGATGTTTATGTACACAGCAATCGTATCCAGTAGAGATATGAATATGGATACGGCCAATCATATACCGGCTTCATCACCATACGCTACTATGGGACATGAATCACCAGCGTCTCGCAGGAATCAAAATGGTTGATTGGCTTCCACAGCGACAGATAATGAGAATAAATTGATTGAATATGTCTAGGTAAATTGATCCTGGGGTAAGCTTTCACCGCGTATTTTCACCCAGTTGATTTATTTCCATTCATTACAAAGTGTCTGTTATCGTGGATAATTTACATAGAGATCTGATAACATTAATGAAAACGTATTGGTAGTTAAATTAAACGATCTATAAAAATGAAGTACAATTCATAAATATCACTCGGGTACATCTCACCATTACTTCTCTAAATTTATGGTGCATGGTGGTTCACCCACCTTCTCAACACATCTCAACTACAAGTACATAAGGACACGCTTGTCCGTCAAGCCAAGGAACAGCCACGCTCAATGTTTCTGGACTCAATTATCTTGCGATAAATCGAAACCCCCTGGTCAAGAAATCTTGACTAGTGAACGACACTTTGATTATACATAATTGACGTTATTGACCCACCCACCTGACATTACACTACGGTGGTGATGGCATATACACTACAGTGGTATTGGTTCACCCACCATATCTACGTTTCTCAATTGCACACTCTGGTCCACTCCTCAATCAACATACATATAGTCCACCCAACCTAGCAAACTTTCTCAACACACGAGTAAATAATCCAGAGTGATTGACATAATTTCTTATTTTATAAACTATTATTTCAGCTTTATAAGAAGCAATGATTGAAAAATGTGCATAAACTAAAACTTCTTTCATTTAACTGTACTATACTCAGTGCTATAGAGCGCCTGATAAAATATAAAATCTTTTTGTTTTGTCCTCCAGTTAAGTGCCTGAGACAATACTGTTCTGTAGCACATTAACTCAATGGTTGTGGTTATGATTCTTCGTTAAGTAGAGTTATTGTTCTGAAAGATACTCGCTTATTTCAATCTCATGCATTTAGTAATAGTATGCACTATACTTGGCTAATTTTTGTCCTGTTTTAAAGCTCTTCAGCTACAAAAAACTTCATGAGTAGTCGTTTAGTAGTTTGTGGTTTCTATCTTAAGTCATTCGAAGCATTAATAAAAAAAATAATAATTAAGTTATTTTAGTATCACGTTTCAATTTTACCATAGGCCGTTAAAAATGTAGTACAATAGATTTCAAAAATATCTAAGACTATTATCAGAGCCAAAACACAAGGCATTAATGATTTCTAAATATTACTCATCTTTCGGAAATATTTATTGCATATTTCCCCTAATGTTTGACGGTATTTGCCAAAAACTGAATATTAAACAAGAGAGAATGTTAGAAGAAAAGTCATCCCTCCTAAAACCTAGTCATAATAAATTATTTAAATAAAGTTGAGACAGTCGTAAAAAACTGTCATTAGCCGACTCCACGCAGCGCGTTTTGTTATTCATTACAAAAACAATAAATATTTACTTAACACCAACAAATATGAATAATAATAATTTGTTTGCCTGTTCAGTGTCGCGGGACCTTTACTGGTCGTGTTTTATACATGTCTCTGGCGCTACGGGAGTTTGATACCTGGTTTTTGGACAGAATCCATTATACTTTCAACCTCAATGGTTGGACCCTGTTGTAATCCTGTCAAAAAATGTACTTGAAAATTACTATATTTGCATAAGTTGGCAATTACTATATTTGAACAAGAATTTAATAAAGTTGGCTGGACAACCCCCGAGCATTCAACTGCAAGTCTTTGGGACTTGGAATAAAATAACTTAAACTATTAAGTCTAACAAGGGGAAAATTGCAATCAATTTTATCGATGGATTTGTTAATGACTATAAATCTTAACCTAAACTTTCTAGAATATTACATGCAATTATGAAAAGAATTACAGATACACTTACGAGAACATTCAGAACTAGACATTTCGGTCAGTAAGTGTTATGATTAATTAAGTGAGCTGAATTTGTATTTACATGACGTGGAATATCCAAGCTATTGGACTTGTGATTGAATATCAATAATATCACCCAGTTATGAATATCCAGTGATTTAATATTAAGTAACCAATATTTCTCTTATTTGTTCAAGATGGTAGTTTGTTAAACTTTAACACTATATTAGCAATTTGAAACATGTTTATGATTGAATTTCAAATGTAACATGAATGTAATGTAAATTTACTTTGGATTCTTGAAAAAAATTCCATTGAAAAATAGATTCATATATACGCTAACTCAGGGAACTGCCTTTCATCGGTGATTTGCGATTAATTATCACGAAAAGAGTAAGTTTTCAAATTTAGCGTTTTATCCGAAAGGATTTAGATTGAGTAGGTTACTTCAAGCATCACTCTAAATAAGGATTTTGCATTAATTTTGATAAATCGCAATTTAATAAAAAGATGAAGATAAAAAATGTTACCCTTATTCTTCTCAATAATTTAAATAACTTTGTGTAAACTTCCTCACCTTATTAATACCTTATCTTGAGGAAGTTTAGTGCAGGAAAATGTAATTTGGAATACTACTTATTAGAAAAAACTTGCCGTATAAGCTTGTCGTACCTCCAAAGTGTGTAACGTAACTGGTGAATTTTCAAAATAAAAATAATAACCCCTGGAGTTATAGAGATTGCCAATTATAACAATTGTCAAAACACAATGAAGGTAAAAGCCAATGTTTAAGGACTTACTAAAGTAGGTTGTAAAATAGACCATTTATTTTATGAATATCAGTTGAGATATCCATATCTTACCGCCTCTTAAATATATCTTTTAACATAAAGCAAATGTATCTAAAGTCTAAAAACATGTACAGCTTATAATGTAACTTAAATTCAAGTCAAAAACGAAATGAGCTACATCTTTCGAACAGCTCCCAGAGTCGGTCTGAAAATGCTTTACATTCCGCGGATGCTCAGACACGTTCTAAGTCTGTAACGCATGCGAGACGTGCGGGCATGACTCACGCTGCGTTCTGCAACTCTGGAGCACCGACTGTAAACACTCAATTACCAGGACGATAACCAGATATCGCCACATGCAACTGTACAGTCGACATCTGGACAGTGTTGATGAGATCACAAGAACAACAGTCTTAAATAGCAATTTACGGAAGTGTTAAATGTTTCAATCTGTATTTTGACTTAAGTAAACAAAGCAAATGTAAAACGTACAAAATAACAATTTAATAAGGCTTCAAAAAAATTGATTAATAATATTATATTCGAAATAAAAAAAACACTTAATTTTAATTTGTTCATAAAATGCAATGCACATGAATACGTAATACTAAAGTACCAGCGTAATTTGAATAAAAAACTAATAACAGAACTTTTTCAAGCAACGTGAATTCTCTAAGTGTATTTATCATTGCTAAACTTTATTTTGTGATTATGACAACAGCTGAATTAATCAATCTGTATTTTGATTTAAGTAAACAAACCAAAAATAATAAGTAAAAATAACAATTTACTTAGGTTACAAACATTTATTGATTAATATAATAAGCTCATAAGCAACTAATAATATTAATGAGTTTATATTACTAGTTACCACTGTACGTGTATGGGTGGGCGGCTGGGTCAATACCACTGAACGTGTGTGGGTGATACACTGTTATTGACAAATTTCTCGTCTTCATTTTATATTCTCAATAAAAAAATTATTCTGAAATAAATGACAAACCATTTATATCATCGAACTTTAAATTAAAATAGTACCATACTTTTTTATGAACTTTTCTTCTTCACGAAATTGCCCCTCTAATTATCGAGTGGCTCTCATAATTTACATGAAATTACCTTTTACTTGATTTGTGAATATATTAAATATTTGTGAATATATGTAGTATTTTGAAATAAATAACGTAGCCTATTTTTTCTTTCTTTTTTAAACGTAATGCAATAAATGTATATTAGAAAAACAGGTCATGATTGAACGTTTTAATGAAGAACGAATTCAACTGTTATACCAACTCAAGGGAAGTTCTCCTTAAGTTGAAGTACTCACTAATTACTAAATTATTTCTTCTCTGCAGGATGATCATTTAGAAAATCAAACATAGTTCGGAGTTTTATTTTAATACGTATAAATGGTTAGTTGTATCCTGTTGGTAGTCAAAGGTACGTAGGGTGGGTGGAGCCTCCCATTAAATTTACCCTAACAACCCCCCCCCCCTCTTGAATAGCTTTTCCTCATCCTACCATCTTGTGAGAAATTAGTGTGCTGGTCGTCTCACCCACACCTCGATATATTACTGACTAATAATTTAAACCATTATAATATTCAAACCATTATGAAATTACTGCACACTTGGCCAGCCCGCATTCTTGTACCAAGTATGACTGATCAAAACTTTAGTCATATAAACAAGAGAACTTATAAAAACTACCAGATAAAGGCTGTCCCATTTCTATTGACAAACCATACACCCAGTCCTGGAGCATCAAACGGCTGATGCACTCTAACCATCAACCTACTCTTTACTCTTCTACGGAACCCATCTAACCAACCTTTTATCTCTACTATTTGTGTTGACGAACGTTTTTGTTCTGTTTCAATCATTTATTGAAGAAACTTTTTAAAAGTGAACCCTGGGCTGAATTACACAGTTTCTTCTAGTGGAAGGTAAGTATTCACGTTTGTAGTATTATTTCTTTGTAATATGTTGTAGGATCTCAATGACTTTGAGACTTTTATTTCGGACATCCTTCAGGATAACCTGAGCTCAGCAGCATACTCCATAATTTAAATATGTAAATCTGAAAAATGTAATAGGATCAGCTCAACGGGTTATAAATTCGGGGCTGGTGACGGAAACTACTATTACGTACAACTAACTTCTTAGATAAAAATTAAAAACTTCTTATCATAAACCATTCGGGATTATCCTAAATGAGAGTATTTTCATGAATATAACAAGTTTTTAGTTTTTAGGCTCGTCCCAACAAACCCAGTGGCTTAACCTTTTTGGAAAGGATAATGTTACTGGATCAATTTTAAACTCAGATTATCAGATGTTACTCATCGAAATAAAAATGGGGTATGACGTTAGACTAACTATGTTATTATGGTTAAAAGTGTTAGACTATAAAATAATATGTTATACAAATGCTCATTACATTGTTACTCAGGTGGTATAGCCAGTCTTTACACAATGGGAAAGCAGTTATTTGAATGGACTTAGCTTGGTGACTTTGTTTTTTTTTTAATTTTTTATTTTATTTAAGTTGTTGAGTCAATCAGTACAGTCTGGTAAGTGTCTTGAATGTGTGACAACTGTTTTTGCAGAACATATTAATGAATGTTCCATATAGACACATCACCTGTTTGAATCAGTTATGGGGTTTAACTAAGTTTCAAACTTAATTTACGATATAAGAACAGTAACTTACGTGGTCATTGAGTGTTTAGCCGAATCACTGAGAGCGATCGGCGCCAAACAGGTGCATGCAGCAGGAGGAAGCCAAGAAGACGGACTCGACCACCTGTGGAGGTGAACACAATTACAAGAGCCAGAGGTTGTCAGGTGTAATTGCTTGTACTGTGTCAGCGTATCAGCCGTGGCTTCAGCACCCACATAATTGCCGACCAACCGGTCTCCTTCTGCTCTTGTTTACCAGAGTGTCATCAGAAAAACGAGTGGAAGATTATGTGAGCTCATTAAATCACTACTAATATGTTGTGCGGATTTAATATCTTAACTGCGAGGAAACCGGTTGGGATTTCTTCCCACGATGTCTTCTTTCTGTCAACAAGTAATAAACTCATGAAGGATGACTCAAGTAATTGCTCATTAAATAATTGACCTTGTTTAAAAATTAATTTGTTATGATGAGTAAACATTGAATTTCTTTTATTTGTTTGTAAAACAGTCCTACTTAGCAATTATTGTTTGATTTTACGCCTGTTAGCAGAACAATTGTTTGTTTTACTAACCATTTATCGCACTCAGAATTGATTTGTTGGAATACCATTTTTACAAATATTGAGTTATTTTAAAGAACCGCTCTTGTATGTACGTGTATGCATTACAAAAACCTTATATTTAATTCCTTATATTTAAAAATTGCTGTATTCAAAGTCTCCGTTTACCTTGAGGTGGCCGTATGGTTACTACTTTTAGGACCATTCACAACGCCAGCAGCAAGTAGGAGAATGCCACAGACTTCTTACATTAGCAATGGAGGGGACGAAACTATGATAAAAATGAATGGTCCCTTGAATAAGGATTTCCCAACATAGAATATCACTAAGGGAACTTTGATGGGCCAAAAGTTTCATTTGGACGACGAAATTCACATTTAATTAATTTGTTTTATGTTTTAATTTTATTTAACGTTCATGGGAAGAAAAATTCTGGGCTAAGAAACTATCTTAAAGCTACCAGAATTAACCAAAATCACCATTATTTAGTTAAATTAGTTTGACAATCTGAGCCAAATTGTAGAACTTCATAAAACCTATAAAAAGGCATATAGATATATAATCATACGTTTGCAGCGTTCACTTAAAATTCATGTTTCTAATTTAGAATAGGTTTTAAACAAAATATTCATATATTTTAGGTGAAAATGAAATTTCAAGTAAAAAAAGCCCTGACTAAATATTTCATACATATATTTTTAGCAATTTATTACTTTATTATTGCAAATTCCCTGTGCAAAGATTTCATTCATTAATATATAATGCTTTTTTTAACAACTAAATGCGTTCTTATTATTACATTGGTGAGGGCTAAGATATAAAGTAGTCAGTATTAGCGAAGATCTAATCGTTTTTACAAAGTTATTGTTGTTTTCATTTTTTTATTATATTTCCGTTTTGTATTTTTCATTATACTAAATTTGTGTATTGTCGTTAAATTTCTTTTTTAATATTATTTAATTTATTGTGTTATTCATTTTGGATAAGTTTATATGTAAATCAGGTTATAAACCACTGTAAATAATAATATAAATTATACAATTCTTATAAATGGAAATAAAAGTGTGTTACTGAAAACAAAAACAGTTAGGCTATTAAAATTACCTTATAAAAAAAAACCAATAGATAAAGTTATCAATCAATTGGCTTTTTTAGTAAAACAATTATTGTCAAAGAAAAAATGTATTGTTACTTATGCAAGTATCATTTTTCATCTTAGAAAATATTAGACATATCTTAGAGAATATTTATTGATGAAAATTACTGGCCATTTGAAAGATTTATTTTGCAAAAGTGACAGTTTAAATTCGGTACATCATTAATTATTGGGCTATTAATAAAACACGTAACTGGAATCCCATTAGTTTGGAGGGCCATAAATCATTATTTTGTCGTTGATGATGTTGGTGAACTTCCAGCAATACATTACGTGATATACGGTAATCCGTGGTTACGTAGTGTCTGCCTTGTTTGTATACAGACTAGCAAACAATGATGCTTACAGTGTCTTTGTATACATACTAGCAAACAATGATGATTACATTACCTTGGTTTTTTTACAGACTAGCAAACAATGATTTTAAGTTGCTTTGTTTGTATACAGGCTAGCAAAAAATGATGCTTACAGTGTCTTTTTGTATATATACTAGCAAAAAATTATGATTACATTACCTTGGGGGTTTTTACAGACTAGCAAACAATGATTCTTAAGTTGGTTTGTTTGAATACAGGTTAGCAAACAATGATGCTTGCATTAACTTGTTTGTATACAGACTAGCAAACAATGATGCGTACAGTGTCTTGTTTGTAACAGACAGACAAACAATGATTCTTACATTACCTTGTTTGTATACAGACTAGCAAACAATGATGCTTAAAGTGTATTGTTTGTATACATACTAGCAAACAATGATAATTAAATTACATTGTTTTTATACAGACTAACAAACAATGATGCTTTACATTACCTTGTTTGTATATACACTAGTAAACAATTATGCTTACAGTTTCTTGTTTGTAACAGACAAGCAAACAATGATTCTTACATTACGTTGTTTGTATAAAGACAAGCAAACAATAATACTTACTGTGTCATGTTTGTAACAGATTAGCAAACAATGATGCTTACAGTATCTTGTTTTGATGATGTATGTCACTAACGACTAATGACTTCTTACTACATGTTCAAATACTACGTGTTGATTAACAGATGCTCAGTTGTCACATTTTGTACGTATGGTAATTTTTAGTAAGGACTAGGTGTACCCGCCCGCTTCGCCGGTCATAATATTGAGTTTTGATTATATCATTGAAATGTGCAGCAACCTTTCAGTTTACACAGTATCCAATCTACAACAGCTGATGTTTTGTGTAGTTTACTACTGTACTCAATTATTTTTTTAATTTTGAAAGTTTTGCCTACCACAATTTTATTCTATTTGTTTTTATTTAACAGCTGTTAATCAAATAAATCACTCAATTAATATAGCTTCACAAGAAATCAAAACATAAAAATATAAAGGGTATAATTTTGACACATTTAAAACCCACAGCTGATATTCTTTTTATATTTGACTTATTATACCTTCATGCATCCTGCTAGTTGATTAACATTGAAACTTTAGAAGTCCAAGGGATGGAGCCCTGAGGGATTAAAGAAACGGGAATAGGACAGAAACCTTCCCTGGGGTATATAGAACAACTTCCCCAAGTTTCATGGCGATCGGCTGGACGGAATGGTAGCTCATAAAGGATAGACAGACAAACAAACATACATTGGATTTTTTATACATATATATATATATATAGATAAATTAGTGTTTTGTGAATCAAGCGCGGGTTAATTATTTAATCTCAAGTAGCCAACCTCCTTTCTAATTATGTTTTATGAAAAATCTATCAGGATTTTTCAAAATTAAATCGTTTTGAAGTTTGGAAATTTATGTCACTAATCAAACTTTCCCACAGGAGAACGCTATTACATGAAAACACAGAAATTATTGTAATAGATTTTGATAAATTTGGATTTTCTTTAAAGAATTGGATAGGCAAATACTCAGGAAGATTATCTTCAATAAATCCGCAACTAGACTTAATATGTTTATGTTACACTTCTCGTGGTAAATGAAGAATGGATGAGAAACCTTTGAAATTACAGGTGTAGCCTCTTGACCCAGGGAATTTTGTCAATAAGTAGGCCTACCAACAAGTAAAGGAGTTAAATTGTTTAAGGAGCAAGATTACATGGGATGGAAGACGTACAAAGGTGAATATAGAATTAACCAAGAAAAACTAGCTTTTAATAACAGCGGAATATTCCTCCTTTAAATGTCAGGAAAGAAATGCTCAAAACTTACGTATTGTATGGTAGTGAATATTGGACTAAAGGAGAGAGTGATTGGACGAGGCTGCTGGCGTCACAGAAGAATGTTACGAGTGAGCTTGCCGAAAGGGAAACGAATGAGGTAGTTTTTGAAGAAGCTGAAGAACATAGACAATTAATGAGAATCACTAAATAACAGAGAGCGGGTCATCGAACATGGACTACATCAGTAAGATTACCAGAGATAAGGGATGTGAAACATATCACTAACTAAAGTGGAAGGCGGAAGAGAGGAATGAATGGAGAAGTGCTGCCATCCAACTTCAGGGTTGAAACACAAAAAGAAGAAGAAAAAGTTCCATCTTGTACAGAATACGCAATATGCTTTATAGCTGAATGTAAAAAAGCAGTTCACGTGGATTTGAACACTCTTAGAATAGAACAAGTTACCTACTCAGTAATTGGACCATGTTCAACAATGACGGTGTCTGCCAATGCGACCTGAACAAAGAACCCCCCCCCCAACCTTCCTTGAGCTAATTGGGCTAATCAAGTCATGTGAACAGAATAGAACTAGTCTCCAGGTTGAAGGCCTGCTCTCTTATATATTATGTGTATACTGCACATTCGGTAGCGTAGCTAGTTACTTCTACTAAGGAGAGAAGTTCTCAGTTCGATCCCAACCAGACATAATACATTTTGAAAGGGATTAGCTGATAACCACCGGCTGTTCATTTTCCTTTGTGTTATTTTTTAAAACGACATTTTCTGAGGAATAGTAGGACTTTGTATCAAAGTGTACATACACTCTACTTATAGCTCATATCTTGACATTTTAAGTCTTCAAAACTCATATCTTGACGTTTGGTGTCTTAAAAATAAATAAATGAAATATAAAATAATCAAGGGTCACGTTGTTCTTCAGCCTTGGCCTGTGACTCGTGAATGCATCAACAGCAGAAAAATATTTAAAAAAATAAGAAAAATTTCTATTGTACTACTTTTTTTACCATGTAAACAAATCAAACTGTTTCAAATCCATGCATAAAATACACAAAGTTTACACCAATAAAAAGTCTATAAACGTAAACGTATATTATGTGTATCAATTGGTCGGTAGCGTACTTGGTTTTAAAAGCTAAAGGTCCTCAGTTCGATTCCGATCAGAATAAAAACAAATTTTAAAATGGATCCGCTATAACCACCGACTGTTCATTTGTCATTGATTTCGTTAAAGACACTTTTAAGGAATAGTCTGACTCAGTTTTTAACAATGAATACATTCGCCCATCTACACACGACACATATGATGTTTCCTTCCGTTCATGGAATTTGCAAAGTCAATATGAGACACAATGTAAACAAATAAATTCCCTTATTTAAACTGTAAATACTGTAACCCATACGATGGACAGTTTTATAATATAAATAGTATAGATATAATTGCGTTGCGTTCAGTCCTAAATTAATGTATTGTATGAAAAGTTTGTAAATATCTTAATATAAAATAGTTTATTTACCAACATTTCATATAGTATATTACTAAAAAATAACATACAACATATGTTTGTATAAAAAAATACAAATAAGTTGCAGAAACTTTTGCATCACTGTTTCAAATTTTCCTTTCGTTTGTTTTGTTTGGAAACAAAGCATATTATAACATTCTTCAGTTAATTTTCCAAAATTTTCCAATTTCATCCTGATTTTTTAATTTTTCTTTCTTCAGGAACATCCTTCAAAAAATTAAGTAACTTTAAAAAAAGATAAAGGAAATCTGTTAAGCCGTTGTCAAGTGTTTGAATGAAAACGAATTTCAGGTACTCATTTTTATATATTAAGATATACTTGTACGTGTTTTTATATATTAAGATATACTTGTACGTGTTTTTATATATTAAGATATACTTGTACGTGTTTTTCTTAGCTACTGTGTTGTATTGAATAATAACAATGATAACACAAATAAATGAACATTAACTCAGTCAGTTTTGGTAATATGAACTCAGTAATTTTACCAATATGACTGATTTGAAATTAATTTTCCATTTTTTTTATTTAATTTATTATTGTTTGGAAGGAAATGTTCATAAAACTAGTCATCTGTTCGTAAACGAATCATCTGGTCATAAACTAGAATCATAAATGTAGACATTTGGGGACATAAAGTTACAGATGCTGGCAATATCCTCGGCCATTTTCTCTTTTACATCAAAGAGTGTAATGTAAACAGTTTTGGAATATTACATTATTAGTTTATTACAGTCTTAACATGGTAAAAAGAAAATATAAGGGAAAATGTTAAAAGGAGGACTATAATAAGTAGAATTTGGACTTACAGGGTTAATGTCAACACAATTGTTTAAATAATTAAATTATTTTGTTATTTCTTTTATACGTACAGTTTTTAAAATATGCAGCTTTTACTATTCTTATCCTTGACCTTCGTTTCAGGGCAGATGTAACTGAATTTGTACGTTTGAACATGAAAAATGCAAATGCTGATTGATTTTAGTTTTAAAATGTTAAAACATGTAAAAAATAACGGAATGGCTTTGAACGGAAGTATTAGGTTTATGAAGTTGACTGAACACCATTTTAAAAGTAAAAACTGTGATTAGTTTATAATAAAGTGTATTTTTATCATAAATTAATCGGCAATTTACGGTTTTAATAATATTAACTTCCCTCACTTTAGTTTACTTTGTTCATTACTTACTTCATTATATATATATATATACATATAAATATATGGGTTAAGGAAGTTTAATTGATATTTATTATATATATGAGTAATTGCCAACTTTGCAGAAAACTTGGGACTTTACATCCAATAACAAACGCCATATGGGATATAAATATATATCAAATTAAATAAAAATTTATAGTTAAAAAGAAAATAAAGAAAGCACTAGTTCATGGTTCATACTGGGATAGAGAAAATTAATATGATACAAGAGAAAATATTTCGTTTGTCCTATATTTTCTAAAATTTGCAGAATATAAATCGGCCAAACAACCAAACGACAAACCAAAACTAAAAATTTAAAAAATATATTACTGACTCTGAACCAATTCTAAAGTAGACGTTTAGCAGCTCACTGGCTCCAGCAGACATGTGTAGTTACACTGTCGTATCGGTTCCACAGCTAATTATCATTTTATTATTATAAGGCTTCTATGGTTGTATCCATGGTGCGCATCAACTGGTTTGAAGTTGCAAAAAATAAAGTAGGGATATTATTTATAACATAAAAATACTGTGACAGAAATATCATGTTTACTTCAGTATCAGAGAAGGGATGATAAATAATGACCGACAAGTGGAGGATGCACTTGAAGAATTTTGGGGGATCAAGAATAATTTAAAGCTCTGAGTTTAAATTATATATGTGTGTGTTTTATGTGGAACTTTTATTACCACGAGAATAAACAGTATAGTATAACAGTTTCTGAATTGCGACCCATACTAGTAAAATCAAAACTGGACCAACTGAGAGTGGGCGGGAAGGCACCGCACTAAGGAGGACGATACAGAACAAAAAACACAAGTTGAATGGCAAAAATATTATTTATTATTTTTAAAATTTTAAAAACATTAAATTTAAAAACTTTAAATAAATATTAAGTGACAACAACAAAAATTTAAACATTTAAAGACAAAACGGACTGTTGACCATGTGTGAAAAGTTACATTATTTATCAAAAGTTACAGGAATTTATAAATATATATTAATAAATGGCCTCCAGGCAAATAAAAATAAATAAAAAAAGAAAACAAAATCGACAAATATCAACAGTACAAGTGTTTCAATAAAACGCAAATCAAAATCGGTTAGGCCTAATAAAACATTTTATAGCAAAATATACATAGCTCTGAAAAACATAAAAATAATAAATTTATAATAACAATGCACACATACAAGAATAAATAAATAACTAAAGTACACGAATGAAAAAACTACAACAAGAAAATAATTCCTAACAATAAGTACAAATAATTTAATAAAGAACTTATAAAGACAAATTTAAAGATACATAAGCAGCTGACAGTACGGGGACTCGGGCCTAAAAACGGAGGTTTGCCAGTTTTAAAAAGTTACAAAATAAAAAAAAACATTAAAAGTTAGATTACACCGAAATCCTGCTCTCCCGGTATTACTGGAATTAGTATTTAATCACTAAATGAACTGCCCAATAATCCAATAAGTAATAATAATAATAACCTTTTTTATTGCGTCAGACAATATATTGTATTGCAATAGTCATAGTAAATTAAATATTTTCCATTCATTCATGCCATCAAAGTCACTTTAGAACAAACAATTTTGCATTCAGAGTCATCCATTCGAATTCTATCCAATATACAGCTCTGGTCTGTGTGTTCATAGGGCCTCCCAGTTGTGTGCCATAAACGCGTCTGTACATAAAATGCTTCTGCAATCAGAACTTGCTTCAGACGCGTTCTGAATGCCGTGAGCATTGGGGCACTTTTGATCGAATTTGGCAGACTGTTGGCAAATTGGGCTCCTGCCTGTGAAGATACTGCCTCATGAACTACCGTTCTGTGTTTACCAGTTCCGTAACTGTCCGTAAGAGTGTATGTCACTACCTCTTCTGAGATTGCACTTTGATTTGAAAAAAATGCACGTATTCAAGATGTAGAGACAGGGTAATGTCAACAGTTTCAAGCTACTGAAAGCTGGTTTGCACGACTCTCATGTGCAAGTTTGCGATGGTTCGAACTGTGTGTTTTTTTTTTCTTTTTTTTTTTTTGTTTTTTTTTTTAAGAAAGAAAATTCTATAGAAGTGTGCGTTTGTTCAACCTTCCCACAAGGTCAATCCATAGGAGAGGTATGGGTAAATTACTCCGTAATAAGCCGTCATCAGTACCTGAGTCGGGCAGTATTTGGATAGTTGTCTCAAGACATAGATGCCTGAGGTTAGTTTTGAACACACACTGTCTACGTGAAAACCCCATGTCAACCCTCGATCCAGGTGTATTCCAAGGGATTTTGTCGAGTTGACCTCTTCAATCTCAGTCTCATCCAACATGACTGGGATATTGTAAATGGCAGCTTATAATATTTAGTCACTGTTATTTAGCCTATGAATACATAAGTTAAATAATTAAATAATATGTTTTAAATGGTCTTTTTTACTTAATTATGATTTTTGTTACAGGTAATTGCAGTTCCATTTCGATTGGTCTGTAAGTAGATAATCTTAATAAGTTGAATCTTAAAAACCCATGTATTTGAATTAATTATTTGATTTCAGAATTTCATGACAATCAAATTAACTAAATTATTTTTACTGTTTCCAAATGTTTTAAACATGTTAAAAGTAAAGTATGGAATTTAATATTTCGACTTTGCAGCTGCAGTAAAGCCATGCTATACTTGCTGAGTATTTTACGAAAACCTGACGAAGTCTGACGTAATTGATGATGGCAGCATTACGTCATGCAGCTGAAATGTGTATTGTTTCATAAGTCTTAGCACAAATATTCTTCTTTTAGTTGTATGTAATGAAATGTATTATTGCTATAGTCTACTTGATATTAAGGGAGCCGTTTGTCTCTGCGAAAAACACCCAAAACATTGGTTTCTATTTCACAGATTCGGTTCTTATTAATGATCGTATAGCAACATTTGAAAGGTGAAGACGTATTTTAGAGGATCGTAAGTTACTTTTTTTTAAATATAGAATGTTTTTATAATTGTTTCATAGACACATATGTGAAACTTTAAATGTCATTCTGGATAATTGCACATAAGAAAACTCATCATATCATCTTTTTGTTCACTAGAATGGACATTTAATAATCATAAAGTCTTCGCTATAACGCGTTATAACAAGACACACGAACCGTACAGTTGAAATAGGAAAGCGTGTTTTGGCCCACTGGTGGTATAATGGCATTGCTACTATAGGACTGTCAACTGCCATCGGTGGTTTGACAATTTGGGAAACGGTCACCTTTAAAGATTGTACATGCGTATTCATTCACTCCGTTGTTATTGTATTACCCTTCTTTTGCCAAGCACAGTTTTGAAGCTTGTGATATAAGGTGTAATTTTGACGTAAAACTGTCGTAAAAGTCTATCAAAAACTTACGTAATAACAGTTTCCACGTAATACTCTAGGTTCCATAGTTGCCCTGGCTATTGGGCTATTAATAAATGGCCCTTTCTGAGGAACAATCGCACTCAGATAGTAACCAGACTACACAGGTCAACCACACTTATACTACACTCAAGTAATCATTCATATTTTATTTAAAGTACGCTCAAAGTTGTGTCGGCGTCTCAAATGTAAGAATATGTGTTTCGCCCTTTTACCATATAGTATTTGGTTAAATGTAATAGACCTGTGAGTGTTTAGAGCTAACTAATTTTAGTAATAATTGACTCATCAATTAGTAAATTTAGTGGTGTTCGAGCAGCAGGTGGCCGACCGTTCTTAGGTGTCAAGACTAAGTCTGAGTTAGACGTAGAGGAGATTTCAATACTGGCCTGAACTGGAATTATTTATTAGTAATGACCAAATTCCAATACACTGGCTTTAAAATAATAATTATATAAATAAAATATCGTTCACAATCAATCACTTCATACTAAGTTAATCAAATATATTTTGAACAAACACCTAAAGTTATAAATATACAACTGTAAATCTTAGTTAGCTTCAATTCCAGAAAGTAACGACTATAAAACTGTCTTTGATGTATACGACGCACACGACGTCGCCACTGTCAATGACCCCAACCGACAGTTTGACAACGATACGACATATTCAGAGCTACTTTGTGTCTTGGCTTTATTTAAATACATGGACTCCTTTATTTTTTTAAATACAGTCCAAACATGATGTATACAACTTCTTGAAATACTTTTAAGTACCATCAGAGATTAAATAATTATTTCATCTAATGTCGACGATGAACACATTGCATTTCGTTCTTTGACTGTGCTGCTAGCACAGAGTAAAGCATAAGAAAAATTCTTAATCTGTGTCCTGTCCTCAACAAGTCGTGCGACTTGCTACGTGAG
The DNA here is from genome assembly GCA_035578905.1 of Stictocephala bisonia. Taxonomy (NCBI): domain Eukaryota; kingdom Metazoa; phylum Arthropoda; class Insecta; order Hemiptera; family Membracidae; genus Stictocephala; species Stictocephala bisonia. The sequence continues at coordinate 949,598 of JAQJVL010000233.1, forward strand.
TGCACCAAAGATACGTTCGATGACGTTGAAAGAAATTCGTTTTTGGCATTGTTTCATAAGCAAAAGGTTTTCAATTCCAAGTTGACCAAAGTCATAATACATTTTTCTGACGTGACTGTACATGGCTCCCGTCGTGACTGTACATGGCTCTTGACGCTAATTTATAACTAATTGAACTAACTAACGTCAAATATTTGTTTAAAACTTTAAAACATTCACCAGTCCAATGCCTAGCCTCCCTCCATTCGACCTGTGGCTCTCGTTTGAGTATCACTGTATCGGAAAACCGTCGAAAGTGTCGGTCATTAAACAAATTCACGTATTTTATCAATCATTATCTTGATTTTTACAAATTAAATAAATAACTTGTTTAAACATAACAGCTTCATTTAAGTTATGTTTTTAATTCATGAAATACTAAGCCAAATTATGCACTAAGTAAATTCTTTTAATTTTTTAAAGATATTTTAAATTCGTCTACCAAGGTTAAATTGAATCTCACATTTTAAATTGTTTCATAGAGAATCAAAAATAGTTAAATATTGTAAAGGACTTTTATGTAGATGCCATATATGAAATACATGTCAATCCAGACTACACTGGTTGACGAAAAGAAGGTCATTTATGTACTTTTGCGTTGATAAAAAATATGTTAGTTCAAGAGTAACATAAAGTATAGATTTTCCCTTTTTAATGGAACAAAAAACCTTTTTTGAATTTTTGTATTTGTTCAATAAAAGGGAATTGAATTCTTGCGTAAAATGCATCCATTATAACCAACGTTCAGATATTAGTTTTTAGTAGGATTAGAAAAGCATTTCTTCAGATTTTATTTGTTATTATGTTTTTATTTTAACTACCAAAAATTATTAAATCAAACATAAAAAGAATATTACGTTTTATCAAGTATCAAGTATATTTTGGTACTGTATATACGAGTATTTAATGGTTTCCATCCATAATATTGTTATTTAGTTTTATTTAGGATTTTAACTAAAATATAAATTATTTTTTGGGTTTTATTAAGACTACAAATAAAATAATTGTGCCCTAGAACATGTTAAAATCATTGAAACCCTAAAATAGTTTATATAAAACTATTAAATATAAACTACTACTATTTTATAGTAAAAATCTAGCGTTTTAATGTACAAAGAGTTTTAAAAATACAATTTTAAGATTTTTCTCTAATAGACTTTTGAGAAATTAGACCTAATGCTAGACATTGTATAAAATGTGTTATACAATATCTTTCTTTTGGATTGTTTTGAAATCTGTTTGGTCCATTTTTAGTTACACCTTTAACAAATGACTACAATTTTAAATGCAATTTAACGGTGGCCTAATTATTCTAATTATATTGTAATAAGAAATAAATTCTGCTTGGTGGCTTAGTGGTTGAGGCTTCGGACTGCGGAGATTCCAAGGTTCGAACCCCCACTGAGCCAACGGTCGGTACTTCACTCGGTTAATAAAATTCACGTACAGGCCTGCAGGACCATGTGGACTGGTGAGTGACGTTAAAAAAAATAATAATAATCAAATTGATTCACAGCCATAGCATGGCAATCTACCACCATTTCATTTAATGTAGAATTATAGTAAATGTGAACTTAAACAAAACAATTCTAGCGAAATTGTTTCGGCGGAAGAGTTTACGAACCGTAAAACACAGTTGTGGCCGTAGAATGCAGCTTCAAGGTCCAGTAAGTCGACCAAACACAATAACAGCTTGGTCTGACTGTTGGATCACTCTTCACCGTGGACAGTGATTGTAGCCACTCAATGATATATCATTACCACCTACGTATGGTAGCATATACACTACAATATATTGTTTTACAACGCTGTAAAGTGGGATGGAAACTAAATTTATTCTACCGTCAGCAGTTTAGTTGCAAATAAAAATGTGTAAAGTCATTAAAATGTAAAAAATGTAGTTCAGTTGACATTTCTTCATAAAAAAAGTCAAGTATGTAGCACAAAGTTTGTATTTAAATATATAAAACTAGGTCGGTACAATTAACACTTACTCCAGTGTCATTTTTTTCAAGAAACCTTATTATTACGCTAACATTGGGTCCTTACCGTTATCGGGACATTGGGTTCTTACCGTTATCAGGACATTGGGTCCTCACCGTTATCAGGACATTGGGTCCTTACCGTTATCAAGACATTGGGTTCATAACATTATCAGGACATTGGGTCCTCACCGTTATCAGGACATTGGGTCCTTAACGTTATCAGGACATTGGGTCCTTACCGTTATCAGGACATTGGGTCCTTACCGTTATCAGGACATTGGGTCCTTACCGTTATCAGGACATTGGGTTCTTACCGTTATCAGGACATTGGGACCTTACCGTTATCAGGACATTGGGTCCTTACCGTTATCAGGACATTGGGTCCTTAACGTTATCAGGACATTGGGTCCTTACCGTTATCAGGACATTGGGTCCTTACCGTTATCAGGACATTGGGTTCTTACCGTTATCAGGACATTGGGGCCTTACCGTTATCAGGACATTGGGTTCTTACCGTTATCAGGACATTGGGTCCTTACCGTTATCAGGACATTGGGTTCTTACCGTTATCAGGACATTGGGTCCTTAACGTTATCAGGACATTGGGTCCTTACCGTTATCAGGACATTGGGTCCTTACCGTTATCAGGACATTGGGTTCTTACCGTTATCAGGACATTGGGACCTTACCGTTATCAGGACATTGGGTCCTTACCGTTATCAGGACATTGGGTCCTTACCGTTATCAGGACATTGGGTTCTTACCGTTATCAGGACATTGGGACCTTACCGTTATCAGGACATTGGGTTCTTACCGTTATCAGGACATTGGGTCCTTAACGTTATCAGGACATTGGGTCCTTACCGTTATCAGGACATTGGGTCCTTAACGTTATCAGGACATTGGGTCCTTAACGTTATCAGGACATTGGGTCCTTACCGTTATCAGGACATTGGGTCCTTACCGTTATCAGGACATTGGGTCCTTAACGTTATCAGGACATTGGGTCCTTAACGTTATCAGGACATTGGGTCCTTACCGTTATCAGGACATTGGGTCCTTAACGTTATCAGGACATTGGGTCCTTAACGTTATCAGGACATTGGGACCTTACCGTTATCAGGACATTGGGTCCTTACCAATTACTGAATCATAGTATTCAAACAGAATGGTAAGAAAAATATAAAACATGTTCAATGTACATACGTTGTTTAACTGTTTGGATGAAGACTCTTTGATCAAGAACGCTTCCAAATGGAAAGTAATATTCTCCTCAGATAGTGATTTTTTTGTTTTTTTAGCATATTTTTTTGCCCATCCTTACATAATTGCTTATTTATCTGGGGTAGAAATAGCTTTTCATGACCTAGTTAGTAGGGAAGGTAGGTGGTTGTACCTTTTGAACTCACATAAAGTTACATTCTCGTTGGAAGCTTGGGTGTAATCAATTTATAGTCTAGATTGTAAATTTGGTTTTATAAAATATGTGTTACAAGAATTAAATAATATGACTCATATTTTGGGAATATATTGTTTTTTAATTTAATGATATTCAAATAAATGCAATAGATTGTCGTAGAAAATTGAATACAATAAAGTACTAGCTATTATGTTTTCATATAAAATGAAAGAACTATCTGTGGACTGTCCAATAGCTGTTCAATGCATGACACATTTCCCACCAGTGAAGTTTGTAATTTCCCAATTCATAATTATTTATCCCATACGTAATTATTTCCCATTCATTTCAAGTCTTGTATTTAATGGGAAATATTTTATGTGTTTAAGTTAACTTATGTAATATTTTAAGGAATATTTTAAATGAGTGCTGTTTAGAAAGCAAATCATCATTTTCGTATTTACATGTATTAATAGCAACACTAATTAAACCACATATCTTGTTTATTTCACAAACGAGTAATAATTAAAAATGGATATTTTCAATTCCTCTTTTAGTAGGTAACTTTAAGCTTCAATGCAATCATAGAATGTAATGAATGTTTTTTTTATCCAATTAATTAATTTGTAGATTTATTTAATTTTGTAATTTTGACCTTTTAAATTTGTTTATGTTACACATCAATTTATATTTTTAATAAATGTTTTGCTATTTTAATTTATTTGTATATAATAGGTTTACATTTGAACACCTACACCAACACAGCGAGTTATGTTATGTTTACTTATTTTTACAAATTTTTAATTTTAACAGTATGAATATTAACGTGAGGGTTATTTCTGTAATACATTATTATATTTACAAACATTTATATAACAATGTGCAACCAATGGTAGTTTGTTTTGTATTTTATTGGGACCCAAGACTGTAAATGTTTAAAATAATAAATATTCTTACTTAGATTTAATTTTTTGCCACTTCGAAGACGAATTTGGCTTAGTCATATTTAATTTGCATTAAGATGCAATTATATTGTACTTTCATAAATCAAAGTTTAAATTCAAATGGACGTTTTTTGCCAGTGCTTTGTTAACAGTTCGCGACTGACAATCGTCAACTCAGCTGTTTGTTGCGGGTGATCAAAGGAAGTCACGGCTGAAATGGTTTCTGGATGAGAAATCACAGAAGACTCATCGTTATATTAAGACAGTCTGATAACGATGGTTCGGCAAGAATTGTTTGCAACAATAAAAATACCCAATTACTGGTATCAAGTTTGCACAACTGTGAATGTCATAATTTCTTAATAGTGCATCGCTATTACTGGTTTTCAAAGTCCAATGAGGAAAATATCTTTTTATTATCAATGTGATATCATTTTCATATTTGTAAACAACCTCAAACTTCAAAAATACATTAAACACATTTCAACGCTAGTTGTTTTTATACATGGTGGATGAAAAGTAACTTGCAGCCCCACTAACTTTTTTAATACTACAAATATTTTATTTCAGTTTGTGGTAACCTTCTTAGATATAAGGGGCTACATTAATGAAAGCATTTTTAAATGTTCCACCTGAAGGGGGCTGGGCGTGGGGGGAAACTAACAATTTTTAAAAAGCAACCCCTATCATGTGACCCCTCTGATAAAAGAGCTTGGTAAGACGAGAAAGTTAACATAAAGAACAGTGAAATCGGACCACCCAAAACAAAATGGCAGCCAAGTAAACTAAATAGCTGAAAAGTAACTTGCACCCCCTCTAATTTTTAAATACTGAAAATATTTAATCTCAGTTTGTGGCAACCTTCATAGGTTTGAGAGGTTAAATTAATTAAATCATTTTAAAATGTCCCCCCTGAAGGGGACGGGGGTTTGGGGGACTCAATTTTTTAAAAATAACAACGCCTATCGTGTGACCGCACTGATAAAAGATCTTTGTAAAACGATAAATTTAATATAAATAAAAGTTAAATAGGACCATACAAAACAAAATGGTGGTTAAGTAATAAGAAATGGCTGAAAAGTGTTTTACAACTCCCTGTAATATTTTATTATTAAAGGAGTTTGATTTCACTTGAAGCAGTATTTTGCGTAATTAAAGATTTGGTTACTCAATATTAAGATTTGTAAACTCCATTTTAGGAAGGAGGTGTTGAGGACAGCTCCTAAAATTTGAAAAAATCATGTGATATCTCATTTATGATATTATGGTTACTCATAATATTGAGTAACCGAACCTTTAATTGTGCAAAAATATTGCTTCAACTGAAATCAAACACCTTCAATAGTAAAATATTACAGAGGGTTGTAAATCACTTTTAAGCCACTTATTTTTACTTGACCACCATTTTGTTTTTGATGGTCGGATTTAAATTTTCTTTATATTAAATTTTTCGTCTTACTTTTAAAATTCTTACATTAATTTAGCCCCTCATATCTAAGAAGGTTGCCACAAACTTAAATAAAATGTTTTAGTATTAAAAACGTTAGAGGGAGTGCAAGTTACTTATCAGCCACCCTGTATAATTCATCTATTTACTTTGCTGTGTTTATGTCTACCCACACACACTAAGGTGTAACCGGCCCAAGTTCTAAATTCAAATAATAGAATCGTTTTAAGGATTTATTTTTGCTGAGTGGTGGTCGAATACGTATAATTACACAAATAAAATGATCGCTTTTGATAAACTAACAACCTTCAATTTCCAACAAATGTCCTCCTGTGTAAACGACAACTACAATGATGAAATAAGAGGGAATGATTATACTGTATCTATTAGAGTTAGTTTATTTTATGGAGGTGAAATATTGCTCTGTATCATCAGCTATTATCAATGAGAGCCTAAAGGTCGCCATCAGGACATTGATGGAGATAAGTTGATGTCAATAACTTAGTAACAAGTCTTAACTAAAAATAAGTATATTTTAAAGAAGGAAGTAAAGATATAATTATTGGGTATTGCAAACAAAACAACATTTAAAAAAAATTACATGCCTGTTGAAATGGGTCTGCAGACCTGTGTGTGAACACCACTCAAAAAGTGAAGTACAGACTGTTGTCTCAGTTTGGTATTGGAAATTTAAAACTTGGATCTCATAGAAAGAAGCCTTGGCCGCTGAGTTATTACCATATTACCACGCCAGCATATTACTTTCGTTTTAGTTCAAAGATATACCAATACCACTGCTCGTGTATGTGTGGGTGGTTGGGTCAATACTTTTGTACGTGTATGTGGAAGTGTTACTACCACTGTGTGTGTACCAACATTACCTTAAGTGTGTGGGTTTGTAGAGGATTATCAACATGTCACCATCAGAGTTCTTATGGGTTGACACATTAGGACTTTCGAAGTGAAACAAATATTTAATTTGGTTAAACTAAATAATTTAGAGTAGATACAAGTTTGGGATTTTGTCTTTTGAATTAAATTTCAATTTAAAAAGTGAAATATAAAAACTGGGATGTTACTTTATTAGATAGATCTATGTTTTGAAGTCATACATTGTATACAAGCGTGTAAATCAAGTACAAAGATCTAGGGTTTACCTTTCCTATAGTTGAATTTAAAGCTGGAAAAAATATTTGTCAGATTTGATTTTCTTAAACATTTTCAGCAATACTTAATTTTGTTACAGTTTTCCTCGTCAGGTTTTAACCCAACGTTTACTAAGTGAGTCAGTAACCCCCTTTCCTAGACCGGGGGGGGGGGGTCCTGGTGAGGAGATACCGGTAAGAGTCACAGACAACAAAGTACATCTTGTTAACAGACGTTTCGTGACCGAAGAACAATGCCCCCGGCTTCACTTATCAACGGAAGACGGTAGACCTCTTAAGGATGACTACATTTCCGAGTCGAAAGCCCCACTTTGTTAGACATGACCTCAGTCAACGTCAAGTGGTCGGAGGGAGGGGAGGGGAAGAATGTGGAACTCTATGTGAGAGGCTCGGCTGGAGAGGAACTCGGAGAATTCTTATGGTAATACGAAGTAAGCTAACAGTCTCGTAATGAAGAAAAACTTAACACGTTTGAGAATAAAGTTGAAAATCCAGTTCTGAAGAATGCATGCAATCCCATTATTTATCGTATTAATCCTTTATTTGGCTCTTCTATTAGCTCTTTAAATTAGCATTTTCTGTACAATATGCATTTTGTTTGAATTTTTATTTGTTCTATAATATACAATATTTTTACAATTACTGTGTCAATTAAAATATCAAGTTCATATGCTTGAAAAGTGAATTAGTAACTTGGCTGAACATTATAAATATGATTTTTTCTGGGATTTTCCAACGCAACAGTCAGGGGGGTCGGTCACCAGGGAGGCCTATGGTGATCCAAGTAATATACAAAGAGCTAGAAAATGTAAAAATAAACCAGAATGTATAGTTTGTATCCGGTAACAATCTCAATTCAAAACAGAATAAATTTAAAAACGTATTCAATGTTTTAAGGTATGATTATAATCTACGTACAACTTGATGTGTTGTTAAACCATAGGAAAGGTTACTGACATGATATTGTAGAGAGGAGGGAGGTAAATAAAATGATCTTGATGCGTACTGAAGTGGGTCAAACGAAATAAATAAGGGGGAGTCTATATACTACTGATAACGTAAGGAGAGCGAATAAAATAATTGAAGTAAGCAGTACAAATTTTAGTTTTTAATATAAACACCTTATAATATTATGGCTTATTTGCAACTTTCATAATACCTTTTCATTATCTGTGGTTTTAATCCCTGGGCTGCACGATAAAATAATTGTAGGCCTTTAATAGTTACTGTTCTCCGTCAAACAGCTCAAAATGGTTGATGAAGATTAATAACTAATCAAACATGTTTCGCTATAAGAAAAATACTATAAGCAGCTACAAACGTGAAGTTGAAGTCACTATAGCTTTCGTATATAATTGTTTTATGTGTGTTTTATTTCAAGACAAACCCAATGGCTGACTTCAACTTCACATCTAGTATTTGTTTATACCAAAACGTGTACTATTAATGAACTTTCATCAACCAGGTTGAGTTTTTTGACGGAGTACATTGTGTATTATTTTCTTTAAATGATATAACACCGACTGTAAGTGATTATATTGTTTCTAAACGTTCAAGCAATAATGCTGAGTAAATACGTAGCGTTAAATTAACAACAATTAGTTAGACAGCGGCTATTGTTTTGTTTATAAAGTATATTCTATCTTCATTATATGTTTTACATTTTAAGATCATTTTCCGTGGGCAAAATAAAAATTAATAAAGATTAGAGATTATTTAATAGTATCATAAGCTTTGATCATAAAATGTATTATTCAATTTAAATGTATACTCCTATCTGTGTATTCAAATTTTTTACTCCTACATGTTAACAATTATTGTAGAATTGATAAATTAATTGCAAGGGTAAGTTTTTTTATAAAAATTAAATATTAAATTCATTTAACCACGCTCCTTCCTAATTCATAGAATAAACTAAACTTATTTTATTTTATAATTAATGGTAAAATGACCACAATAAATGGTGAAAAATATAAGTATTTTGAAAATGTATATAAAATTACCTCAGTACGATATATATCAAAGTAATTTACAATACGTGACATTTTGATGTGGGTGAGTTGTGGGAAAACGAATGTGGTAGGTCCGTCGACATGAATGATGTCAGCTGATATAAATACTGTACTAGCGATGAGGTGACCTTGACTTTGAACGCCTCCTCAAGGTCACTCTTGCGAAACGTCTTTGTAAACATGAACACATAACAGCTATTATTCAGTGTCGCATTAATAATTACTGTCATTATTTACTATTTTATGTTAGTATCATCTCATTTGTGTGTCACAAATATGTATAACTATAATTAATGACATTGTTTATAACAATTAGCGTTTTTATATAGTATTTTCACTCTAATACGTTGCTTTTGTGTTAAATTTATATTTTTCTTCACATAGTTAATGAAGTTAAGTGTCGGCCATGTCTATTTTAATCCCATAAGAACAATGTCATTTTGGAACCGGACATACGATCACATGTATCCAAACCAAACAGTTATTTTTAAACGATTTTTTCCAAACAGATGGGATTAAATTGAGCGTTGTCTTTGATTTGCAAATACCTGATAAGTTTAATAGAAAAATTTTAGTTTGAAGTTTTTCTTGTCACCTATTTTTTTAAACGAGTCGTATCTATTTAAAATATCAAAAGCAAATCCAATGCGTAATATGAAAACGTTTTAATTAAACCTCATACACAAATTTTGGTCAAGAAAAACCGAAAAAATTTGGATTCGCAAATAAAATTGTTCGTAAGATTTAAAACTAGCATGGCCGACAGCCTCTGCTAACTCTTAAGTCACGTATACGAAGACTATAGTTTTTGGATTAATTTTAAATAAATTATCATCAATCGATGTTAGTGATAATATCAACCTTTTCCTCTCTGAATAAAATACATTCTTTTAAATACAAAGAGTTAGTATTAAAATGTTTGATAAATATGGGTGTTCCAGTTATAAAAATAAGGAACTGAAACCGCCTAAATAGCTAATTTGTAAAAGGGCTAACTACAAAATATATTTATTTTTAAAATTAGATAAAACTCATAAGTATTTCTTTTCCTGTTTGTATAAAAACAGTTTTAATAAGTTTTCCCTTTAACTGTTATCATTCCTAATATTAGTTTCATTAAGACTGTTTCCAATGGAAATATCTTTTGCTAAGCATTCCCAAGGGAATCATAAGTTATACTGTATTATATTATTTTCGTTGTCTTTCATGTAGTTATCATTACACTTGCTTTATTAGTTATGATTATTATTCTTAGAACTTAGCTTAAGTGGCCGGAGTCATAACTCTATATTTTCCGGTGACAACCACGTCAAGGTGCTATTTACATTATTTACAAGATTTACATTGTCATCGAAAAATATAGATTGCAGTCATGATTATTATTTTCTCTATAAAAGAGGTGTACGATAAAATACAAGTAAACTGTACTGCCAGAGAAGGGAGTAATGGAATAAATTGGTTCCTGAGACCTGGTAAACATGAGGTTTTACGTCAACAAAAGGATGCCTAACCCTCCTTTATACGGGGAAAGGAATTTCACTTAAGAGAGTTTATAGCTTTAGCCTGCAAGATTAAGTAAACAAACACTTGCCTTCCAAATCCCGCAATCTTATTGAATAGGCCTACGTCCTGAGTCGGCCCTCCGAAATAACACTATACACGTTTATGGGACCCAAGTTAACAAAATGATAATTTTCTATAGTTATTTATTCTTATAATCAGGTTTTTCTTTTTAGCATTGATGATTTTAGAACATTTTTTTCCTAGAACATAGAAGCATTTTCTTCATGTAATGGTAGACAAAAATAGGCATTACTTACTTAAAAGTTTGTCAATTTAAAATTCTATGAAGATAATCACCGACATAACATTCGGTAGAAAACTAACCATTAAAAAAAACAATCGAAATAATGTGAAAATAATCAGGACGTAGTAATTATATTATTATGCTGCCTGGATAGCAAAGCCATTCATTAAATCAGCGGTGAATTAAACACTTATTTACCGTGGTAACACCATGGGTACCGGACGTTGTGTGTTGTGAAGGAGTATATCACGTAGGCTACGCCTAGACATCTCGTATTGGAGTCATTAGTCACGTAGGACCACAATCAATTCCCCCTTGGGCTTGCCGGGACGGTACTTGTGTTTACCGTGGTAATATCATGTGTACCGGACGTTGCGTGGTGATGGAGTTATTTGTGTGTTTTTATGGATGAGGGATATCATTAAGGCCTCGGCATTTATTATTGGATTCATTAGTCACGTAGGACCACAATCAATTCCCCCTTGGGCTTGCCGGGACGGTACTCTGTGTTTACCGTGGTAATATCATGTGTACCGGACGTTGCGTGGTGATGGAGTTATTTGTGTGTTTTTATGGATGAAGGATATCATGTAGAACTCGGCATTTCTTATTTGAGTCATTAGTCACGTAGGACTACAATAAATTCCCCCTTGGGCTTGCCGGGACGGTACTTGTGTTTACCGTGGTAATATCATGTGTACCGGACGTTGCGTGGTGATGGAGTTATTTGTGTGTTTTTATGGATGAGGGATATCATTAAGGCCTCGGCATTTATTATTGGATTCATTAGTCACGTAGGACCACAATCAATTCCCCCTTGGGCTTGCCGGGACGGTACTCTGTGTTTACCGTGGTAATATCATGTGTACCGGACGTTGCGTGGTGATGGAGTTATTTGTGTGTTTTTATGGATGAAGGATATCATGTAGAACTCGGCATTTCTTATTAGTCACGTAGGACCACAACCAATTCCCCCTTGGTCTTGTCGGGACAGAACTCTGTGTTTATTTTCCATTCATTGGCCAAGAGGGCTGATCAAATTAATTTAATGTTAGTGACCATTTTGTGACCGGTTTTAACTGAGTATATAATCTAATTGGAATAAAAATGAATATTTTTTCATCTGTGACTTACTTCTTAAAAATTTTTTTACTAAACAAATATGCTCTAAAAATATCACTAAATAATTATTGAAAGTAATTAATTTCTTTGTTAATGAACTGAATACTTTTGCAAACCATCCTCTAGATTAAAATACTATTCCAACAGAATACCAGCACCCCCCCCCCCCCTCTCTCTCTCTCTCTCTCTCTCTCTCTCTCTCTCTCTCTCTCTCTCTCTCTCTCTCTCTCTCTCTCTCTCTCTCTCTCTCTCTCTCTCTCGCTCTCTCGCTCTCTGTACATATCTACCTTTAGAAGATTATTACACATAATATAATTATTTGTTTGAATAAACTGAATAAAGATGTTTTTTGAAGGACTATACACCTAATATTCCCATAAACTTGGTGGAAACAGCCAACAAATAACCAAGAACGTATTTTTCATTCTACAGTATGTATGAGCGTGATTTTTTAATGTGTATACTATCGTACATACATTTACTATTTACAAATAACTACGCATTATATATTATTTAAAATGTTATACAGAAAAAAATTACTTAGATATGTAATGTTATTAGGTTATCTCATTTTGAATAATTAGGTAAAAAATATCGGAATATTGAAACCGTCAAAATTATTTATCTACGTAATTCAGCACAGTAGCTCTTATATATTTTAACAACTTTGAATACAATTAAATTTATTATTTATGACTCCAATGTTGTTATTGAAACAATCTGTGTTAAAGAAAAGCTTTTACAAAAAATAATTTAAAGGAAGACAAATTTATTTATACTAATAATCTCTTTTAAAAACTTTTTTTAAAGGTTTTAGTCTAGTTATCAACATCACATCAAACTAGTTTGAAACACATATTTATCAGTGAACAAATCGAGTCAATTAGATTTGATTTTGACTGACCGAAGAAGTAAGACGAAATCTATTTAACAAAAACGTATTTTCCTTTCAAAATTAAATACTTGTGATGTAATAATATTCCTGTTTAAACATGTTAGGCAAGAGTGAAATAATGATGCTCTGTCCAGAGGTGTTCTAGGAACATAGACGGCTCCAACGTAACAAGGCACGAAGACAACTAACTGTCATATTTATTCAATACGGCACGGCTATGCGCACAGCCACTCGTACTTCAGGCATGAGTCAGACGCATAATATTTCATTCATCAACTTCCAAGCTGTACGCAGCTGGGTTCGTGACAATTATAAATTATTTATGTTTGGTACTTCAAGTCTAAACTGTTAAAACACGCTTTCAAAATTGTAAGTAAACAAACTTATTGACTTATATCACATGAAATGACATACAAAGACATATAAATATGAAAAACTAACAAACATATGGAAATAAAGTATTTAACATACTAAAACATTTATAATTTTTAAAAATCGCTCTAGTAATGTAAAAACTCAGATACTATAAAGAAACTAAACTAAAATACCTGTATGAAGCTGAAACTTCATACAGGTATTTTTTTAATACAAGTTTTTTTTTTAACATAAAGGTTAAAATAGAATAAATTGAAAAATATGAGAGATTTAAAATGAAATAAAGCCAAAACAAAAAAACAATGTTCTACAGAAGAAGGCTTAAAAGTGAAATGTGTAGCACAAATTGGCATTCAAATAAAAAACTAGATTAGAAATTTGGTCAGAGGGTAACAGGAGAAAGAACCGTAAACTCCTGGTAGGCTATACTTAAATAAAAAGAGCATATTCCATAAGATTAACCTATGTGTGTTACAAGTTCTTTATGAGATAGTTTATCTTGTAAAGTAAGTGCTAAAAGTTGTTTTTAATACATCTGTGACATGATACTCAAAGTAATCACATAAAGTTGTTATTTATTTGTTTTTTATGCTACTCAGCTGTACATAAATATTCAACCCTCCATTAGCACCGTTCCACATATGTATCATTAACCATAAAGCTTTTACGACTTTACTACCCTGTAAAAAACCACTCTACTACAAAAATAATACTGAAGCACGCTAGCAAATAATTAGGATATCTATAAATACGTTCTAAGAGTGTAAATATCTCTTATGACTAGCAAATCTTAACGTATTATGTCAGGTAACAAACCTTTTCTTAAGCATATTTTTAAAAATATCAATGCATTAGTGTATAATTCGACGAAATCCAGCATCTATATAATAGATGCTTCGAACGGTTCATATAAAGTAAAAAATATCCGTTATACTAAAATGGCTTCTCCGTCAAAATAAGTCAATAAAAAGGACTGACTAGCTGATCCCTGGTAAGTAAGAGGGCTGTATCAAGATCAGATCAGATTTCCTTTAAGGATCACCGAGTTCAATCTACTATCGTAGATCTTGAACAAAAACGGTCCGAGTAAAAATCCATGAAGGAGACCGTGAGTGATTTCAGTTTTATCAGACAAGACGCATTGGTAAACCAATTGGCCTGCAATTGTAAATGACATATCTCTAACTTTTAAATAAATAATTGAAAATATATGATCAGATACATTATTATTACACGTTTTAATTAATTATAAAGGTACTTTATTAGCGTATCAGTAGGTTTAAATAAAGTAAAATACATTTTTCAAATAACTAAATTAAAAATGTATTTCAATTATACAAGTATTTTAAAAATACGTTCTAATTATCCTTTTTTTACGAAATTACTTTAAAGAAAATGTTGAAATCAACCGCACTTCATCCATTTATCTTGTATATTAATAAAAACTGTGATGATGCTTTATACAAAAGCTAATTATTATTTCAATATTTCATACAATGCTTCTAGATACGTTCTATATATCTTTAATTTTCGTTTATAAACGTTTTAACTTAGTTTTTTACATTTGGTACAGATAGCTATAATAATAACATATTAAGGCCCAACTTACAATCTTTATTTCTTCTAAATTTTGATTCAAATTACTGTATAATCGGCCGATAAGTTATTTAGGTAATGCAAGTTCTGAAATATTAAGGTAAATTTAAAAATAATTATATCAATGAAGTTTGAAAAATATTAACATGAGATATTATACTATTAAACGCATAACATATATGCTATCATATGCAAACAATATATACACTCTTAAATTAGATTAAAGTTCCGCTATTCAAAAAGTAATAGATTTACAGTAATTACTGAAATACACATGAACTAACACTATCAAGTTTATGAATAATAACATAAATACGTAATATCACTACATAAACATAAATCCATCTATATGAGGATTAAAAAATTCAAAAACGTGACATTTGGTAAACGACAAAATCGTTTACTTGTAAATTAGTGAAAGCTTTCGAACGAGATCGAGATCTTCCAAATATCATCATTATCACTTTCATCAGAACCACAATTATAACTGTATTGCTACATAGTCTATGTGGTTTTTAATACACTATGGTGACAAAAAGAAACAAACACCGATGGCTAGGCTCTCACAGTATATTGACCTGTCATTAAAAAACTATAAATACTAATAATAACAAAACCCCATTTAACTATTAGATAATAATTATACCCATTTACCGTAATTATTGCCTACAAAAGATAGATTCTGACTTTGAGGATGAGAATAGTCAAGATAATTAATATGTACAAAAAAAAATACTTATACATTATTTAAGTCAATAATACTTCCTACAAACAGTTTTATGAACATAAACAAATGAAATAAAATAATTTCGAAATTTAAAGGCAGGAAATGTTGTAACTGTAAAATGTGTTAGGCGAACGAGTAGGGTCGCTCTCCAGAGAAGTGTAAATTTAGTTAGGTTGGAAGATGCGTTAAATCCCCCGCGTGATAGATGGGTATAGCGGCTACAGCAAACCACACCTTTCCCGCCGGAAATACCTGCGGGAATGTATTTTGGCGGTAAATAATACAGCACTGCGTTTCACAACCAACTTACTTGAACAAACCAACACTTTGGATGTACCATCATGTGTTTGGGATGTAAGAAGTGTTACATGTTCAATAAATAAATTATTTCTCATGAATATGACATTGCATGTGACAGCTTAAAATTCACTAAATTTAGAAGCTTTAGAATGTTTGAGGGCTAAAAATAGTTTAAAATATTCAGATTGGGACGACCAGGCCATGAATATACTTAAAAATGAATAAAGGTTTGCTAAAGCCATATTTCACACAAGCTGTTCAACTCGCAAAATATATCTCCTCATATGTAATGTTTGTTCCATGTCATAAAACCCCTCCCCCAGAGAGTAATGGTAGTTGGGATTTTTGTTCAAGTGAAACAGAGAAAAGGAAGTAAACATTTTTCATAAAAATTGCTTTTTTATTTAAAAAAATAAACATTTTAGTCCTAGTTAAATTTAAAAATAACCTAAATAACTAAAAAATATAATACAATAACTACATAACCTATTTCCAACATGAATATAAATAAAAACTTAAATTTAAAACGTAATTAAACTGTATTTAAAGTTCATTAATATCACTGTTAAAAACGTTACTCACAGAAAAATAATATTATACAATATAAGTTAGTTAAATAAAATAACATACAGTGATCTTACATTTTATCAAGAATTATTTTAATTGATTGACGTAATGGTTATAATACATATATTTCAGTTTACATGTTAAATTTGTTATACTTAGCAAACGTATGTAAACTTTAAGTTATACCTAAACATAATGTTTTATTACATGTTTTTATTGGAATCGATTTATGATTACACTTCTATGATTGCAGCCTGATACTATACATATAAATGGCGTATTTTCAAATTTCTGAGGACTGTTTTTTAAAATGAATTCCAGTATTATAAATTAGGTCCTACTGAACCATTATATTTGTAAAAACACTATCATCATCGTTGGTATTCTTCAAAACCAGAATCCCACATAATGGAGTGCGTTCATGTTTTGTTTGTAAAATGTTACGAGACGTGTTGTATACTATATGTTTGTGTTCTTTGTTGTATTTGGCCAGAATGTGAGGAGGTTGACTAATGAAGGTATTAAAATCATTGCTTTAGACTAACTGAAAGTGTTTAAACAACATGTCTACCTTCCACCAGCATTCAATCTCTGATATTTTACGAACCATAATACATTCGAGGATACAACATTATAAAATATAAGTCCACTCTCCGCTTCAGTGGTATATATGATGTATATAATCTATGTTCATCATATCTCTAACGCTAATATCTTATTACAGAGACTTGTGTACCAAAACAGTTTCGAAACGTCTTTAGAGTGTCAGTTATTTTAAAAGTACTCTATAACTAATATTCACAATAGATACATTTTTTAGTAACTCCTAGTGTTTATTGGGGTTAAGGGAGGGGTGTTGTAAGTTTACAGGAAAATGATGATTAGTGTCAGTTAACATCCAATAATTGTTCAGTAACTGTTCAGTACAAAGTACATGCATTGATAAAGGCATAATATTAACTACGGTACTTAATCTATGATCGTGTAAAATAGCCTTAATCTTATATTGTAACAACAAATATATTGCTGAAACTGTAAATATCTGAGGTCCTATAACAATATTTTTCTTAAGAGTATTAAGCATTTTATAATCCATTCACACACGGTTCTTCTGGGGGAAAACTATTTTATTTTATTTATTTTTATTTTTTTATTATTTATTCATAAGACGCCGATCGTCAAGATATGGGCGAATATAGATTTCGAATGAGTGTAGATGAGCGAATGTAGTCAATGTTATAAACTAAGGCCGACTATTCCTTAGAAAGTGCCATTAATTAGCCCAATGACAAATGAACAGCCGGTGGTTATCAGCTGATATTTCTCAAAATGTATTATGACTGATTGGGATCAAACTGAGAACCTTTAGCACATGAAGGTGGGATTATACTACACTTGTGTAAATATTAGTTTTGAGTCTTACTAAGACCGATATAACCTACTTCAGGTATGTTTTTTGTTTTGTATTAGTATCGCATTCCTCAAATTTAATAATAGGTGTAATTGCATACCTTACAACTACCAACTTATTAAAAAAGATAATAATAACCGAATATCTCTTTATACCTATAAAAGGTTTTTTGCCTCGTTATATTTTGAAAAAACGTTACATATAGTTTTAAAATTATCTCCGTACTAAGAAATAATCAATAACACTGACTGTACTTGTATGGGTGGGTGGGTGGGCCGACCAATAACACCATACGTGCAAGTCAAAACCACATTATGACGTATAGGTTGGGTATCACTGGTGTAGATTAGTTTAGTTTAGTTTAAAAGGGGATATATAGTTGGTCCAGCCAACCCTTGCAACGAAGCCTATGGCTTTTTGTGCCAATCCCGGTGCCTAATCGTCGTAAAGCTGGCTGCCCTTGACCAAGTCAAGGAGCTTCTTCACTAGATTGGTAGTTTCCAACTGTCCCAGAGGTGAGCCTTCAAAAAGTGCTCTTCTTCTGGCACCAAGAGCCTCACACTCCAAGACAATGTGTTCTGCCGACTCATCGTCCTCCCCACAGAGGCGACAGATGGGATCCTCCGCAAAGAGTCCCACTGTTCTTAAATGCCTCCGGAATTTGCCGTGGCCGGTGATGAGTCCCACCACCAGCCTAACGTGCGATTTGTTTAATCCAAGAAGTGACTTTGTCAACTTCTGGGAGGGCTTCTTGACAAGAACCTTGCCGAGTCTTTGCCCTGGGAACCGCCGCCATCTTTCCAGATGTCTGGCGCTGACCCAGTTTTTAATTGCTGCTTTGGCAGCTGCAATCGAAACACCGCAGGCCGGCTCAGGACCAGTGAAGGGCTTGAGAGCCCCCTCCCTAGCCAAGGCATCAGCCTGCTCGTTGCCTTCTAGTCCCCTATGTCCTGGGATCCATTCCAGCGAGACCTGGTTTCTTGATCCCAGGATACTGAGGGTCTCCACGCATTCCCAGACTAGACCAGACGAGACCTTCCAGGAGTCCAGAGCCCCTAAGGCCGCCTGACTGTCTGAGAGGATGGCCGTTCTGGGGGAAAACTATTTTATTTTATTTATTTTTATTTTTTTATTATTTATTCATAAGACGCCGATCGTCAAGATATGGGCGAATATAGATTTCGAATGAGTGTAGATGAGCGAATGTAGTCAATGTTATAAACTAAGGCCGACTATTCCTTAGAAAGTGTCATTAATTAGCCCAATGACAAATGAACAGCCGGTGGTTATCAGCTGATATTTCTCAAAATGTATTATGACTGATTGGGATCAAACTGAGAACCTTTAGCACATGAAGGTGGGATTATACTACACTTGTGTAAATATTAGTTTTGAGTCTTACTAAGACCGATATAACCTACTTCAGGTATGTTTTTTGTTTTGTATTAGTATCGCATTCCTCAAATTTAATAATAGGTGTAATTGCATACCTTACAACTACCAACTTATTAAAAAAGATAATAATAACCGAATATCTCTTTATACCTATAAAAGGTTTTTTGCCTCGTTATATTTTGAAAAAACGTTACATATAGTTTTAAAATTATCTCCGTACTAAGAAATAATCAATAACACTGACTGTACTTGTATGGGTGGGTGGGTGGGCCGACCAATAACACCATACGTGCAATTCAAAACCACATTATGACGTATAGGTTGGGTATCACTGGTGTAAGTGTTGGATATTAATACTTTTAAAAAATTGTATCAGTGGTAGCGTTATTTACAAAACAGAATTACAGTTGTGCAACAGTTATCATTCGTTAAGTTTCCTTTCAGTAAGTTACACTTGATCTGCAGTAATCATTTTTGTTAGTACTTTTTATATACTTACAATTTATTTTATTATGTATTTATTAACTTTTTACAAGTAAAAAATATTAGTTGATTTTCTGAAGAGTTGAGAGTCCAATATTAGCTATCGCCGCGGCACGGAGATCCGTTAGATGAATAAAATACCAACGGGCTTGTCGGCGTGGGATGCGGTCGTCTACGGTCACTGTGGTTGCGGTTCGGCTGTGGTTTACGTTCCGCATCACTGAGGTGACGGTCTTTTTAAGCTCTTCACTGAAATGACGTTAGAGTATTTGGTTGGCATAATAGAACGAGCTCTGTTCCTCAAGTGTTTTGCTTGTAACCAAAACCACCCTTGAAATTCTTTGGACAATCGTAATTTATGGAAAATATGATCGTTCAATGGATTCCTTAATATGGACTTTTATCAATAGAGGTGACAAAAAATAAATAACCACCTATAATTTACTCTTATGAAGAATTTATTATACATTAGGCGTCCTTATTGGAGCGATCGCCAATCCATAAGGATATACCGTTGGGTTTCAACCCTATAGTATTTGTCTCGTATGCATCAACACATCTTTCTTCTCACCTCACATGGAGCATTTAGGTAGTAGGTATGTACACAACCCCCCATTAAATAATGGCCAGACGTACATAGAAGCACCAAATAAAAATATATCATTAATGATATCATGTTTGTAATACATTACGAAAAACAATTTTATTTTCTTACTCCCCTCTACAACAATAAGAACAATAAAAAACGTCAAAAATAAAAAAAATTATATAAAAACTGAATGTATATAGGAGTTTTTTCACCAAATTGATGAACTCTACTTATAACCCTAGATTGACGTTGCCACGCTAATGACATTCTTATGGTTGTAATTATTACCCGAGGTGTGCAGTTGTCTCCCAAGGTGTCAGTTCGATTAACACCTGACACATGGACAAAGACGTGATACTTCACCTGGGACAGAGGAAAGATCATGAAGGCAATGACACCCGAGGTGTGCTGTTGTCTTTCCGTCTGTAGTATGGAAGGCCATGCCGTTATCTAGATGGCATTGCAATCGCAGTTCCAGGACAGTAATGTGGTGTTTCATTAACACCTGACACATGGACAGAGACTTGATACTTCACCTGGGACAGAGGAGAGATCATGAAGGCAATGAGACCCGAGGTGTGCAGTTGCCTTTCCGTCTGTAGTATGGAAGGCCATGCCGTTATCTAGATGGCATTGCAATCACAGTTCCAGGACAGTAATGAGGTGTTTGATTAACACCTGACACATGGACAGAGAGTTGATACTTCACCTGGGACAGAGGAGAGATCATGAAGGCAATGAGACCCGAGGTGTGCAGTTGTCTTTCCGTCTGTAGTATAGAAGGCCAGGTGGTTATCTAGTTGGCGTTGTAATTGCAGTTCCAGGACAGCAAATGAGGTAGTTGATTAACACCTGACACATGGACAGAGACGTGATACTTCACCTGGGACAGAGGAGAGATCATGAAGACAATGACACCTGAGGTGTGCAGTTGTCTTTCTGTCTGTAGTATAGAAGGCCAGGTGGTTATCTAGCTGGCGTTGTAATTGCAGTTCCAGGACAGCAAATGAGGTAGTTGATTAACACCTGACACATGGACAGAGACGTGATACTTCACCTGGGACAGAGGAGAGATCATGAAGGCAATGACACCCGAGGTGTGCAGTTGCCTTTCTGTCTGTAGTATAGAAGGCCAGGTGGTTATCTAGCTGGCGTTGTAATTGCAGTTCCAGGACAGCAAATGAGGTAGTTGATTAACACCTGACACATGGACAGAGACGTGATACTTCACCTGGGACAGAGGAGAGATCGTGAAGGCAATGTCACCCGAGGTGTGCAGTTGTCTTTCCGTCTGTAGTATGGAAGGCCATGCCGTTATCTAGATGGCATTGCAATCGCAGTTCCAGGACAGTAATGTGGTGTTTGATTAACACCTGACACATGGACAGAGACGTGATACTTCACCTGGGACAGAGGAGAGATCATGAAGGCAATGAGACCCGAGGTGTGCAGTTGTCTTTCCGTCTGTAGTATGGAAGGCCATGCCGTTATCTAGATGGCATTGCAATCGCAGTTCCAGGACAGTAATGTGGTGTTTCATTAACACCTGACACATGGACAGAGACTTGATACTTCACCTGGGACAGAGGAGAGATCATGAAGGCAATGAGACCCGAGGTGTGCAGTTGCCTTTCCGTCTGTAGTATGGAAGGCCATGCCGTTATCTAGATGGCATTGCAATCGCAGTTCCAGGACAGTAATGAGGTGTTTGATTAACACCTGACACATGGACAGAGACTTGATACTTCACCTGGGACAGAGGAGAGATCATGAAGACAATGAGACCCGAGGTGTGCAGTTGTCTTTCCGTCTGTAGTATAGAAGGCCAGGTGGTTATCTAGTTGGCGTTGTAATTGCAGTTCCAGGACAGCAAATGAGGTAGTTGATTAACACCTGACACATGGACAGAGACGTGATACTTCACCTGGGACAGAGGAGAGATCATGAAGACAATGACACCTGAGGTGTGCAGTTGTCTTTCTGTCTGTAGTATAGAAGGCCAGGTGGTTATCTAGCTGGCGTTGTAATTGCAGTTCCAGGACAGCAAATGAGGTAGTTGATTAACACCTGACACATGGACAGAGACGTGATACTTCACCTGGGACAGAGGAGAGATCATGAAGGCAATGACACCCGAGGTGTGCAGTTGCCTTTCTGTCTGTAGTATAGAAGGCCAGGTGGTTATCTAGCTGGCGTTGTAATTGCAGTTCCAGGACAGCAAATGAGGTAGTTGATTAACACCTGACACATGGACAGAGACGTGATACTTCACCTGGGACAGAGGAGAGATCGTGAAGGCAATGTCACCCGAGGTGTGCAGTTGTCTTTCCGTCTGTAGTATGGAAGGCCATGCCGTTATCTAGATGGCATTGCAATCGCAGTTCCAGGACAGTAATGTGGTGTTTGATTAACACCTGACACATGGACAGAGACGTGATACTTCACCTGGGACAGAGGAGAGATCATGAAGGCAATGAGACCCGAGGTGTGCAGTTGTCTTTCCGTCTGTAGTATGGAAGGCCATGCCGTTATCTAGATGGCATTGCAATCGCAGTTCCAGGACAGTAATGAGGTGTTTGATTAACACCTGACACATGGACAGAGACGTGATACTTCACCTGGGACAGAGGAAAGATCATGAAGGCAATGACACCCGAGGTGTGCAGTTGTCTTTCCGTCTGTAGTATGGAAGACCAGGCGGTTATCTATATGGCATTGCAATCACAGTTCCAGTACAGCAATGAGGTGTTTGATTAACACCTGACACATGGACAGAAACGTGATACTTCGCCTGGGACAGAGGAGAGATCATGAAGGTAATGACACCCGAGGTGTGCAGTTGTCTTTCTGTCTGTAGTATAGAAGGCCAGGTGGTTATCTAGTTGGCGTTGTAATTGCAGTTCCAGGACAGCAAATGAGGTGTGTGATTGACACCTGACCCATCGTCAGAGACGTGATAGCTCGCCTGGGACAGAGAAGAGACCGTGAAGGCAATGACACCCAAGGTATGCAGTTGTCTATCCGTCTGTAGTATGGGAGGCCAGTCCGTTACCTTGATGACATTGCAATCGTAGTTTCAGGACAGAAAATGACGTGTGTGATTGACACCTGACCCATCGACAGAGACGTGATAACTCTCACCTGGGACAGAGGAGAGATCGTGAAGGCAATGACACCCCAGGTGTGCAGTTGTCTATCCGTCTGTAGTATGGGAGGCCAGTCCGTTACCTTGATGACATTGCAATCGTAGTTTCAGGACAGAAAATGACGTGTGTGATTGACACCTGACCCATCGACAGAGACGTGATAACTCTCACCTGGGACAGAGGAGAGATCGTGAAGGCAATGACACCCCAGGTGTGCAGTTGTCTATCCGTCTGTAGTATGGGAGGCCAGTCCGTTACCTTGATGACATTGCAATCGTAGTTTCATGACAGAAAATGACGTGTGTGATTGACACCTGACCCATCGACAGAGACGTGATAACTCTCACCTGGGACAGAGGAGAGATCGTGAAGGCAATGACACCCCAGGTGTGCAGTTGTCTATCCGTCTGTAGTATGGGAGGCCAGTCCGTTACCTTGATGACATTGCAATCGTAGTTTCATGACAGAAAATGACGTGTGTGATTGACACCTGACCCATCGACAGAGACGTGATAACTCTCACCTGGGACAGAGGAGAGATCGTGAAGGCAATGACACCCCAGGTGTGCAGTTGTCTCTCCGTCTGTAATATGGGAGGCCAGGCTCTTATCTAGATGGCACTGCAATCGTAGTATCAGGACAGCAAATTAGGTGTGTGATTGACACTTGACCCACGGATAGTGACGTGATACTTCGCCTGGGACAGAGGAGAGATCGTGAAGATAATGTACCCCTCTGACGATACTTCATCAACAATTAAGTGAATCTGTGGAGGATTTAATTCCCATTCGTTAGCATATGTTTTGTTGCATGACTCTTATATGAGCGTGTCTTTGTGCCATATTTGAATATGAAGATGATTGTAGTTTTTTACAAATTTTTAAAATGATCAGTATAATTGATAATATAATCATAATAGTAATTACAATTTTTATTTTGTAAAATATTTTGCATGTATTGCAATAGAAAGTGCTTGGTGATTACATTTGAACATTCAGACTCACTTAAAGGTTACATTCATACAAACAAATTGTTACATTCACCCCATTCTAGTTTATTCTTCTGTTACCACTCGGTATAATTTTGCTACACAGTCTTCCAATGACGTTTAGTAAACTCTTCAGATCTATAAAAGGCTCTTTTGATTAGAATTTTGTTTCAAACGGGTTTTAAATGCCATTCTCGTTGAGTGATTTTAAGTCAAGTTTGGCAGTTTGACCAATGAAACTCCTCTGCCTGTGAAAGCAACCGTTTTTGAACTACTATTACATGTCTTACAGTACGGTAGTTCTCTCTGCGTCTCGTCTCATAAAATGTTATATTGCTTCCTCTTATATTGTAAAAATTATTTTTGAATAAGATACGTGTTTCCAAAATATAACTGCTGGAATGTGTCAACAAGTTCATGTGTTTAATGCTGGTCTACACGACTCGCTTCATTGTAGTTTCGGATTGTTTTTTTCGTAACAATGATATCCTGGGAAGGATTGCGTTAGTGCAACCTCCATAATCAGTCCCTGAGTTGTGCAATATTTGGATATTTGTATGAGAAAGTAAATGCCTGAGGATATTTTGAATGAACATTGTCTACATAACATACCCAAGTCAAATAAAGTTATTTTCCAAGGAATTTAGTCTATAAGACTTCTTCGACCTCACTGTCATGTAAACACGACTACCATCTGAGCCTGATTATTGTCGACAAGGTTATATGACAGGAGATTTATTTTTTATTGTTAGTTTTAAGATTAAGATAAATAAAATGTTGTATTAAACTATTAAGGTCAATAAATATAACTCTTTCTAGTTGTTGGTTTGACTATGCCTGAAACATAGATTCTTGCCATCGCCCTAGGGACTGGACGAGTCATTCAATCTGTATCAATGATCCAGCATCGTTAATTTAGAGTAGAGAGTTTAGTACAAACCCTTGGGGACTCCATAATTTACCCTCTTCTCCTTAAGACATAACTTCTGAAAGATATCCCAAGACCTGATCATTTCAAATGCATTAGGTCTCTTGGTAACACATCTGGTTTACCGTACAGTCTTCAATGTTTTAATGTGGTCACTAGTTCACATCTTGGGTGGTTCAGTTACATTTAGAAAGATAAGATTTTTCGTTGTTCTATAACACAGTAGGAACACTAGGTTAAGGAAACGCCACTGGCATTTTGAATGTGAAAAAGGAAATAAAGAAATAGTAAATTCATTAAGACATGAAGACACCCTGAAACATGTCAAAACCTGCCGGCCTTAAAATTGTTACTGCATATCCACCTGGTGCTAAAAATAAATATTGAAAACCATATTCTGTTTTTACAGAACGCTTAAACATAAGTTCAACTGAACCCACCCTAATTCAATTTGGTGCCTTCAGTAATTTTTAGTTTAATCTTGGTGATATTTCTTGACTTTTTTAGGCTTTCCTTGACTAGGCTTTATTTACTAGTACTAAGGTAAATTATAATAAATAAATGTAAAGAACGTAAAACATTAGATGATATTCATGAATATTTTAGAGTAGAAAGAATGTAGCATAAATGGTATTGTTAGATTCTAGAATTTTGAATGGACATTTTTAATTTTGACTAGTTTGGACTGTATAATAAGTTAAGAGGAGTACGGTACCTTTACCAATACCACGGCTGAGGGCCCTCAACATGATGTTCTGCGCTGGCTAGGAGATGATGATATTCGACCGTACCACAATATACATACGTAATAAGAAGAATACAATACATTTTGAACAAAAGGGGATAAAAAGATCACCATGGACAATCTTAAGAGTTAGTCGGAGTCCGAACGGGAGTCAGTTCGAGCACTTGCAGAGTTCATGTTTCAACAAGAAACTTGAGAGGCAGCCATCATAGCCAAAACACCCCATCTGGCGTGACATTGCTTAACTACAAATTATAATACTTAGTATCGCTACTAGGTAGCGTAGTAGGCCTATTTACATTGTTAAAAACTAAACGAATTAAATATTTTTTTTATTATAAACATAACAGGTATTAAAAGTTTAAAGATAGCGACAAAACTATTACTATTATTTTTTCGTAAAAATAAACACATCTCACTTGAATTAAGTCAAAATTACTAGGAATTAGATATTAATTGTATGCTGTCTAAATGTCCACTGAAGTAATTCTGGTAATGGCGTTGCGCTGTGATCCAACGACTGTGGGCAAAGTGTTGTTGAAATGCAGGCGATAAGTTCTGCTCCTACTGACACGGCGTCAGTGCTTGTCAGTAGTGAAGACTCGAGAACTCTAATGTACTTGACAACGTGTTGGGTGGTGGCCAAGGTTCGAATTTCGTTCAAAGGAGAGATTAAAGATGCATGTTTGGCAATTAGTCTGAAATCAGACTTGATAATGAGAATGTAGATCACCGATATCAGTTATAAATTAGTTTGAATAGTGTATTTGTTTTATATGTGGGTCATTATTTTAGTAAAAAGAATACATAAACTAAAATATATTTTGATAGAAGAATATACTTCACAGCGTTAATTATTTGTAGTAATGTAGTGCTTGTAACTTAACTCTAACTGTAATGTTTTTGTTTTTTTCATTTCTGAAAGTCATTTAAACCCTAACTCAGAATTTTAAAACGATTGCCAAATAATCAAGACTGAACGTTCACGTAATGTGAATTTGAGTTGAGAATTTTGTTCGAACTAGAATATCAGAAATAGCTTCAAAAGTCGATCTAGGTCTGAGTGGGAATTTGGCGTTGACAAAATTTGCTATTCGTTATTTCTGAAATTATAATCCAGGTAAGACTGTGTCTGGTTACTAGCGGTTTCTGCAAGTTACTTACAGTTCTAGCCCATTGACAATATTCTTCTTCAGGGAGAACTATTCCTTGATCAATGTATAACCAGACAGTTCTACACCAATTAATTTTGTAATTTTTTTACTATATGTTTAAATATGTCCTTACATCACAGTTAATTTTAATACAGGTTGGGCAAAAATCTGGAATATATTTATTAATTTCAAAACCATTTACAGAAATGTAATGAAACTTTGCAGTTATGTACATGTTCCTATACCAAACATTTAGACATATTTTACTTTTTTTTCGCATAGTCAGGTGATAGCCCATGAAGGAAGTCTTAAAATTTTTAAATATAAGCCTACCTTGAGTATACCTCATTTTAAAGGTCTTTGTAAAACACAAGAGTCCAACCCTGAGGTCAAAAGGATAACCCATTCACATAATACAGCAATTCAAAGAATTTAACGTCAAATTACTAATTCTTCTCAGTTATAGGGCTATTTTTAACAGTTTCAAGTACCTGTTGCTGAGTATGTTCGTTAACAATCGTAACAAACGACTGCGCCATAAAAATATACATGCTATTTAACTAGGATAAAAATAAGGAAAATTTATTAAAAACGCTTCTGACAGCAGGTTTACCTAAAACTAGTTTAAGAATATTATTATTATTATTTTTTACTTATTTTCTGTGAAATATAATTTCTCATATTCAGTTAGATAAATTATAGCTCTACGCAGCAATAGATAATAACTATCTCGCCTTAGTCTTCAGCAGTGTTAGTTATATCTCATTAAATTCTTTGAGAGGCTACATTTTCTAACTGGGTCATCCTTTTGATTCAGGTTTGCACTCTTGTGTTTTACAAACAAAGACCTTTAAAATGAGGTATAATTCAAGGTAGACTTACATTTAACATTTTTAAAACTTCCTTCATGGACCATCGTACATAACTACAAAGTTTCATTACATTTATTTCAATGGTTTTGAAATTAACAAATATATTCCAGACTTCTGCCCAACCCTGTGTATCAAATAAAAATTTAAAACATACCAGTAAACATTGTCCAAATTAAATAAAATCCAAAGTACAAAAAGTATACTCGTGTTTTAATGTTCAAACATTGATATCCCGAAACAGAGCCAAATGCAGGTATCGTAAACATTCCACACTTGCTTTCCCAACCTGCTTTTCACCCCTGAAAAGAATCCAATGGGCATTCATTAACTAAGTGATCCATAGTTTGAACATAGGCTCGGCAATCACATGACTGATCATTTATCATTCCCCACTTATATCTTCAGTAGTTGAATTTTCCCACAGCCGAGTGAAAACGACTCAACATAGTCAATTCCTTACGAGGAGGGTTCATTCCACTGATGACGGTCATAGGGCCTCTTACCAGAAACTTGTTTCGACCGTTTAACATATCCCAAGTTAACGCCCAGTTGGTTTTTGGCGAAAATTCGTTTGAGATAAACTGGGAAGCTAGTCGAAGAGGTATTTTCTAGATTTAAGTCGCCCTGCACGGTGGGATATCTTACAAAATGGGGAGATTCGGAGTAGAAAGGGTATTTTTGAACTCTCTGAGAAGAGCCTCTTTACGTCTTATCCGGAGGAACAATGTTGCATCACTGGAAGCCACTGATAGCCCGCATTGCCCTATTTTTGTGTATCAACCTCAGTTAATCTTCAGTTAACTTGCGAAAACAACCTAATTTCATTAGAGAAGTTTATCTAATAATGAAAGAAGTTCAGATTATTTACTTCGAGAAGATTTAGGAGCAGTGGTAACAAGAACTTTGTAAAAGCATTAGATTATGTTCATTCAGTAATCATCGTATGGGTTTTATATCAATTTTAATGGTCTTATCTTAGTCATTAAAGCAATGGCCCTTGTTTACAAGTGAGCAGAGTCTAATTTTATTGAGCCATTATCCGAGAGATAAACGTCGTGAGACCCAATTGAATGCAGGATGATCCCCATTAACCGAATAGACTTGTTGACAGAATGAATTTAATTAATTAAATTAGTGTTAAAGTTACTGACTCGTGATGCAATACTATTTATGTAAACTAACCTCATCAGATATGTTTTGAAATGTGTCCAATTAGAGTAAATACTTCTTGAAAAGCTTCAGTAGTATAAGTTTAAGATTTAAGCAAAGCGGATTTTATCTACTCTACCAGTACACGAATATTTTACGAGAGTACATTGAAATAAAAGAACATTAGCGGAAATTCATTAGTTCTCTATTCATAATCATGCCTCTAGCTGTTATTAATGAAGTCTCTGTGGTTGGTCCTTAGACTCAAGGTCTGCATTAAACACGAAGACTGAAAAAATAAACTTTTGCCACATAATTTGCACGAATTCATTCAAATGGTTCATAAAATAAACCACACGATCTTGTAGATAATCAGCATGTTAATAATTGCAGATTCTGCAAAAGTAAATAAATTAATTCACTTCTAAATAGAACGGATCCATTTTAAATGACCCTTGATAATACTTTAAGAAAAATGAACAGTTGCAGACAAGAAGTAAGCAAATGTCTTTAAAAGTTGCAATAATAAACTTAACAACACTAGATTTATAGTTTTCAGTTTTAAACGGATCTTTAAACGTCAGAAGTTTTGTAACACTGTTAAGATTTATTACTTAGCTCTAAAAACAATTGAGCATTGTAGTTATAGTTCTTCTAGGTAGTTTTCACAGTTTCTGCCCATACAAACGCACAGTTTTTCTGTGTACAAATGCATCTAATTAATTTTATAAGTGATAACTTAATTTAGTATGGTTCTGAACAAATTATCCCGTAATCATTTTTTCTGTCATTTATGTGTTAATTATACCTGAAATTGAATAAAGGAGGAAATTCTACACAGTTATAAATAAAACGATCGTAATTCACTTTTACCAAGGGTGGTTTTATTTATTTCTATACCCAATCTAATAGAGAAACTGACATTCCTAGCCATGTCCCATGTCGTCTTGTAAGCCCCGTATGTCCCAGGATAGCTATCCCACATTCCCAAACCGTTCTGGGATATCTCTCCCGTATTTACGAGTCTTGGCTGTAAATTATTGACTTCTCCGGTCTTTCCTCCTTTATTTTACTACCAACTATTTTCGTTCAAAGTGTCTCAGATTAGTAGGCATTAGAAATAATTGGGTCTCAAGTATAAAACACGTGGTTCTGTTTATAACTGGTTGATACTCCGGCGGCCTCCTCGGATACGTAACCGAATATATCCATAAAATACATTTCTGGCGAGGGGAGGGAGCTAATTAGGCCTCAAAATAATTATAACCTAACTTATAAAGTTTTAGATGGTAATGTGCTATTTATATATAGGTACTATTTCAATTTGTAAAATGCATCAATAAGATGTACGTCAAAAAAGGTAAAAAAAATAAAAAAAGTACAATATTTTTGTTTATAGCTTAACTATTTTTAGAAAAGAAGATATATTTGAATGATTATGACTTGACTTATTTCCTTCAATCCCGTGGGGGACATAGGGCCGCAACAAAAGACTTCAACCTGACACGATTCTGAGATTTTTTCTTGATCTATCCCAGTTCTTGCCTTCTTTTTTTATTTCCTTTTCCACAGTTATCATCCACTTAACTCTAGGTCTTCCACGTCTTCTTTTTCCATGTCGGTTCTAATCAAGAGTTTGTCCAATGTTATCGTGTGCTCTTCGGAGAGTGTCTCCAATCCAGTTAAATTTTCTTGTCCTGATTTTTGCTGCTTTTGGATCTTGCCCACATCTTCTTCATAACTCCTCATTTCTGATCGTTTCTGGCCAGAATATCTTCAGGATTCTTCAGAGGGAGTTGTTAATAAATGTCTACAGACTAGGTGATATTCCAGGACTGGCAGACATACAGCAGCACAGATATGATGTTGCTCTAAATATTATTAACTTGGTTTTTATTCTCTGTTCCTGAGATCTCCAGGAACAACTATTTGTATAAGTTGTTCTTATCCTTTCTGTTAGATCCTCGTCTGTTCCACCCATTTTGGAAACCACACTACCAAGGTAGCAGAACTGCTCATTTTGTTCAATCGTCCTATCGTTGACTTTTAGTTGATCTTGGTTTTCGTGGTTTAGCCACATTCCCCTTGCCTTTTCATTGTTAACTTTCAGGTCTACTTTGCTTCCTTCCAAGATAAGCTCATCTGTCTTTCCTCGTATATCTTTTAGTTTATGAGATACCAGGCATGAGTCATCATTCAAATCGATATCCTCTAACCTCTCGGTCAATACCCACTGCAATCCTCTTAGCTTATATTACATTATCATAATCATATTCATAATGATTATGAGAACATAAATAATTGGAATATCTATCAGTCTTGATAACAATTATTTTAAAAATCGTGTATCATAATATATACAATAACAATTATGTAGAATTTTTTTAACTATTTGAAATTTATATTTGGAATGTAATATTAAGACAATATAATACAATAAAATACGCCTATTTAAGTAGTATGAACAGATTCAAGAAGATACCACTACAAAAATATAAATTAGAAAATATTTTCATATATTTCTCTAATAAATGCTCCAAAGAAATAGCTAACAAATTTGAACAACAGAAGCATCTAAAACTGTTATAAATATATACAAGGAAGGATTGCATATTTTACTTCTTTTGTTTACTATTCAAACCTACCTATATACAGGTACTTATGTCTCTTACATGTCCGTCTGTTAAAATGTAATCACAATTAATTGAAAAAGGCAATAGATTATATTTATTACTGTATAAGTATATACATTACTTAAATTTTAAGTGATTTCAGATTATAATTTTCAATTTGAAGGTAAATAATGGATAGGTTTATTTGTTAGTGTGTAAATACTGTGGGTGTTGGAATTATTTTATATTTTTCTTATATTTGTTTGGTTGTGAAAGAATTATTAAATATTTGAACTAGTTTTCTTTTAAGTTATAAAGATAGATAATTGGTACTATTTTACGTAAACAGTCTTGTAAACAAGTCTTCAATATGTTTCCAAAATATCCTGTTGCAGATGTAATACTTCAAACCGTTCACAATTTAATATGTAGAACTAGTTCAGACCTAAAATTAAACATCAATTTATCCTTTTCCCCATTTGATAAACAGGACCGCCGTAGTTTAATTTAATAAGCGCAAAACAACTCTGTCCGTGGCCTGCAATCAGGACGAAATTGCAGAGGGCTCGTCAGCAATCCTGAGTCTGGTCTGATTACATTCGTAAACTTGTCCCCTCTACTAGATGTAGTTTGGTACTTTGTAAATAAACTTCTCGGCTTCCCTCGACAGTCTTACAATTATCTGGTGAAGTTACTTTAGTCTGTAGAAGGGCATGGAATCTTGTGTTTTGTGTTGCTTTACAATCTCCATTAATGAGTCATTATTCGTTATCCCATAGCTTGTCTAAAGACATGTATTATAGTGGTTGGACTTCCTGTATAACATTCCTAAAATCATTTGAAGCAACTTCAGAGCGTACTATTTCTCTAATCCCAATACAGAAGAGAAATTAAATAGACTATCTAAAACAATAACTTTGATTATCATCTAAAGTGTCGCAATCTGTTTTTAATCACTAATATTGGATCAATTTGAAATGAAAGCCTTTGTTGTAGATGAAGGACTGTAAAGCAGTCCTTTCCATCTAACTACATAGACTGTTTTTTCAATTCATAAATAACACTACAAATATAAAACTGTGATCTCAATTATAGTTGAAATAATGAACAAACAAATAAATGGCCTAGGTGATTAGAATAATCAAATTCATACATAATAAAACTAAATGATAATAATAAATTGTTTTAGAAAAACAGCTCATATAAGAGGAATTAAAATTTAAGTTTGAAAAAAAGGTTGAGGGATAAAAGTTAGAATAATAACACTACTTTAAACTTTCATTCAGTTCTCCCACGGAGTAGACACGAACCCCGCAACTCTAACTAGAAATAGTATATTTCATAACAAGAGTGGAAAGTGGGGTTTTGCATGTTCAAGACCATATGTTTGAAGTGCGAGACTTGTCGAGCACTTCAATTGGTCGAGAACATACAAAACACTTTCACTCAAGTTTTTAACGATACTTTTCACTACACTACGGAATAAAAACAGGTGTTGTTGACTGTGGAAAATTTTGGGTTGTAAACAATGTTACTTTCGGTAGTAAACAATAGACAGCTGTTGAAAATATGATGTTTCGCAGGTTGTAAACACATAACGAAAACAGCTAAACTCATAGTAGTGTAGTTAAAACAATGTTGAAAAGTGTCAGTTAAACCCAAGCACGAAAAAAGAACACACAGAGTCGCTATCTCTATACAACTTACACTAGGGCAGTTGAAGCCAATTCCGTCATATGCATTTGGGCAACTTGTTCGGTTTGGTCGTCATGCGAGTATGTAAAATTATTACAGTGTGCAATTTGTGACCTAACCTATTCCAACCTACCTATCTTAAGCCAAACCTGACGAACACTTCAAAGTAACCACAAACAATGCTATAACAACATAAAAAACAGGCAAATAGTAAACTTACTTAGCCAACTTCCCTATCCTATCCTCTTCTTCCCACAATTGCGAACTCTGCCTTTCTGTTGGGTCGGTTCAAGTTGCCGATACGCTATGCCCTTGAGAGTCGCCAGTTACTCCACCAATAATTGACGATCCCTTTTCAGTAGATTAACTCCCCCAGGCTCCGCCTGCCATGCACTGCATCTGCCCTCAACTCCGCTAAGGTGCTTAAATAAGCACGGATCACCTCATGAAATCTGTTTTAATAGTGTTTGATTATGAACATTTTAATTTAATATTCCGGTTCGATTAGAGCAACAATTAATCTCTGTTACCAAATGTATATGTAGGGACCAAGGTCCAACACACAGCACGTCTAATAGATATAGTAATTAAATTATCCATCAAATATGGCATGAAGGAATCCACCATTGTAGAACATCGGATCAGTACATTTATTTATGTTACTGTAGTCATCACATTAAATTACCGTAGCTTACAGTTATTGAAAATTCAGGCTAGAATTGTTTGACATGACCAAAGGACTTAGTGAGTTTTTGATTTACATAAATCAGATAAGCCTCCAATAAATACACATCTATAATAACAGAAAAGAAACAGGGAAATAGTAAGACTTTGTGTAGCAGACGAAACGAGCTTAGAGCGGCTGCCGATACGCAGCGCTGGTTGAGAATGTCTGCCACTTACTCCCAACCCAATACATCTGACCGACGTTCCCTCTTTCTCGTGACGATTTCTAATCTACCTTCTCTCTCTTGTGGGCCGCGCTGCCCTCTCTGTCATTCTCTGTCTCACTCTAGTCTACCGCGCAACAAGCAAAACCTAGCGGCGGCCGCGCCAAGGTAGCTAAATCAGAAAAAAGAAGTCTGATTTTTAACATTGGCTTTCCGCTCGTATCGATGTTTATTCATTCGCCTTATTGAAAATTCATTAAGATATTTCTTTTGAGCATAGCCCAAAGGACCTTTGATTTTTTAATGAAGTAAGAATAAGCCATAATGAAGTCAAGTTAAAATATAGTAAAACGAAATTATATCCACAAAGTTTCATTCCAACTGTCCTTTCGTCCTTGAGATTACTAAAGGTGACTTGTTGTCAGAGCCCTACATTTTATCTTAGATATGACGGTTCGAGAGCATCATCACTGGGGTATTCTCGGAGAGACTGGCCTAGGCTAAGATGATAGACCGAGTCTGCTCCCACAATTATCTCCCACTTCCGGGCTAGGTCAGACACATTGAGCCTATCACGCCAATAAATCAGGTTCAAAGATGCCGCACCTCCCCACAACCCCGCCCCAGACAGCTTGTTACATCTGTTGACCACAGATTGGTGTTAATGTAGGCTACCAGTTGGGTATTTGAAACTTTCTATATATATATATATATATATATATATATATATATATATATATATATATATATATATATATATATATATATACACCTTATTAAGTAGCAGAAGAATTTACACAGATTTATACAGCTGCCAAGAAAAACTAGCATTAAAACATATAACTATATACATTTTATAAACTGAAGAATTCTACTGGAAAACTAGAACTGCAGCAAACACTGTCTTCTCGCCACTACTTACTGACGATTGTATGTCATTCCACAGATTACTTATTAAAATCTTTTAAAGAACAAAAAATAAACTTCATACAGGGGTGGGTATGAAAATACCGTTTACTTCAGATTCATTAGTAACATTTTCAAAACGAATAGTTGGTGGAGGTTACAGACCTTATTTAAGTCATTTACCAAATCTTATATTCAGATGAATAACATTCTGAAGGTTGTTCTTCTTACAATCTATGCCTTCTGGACTCGTCAGAAAATACTGTCTGTTAGAGAAAACGTAATAATAAAATATAGAAAATATTTTATTATTACTATTATTATTATTTTTTTTAGTGTTGATCGAAAATGATTAAATAAGTTTTAAAGTGTCGCTTAAATTGTCAAAATTGATATACTGTCAGTTCAAAATTATCATAATGTATATCTTCATATTTTCTGTTTGTGTAATGAAGGTTGAGATAAACCGTATCTCCAACCACAGATATATAAATTGATCACAGACTAAAAAAGTGTACCTTTCCTAGATATGTGACGAACAAACCCCTTAAAAAGGAAGACAATGACCGATACAGATCAGATAGGTGTTGGGTTTCTTCACCTTCGAGAACACTAAAACAGAGACAATCGATATACGTGTGGGTTTATATCTTGATGTAATCTCATTCAAGTGGGCTCTCAAATATCCGATCTGTGTAATAGTTTACAGCCTTGTATATTACACTCCATTCTAGTAATTACAGTTGATGGCTGACGCCTTTGATACTCAATCTCATCTACATACAATATACAATGTGATTAACTGTCAAACCTAATAATGAAAGCTGGTTAAGATAGCGAGCTATTTGTACATTTTTATTTGTTTCACAAAAGTTACCAATTAAACCTAAGTAGGAATGTTACCAATTTGTTATTCTATTAAAGTGAAAAATTTATAATAATAACAACTATAGTATAGATTGACTGTAAGCTTTGGGTGAAATTAAATATTGGGGACCCAACATTTTATTGGTTCCTCATCACATGAGGCTGGTCCTGGACCTAGCAAGTGTCGATCGATAGGAACTTACTACACCTGCTTGACCACAATTTCATTACCAAGGTCCATTCACTGCCTCAGCTAGTAGATGAGAGGTAAAAGTCACATCCTGGAGCTAGCAAGTGTCGATCGATAGGGACTGACTACACCTACTGGACAAAGTTTCATTACCAAGGTTTGCTCACTGCTCCAGCCAGTATATGAGAGGTGAAAATCACATATATGGAGTGGTCTTCGAGCCAGCAAGTGTCGATCGATAAGGACTGATCACACCTGCTGGACCAAAGTTTCATTGCCAAGATCTGCTCACTGCTCCAGCCAGTATGTGAGAGGTGAAAGTCACATCTATGGGGTGGTCCTGGAGCTAGCATGTGTCGATCGATAAGGACTGACCACACCTGCTGAACCAAAGTTTCATTGGCAAGGTCTGCTCACTGCTCCAGCCAGTATATGAGAGGTGAAAGTCACATCTATAGGGTGGTCCTGGAGCTAGCATGTGTCGATCGATAGGGACTTACCACACCTGCTGGACCTTCCTACTTCCCTTCTTTTATTTTTCTTTCTTAATTTCTCTTTTTCTTCCTTCTTTTTTTCTAGTATTGTCTCGTCAGTATTGTTCGCTCAGAAAATAATATAATACTATTTATATGTACATCACATACTTGTAGAAAATTATTTTCTATTTTCTTCCCAGCCTTTGCTGATTCAACGTGCATAGAGCGAGAACTGAAGTGACCTTGAAGGCAAGTAATTATACACCGGGGAACCTACCAACATCAGATCCCATCCCATATTGTTACGGGAAGATTTCACATATCGGATAGTCGACTATGAGAGATCGACCTTTCTGATTGTGGCCAAACACCACTCTGACCTCGCCAATAGCCGTGAGCTTGTCCCGATTTTGAAATCAGATAGTAATAAAAGGAATAAATCTAACTACAGTTGTATTCACATGAAGCCCTGTAGTGGAAGAGCCGATTGCCGAGTGTTCAAGGTGACAGGTCAGTCAGCCCGAGTTTGAGATAGTGCAGGTTCGAAGCCTTTCCTGGACTAGAACTTTTTATCAGTATTGTCCACCTTGTCTGTACCCTTAGTTAGCCTGAAGTAGGTTCTCGCACATGTTAATACTCGATACGAAATTGGCAGAGTAAATATATTAATAATAACCTATAATAAGGTTACTATTCAAGGTGAACGGCCTCTCCTCTAAGGAAAAAGTTAGTATACTTAGTCCTGTTGTTAAAAATAAGTCGCGTATAGACTCTTAAGTCTATTTTTGATAATTTAGTCTCCACTGAATGGTTGTCATCAGAATGAGACTTGAGGAGTTATTTTAATTAATGATAACCATTCAGCCTCTTATGTTTATTTATTTATTTTGTAAAATAAACCCTAGATACACCCGCTGTTAATTTAAATTATTCTCTGCATGTTCGCTAATATATCTACAATCAGTTCAGCGACTTTGAGGAAATGAGAGAAACTTGTATCTTCAATTACGATTTGGGGTTTTTAATAACATAATCCCTAACCTTCAGTAAAATTCACCGCCCATCATTTTATAAATACGTTTAACAAGTTACTAAATGTTTCTCAGATTGTACCAAGCTAAACTAAAGTCGTTAAACTTCCTTCGACAACTTCAACTTTGTGCTCTTTTTTAAAAACTTCCAATCCCTAGAGTGTTAAAGTAGCAACTTCAACTATTCGGAAACTGAAAGGAGATTTCTTGCCACTGGTAAGGATTTTTTTAGACAATTCTCCCAAAATAAACAAGAGGTATGCTATTCTAAAATATAAATTAGTTTAAATTAATCACTTTTTACTGCCTACAAAACTATGAGTTAGTTAAATTATTGTTAATGTACTGACTTGTGCCAATCAGACAATCTGCGAGTATTGTAAATACAAGCTTTGTTCATTGTGCGATCGTTTCATTGAATCAAAACCTTCTATTTGACATTTGAACCTCAAATGCCCAACTAACACACCTTGTTTCAGATCAGGTTGTACGTTCTTTAGACAGTCGAAAGTAGACGGGCCAAGGGTCAAGTCATTGTCTGCAATTTGTGACTATTATATATCGGCGTATCACAATTACAGCCCACGTGATTTCAAGGTTTGCTCGCGACATACAAATTATAGGGCTTTATATGATGGTTTGAACTAGCTTTCTCGCGAAATGATGGTTCATTACAATTTGCCAAAATTCCGTAAAGCACGTGGATTATAGGATTAAATGTAATATAAAATTGTATATATTTTCAACTGTTAACGTTTTAACAATAATAGAGAATATAGCATCTTGTAAAATGTAGAACAATAACAGTTTTAATTTATTTACATAACTATATATTTTTATTAATTATAATGTAAGTATAAAAATCGTACCATACACCGTCTAATGAAAACAATTTAATAAACGTATATTACACCTTTGAATAAGATTTCATTTAGGTAGCTTGTCATCTGAGTGCACTCCATATTAAAGTAGTCATTTACTTGACAGTTATCTTGCAAACCACAATTACGTCTTATCGCTATGAAATTACAATAATTTTAATTTTCAAGATGGTCGATAATCTGTTATCGATTAAATAAAGTTATTCATATAGGTGTAAGGAAACGTGGCTACATTATTATCTTTTACGTTCTGTGTGTATTTTAAAACAGAATTGATTCCAATTGTAATTATTTTTAATAGACCAAACATCATTTAAAAATGTTTTATTACAATACCAGTCTTATTGTTGTGATACTTCCTCATTCATTTGTATGCTGATGAAGTTTGCAAATTCAAAAAAACTACATTCGATTAGAGTTCAATAACCAATTATAAAGTTCATTGGAATCGATTTTCTGTGGTAAAATTACTCTAGTTGCAGACTGATCTCTTCGCAATAAGTTTTTATTGAAGTACCAAATAATTACTTTATGATTGGAGTTGAAAATTACGATTAATTACACGCAAACTGCTTGTTTCCTTTTTCGTTTGCAAATTATATGTTTAAAGCTATCCAAATTTACGTTATTTTTGTCGTTCATTTTGTTGCCACTGTAATACAAATGACGACTTATCCATATTCATTAATAAATCGATAAATCTATCATAAACCTTGATTACTTCTTCGAAATTGAGTAATAAAAACCAATTATAGCTATAAAAGACGTTCATGTGCGTATATATCTATCGTATTTCATTTTGATTAAATCCAATACAAAAATGGAATATTGCAATTCTTCAATTAAAATAGAAAATAGAAAATGTTTACATGGGGCTTTAACATTATATGTAGAGCTATACCTTTTTACAAATATGGTGAAGAGCAAAAATAATGACAGAAATAATATGGTAAATAAAAACCGCATTTCTGCTATGAAAATGATTAAAATGTGTCCAAATAATTGACTTTAAAAATGTATGTTCTTGTAAAGTAACATTTTAAAATGAATATAACTCAAGTGTTCTTTATGTAGCTTACCATGTTGTACCAACAAACAAGAAGAAGAGGAATTATTTTATTAATGTTAATTAAATTTCAAACAAACGTTTTCTCACGACTTACTTAAAACCATACGCTGTAATTCAAAATAACCAAGATTTTCCTTAAATATTTCAAGGTGTCACGTGTTATTATATATTTTTAATGAACATGAAACGTTGTAATTCATTGATGTAAGAAACGCCAACATCTAATTGTTTACTGCTGCAACCCTTGTTTTTTTTTTTTTTTTTTTTTTTTTTTTATTGGCATGCAGTATTAATACCCCCTGATACATGGCTAGTGACATTGTTTATTTTTTATTATATATTTCCTTTACTTACGGTTACAGTTTAAAAATATCCTTAGGCTGAGCAAAAACCTATTTGCTTTATTTATTTATTGTTCTAACAGCACTTATTTCAAAAAGTTCCAATGGAACTGCATTTCTAAGACTGCTTAAATTGTTAAAATGTCAGAAGTTGATGAGCTAGATTTATTCGATGGCTTGGACCGGATCAAGAAATTTCAAAATTCGAGACAGCTGTTTCTAGATTACTGCAAACCACATATTTGGTACAACACTTTGAATGTTATGAAGTGTTTGGTGTTGAGTCTCAAATTTCGAATATAACAATAGATGTACTTAAATATAACATAGAATCCTCACCGGTTCTCACCTGAGAACCGGTGAGGATTCTTAGTGCCTAAGGCTTCGGACTCTGGAGTCCAAGGTCTAAGATAAAATTCCAAAGAGAGGTAACGGTTGGTACTTCTCTCGTTGCATGAAGTTCACGCACACGCCTGCAGACCCATGTAAACTGGTGGTGGTTGAAGTTTTTTTTTTTTTTTTTATATTTGTCATGAACCGTTGGAGAATGAATTTATTACTTATATAATACTTCTAATACATCAAATATGAAAGAATGACTTGTCTCAACTTTAGGATATGTAGTTGAAATAAGAGCTTTTTGTAACATTTATAACAATTAATATTAAACAGAAAATCATGCGCATGCATTTGACCACATATCTACGTTTAAAAATGAATCAATTAATAACAACGATTCATTTAAATTTATTTTCCGAGAGCCGATGACGTGACTGTTTGATCAATTATAGTAAAGAACAAAGATTCAATTAAATATGTCACGAAGTGTGTGCGTGATCGAAGGCGATAGGGATGAGCCAATTTGGTGGAGAACGAGTCCGCGCACGATTGCAGATTTGAATTAAGATATCAGACGGTCACACGTAATTAAGGTGTAAGGCTCGTTATTAAATGGTTGTTTACGACGGTGTTGTATTAATTGGGTGACAGCCGGACGGCGAGATACTGTCACCGCCCCAGAAGTACGACGTATTAATTGGGTGACAGCCGGACGGGGAGATACTGTCACCGCCCCAGAAGTTACGACGTATTAATTGGGTGACAGCCGGACGGGGAGATACTGTCACCCGCCCCAGAAGTACGACGTATTTAATTGGGTGACAGCCGGACGGGAAGATACTGTCACCGCCCCAGAAGTACGACGTATTAATTGGGTGACAGCCGGACGGGGGAGATACTGTCACCGCCCCAGAAGTACGACGTATTAATTGGGTGACAGCCGGACGGGGAGATACTGTCACCGCCCCAGAAGTACGACGTAT
This sequence comes from Stictocephala bisonia, assembly GCA_035578905.1. Lineage (NCBI taxonomy): Eukaryota > Metazoa > Arthropoda > Insecta > Hemiptera > Membracidae > Stictocephala > Stictocephala bisonia. Next base: position 991,119 of record JAQJVL010000233.1, read on the forward strand.
TAATTGGGTGACAGCCGGACGGGGAGATACTGTCACCGCCCCAGAAGTACGACGTATTAATTGGGTGACAGCCGGACGGGGAGATACTGTCACCGCCCCAGAAGTACGACGTATTAATTGGGTGACAGCCGGACGGGGAGATACTGTCACCACCCCAGAAGTACGACGTATTAATTGGGTGACAGCCGGACGGGGAGATACTGTCACCGCCCCAGAAGTACGACGTATTAATTGGGTGACAGCCGGACGGGGAGATACTGTCACCGCCCCAGAAGTACCACGTATTAATTCACCCATCAGACAGATGTTATGGGGAAATTATGCGACTGTACATTGAGTCGTTCAGAAGCGTAGGGAAGAATTCTAAACGTAACAGTAAATGTGAGTCATTCAATTAATACTTACTAGATGACTGAATATTGTAGACCTTTGATATCTAACTAAACATAGGTTGCTCGTGGTATGGGAAAAACTATTGTAGTTCTCCAAGAAATGCACTCTACGTGTACGCGTTGCTGCCATAATGAAGAAGAGAGCAACATTCGCATAAAAATGTTGGCCTAATGTGGGCTGGCACAATCTGACAACCACGCTCAGTCCGCAGACTCGACGCGCTACAAAGCGGACGGTCCACGAACCACAGACAGTATCCTTTTTAGCATGGGGACGAGCAATCTGTATATAGTTGGAATAACAGTGATGTATTTCACCTTATATAGAACTTTATTTTACTAAATCTATTATGAAATAGACACAGTTACTTAACTGATAGTCCACAATGTTTATTTGGTAGAAAATTATATTATTCTAATAATTTTCTTGCCAAGCCGTTAAATGGCAAATAAAAGATAACCTTTCCATTGTTTCTATGAAATTAATTGATTATATACTACATATATAAACAAGATCTCCAAAATTAAATGTCTGATTTAAGGAATAAACATGTTGTGTTATAGAGGTGCACTAAGATACGATTTTCGAATTTCATTTTTAAAGGGTTCAACATTCAATAAAAGATTATATCTAATAAGATGAAATTGCCTTTAACTGAACATTAAATTAAAAAGAAAAAAGAAACCCCATACAAAAGAAAAACCAAAACAGTTGTTCTATCACTTTTGATGCTATCTATATAGTGCAGTTAACCTAGAAGTAGTCATGAGCCCGATACAAGTAGCCATGAGACATGAGTGACAATTGGCATTTTTGCACGTGAAGATGTGCAGTGGCGTTGATTTAAGTTATAAATATAAAACACATATCAAAACTGTTTATATTTTTAATTTTTTTATGTTTCTCTAATATATTTTATAAGATATTTTTCTAATAACCACATTATTCAACGAAGCGTTTTTGTGGAGAAGGGACAGTGTACCATAAGAGTTTCTCTATTATCTAAGGGCAATACAAATATCTGGCAGTAGAACTAAATTTATCCAAACAATGTTTTCATAAGTTGTTCAAATAACAAATTAACTTTTATAAAACCAAGATGTATGTGTTCAAACACCATATAAAAACTACAAGACCAAACCAGAATATCTATTATGATTGGACTCCTTAATTTTATAGTAATTTTTAAATAGTATACGAGTAAAAATAAGAAATAGTTATGTTTACATTTAGCCTTCATCCTTGATTGTTTATATTTGTTATTTTGTGAATGAACAGACAAATAAAAATAAACCTTTAACATTACTGTGAAATGGATAGATCTAAATTAAATCTTCATGTGAATTTAAAACAACAGATAAATCCTCTACAGAACAATAGTATGTATATAGCTATGAACCATACAATTAATTAAACAGTTTTCAATATAAAATTGAGAACACCATTTCAATTTCCAAATTGAAACTGTTATTCCATTCACGCGGTAGCAAAAATATCGAGCAAATTTATAGCTTCCACACGATGTTGGACCAGCAGTTAAAAGGTTCATGGCTGCCAACTGGGTAGATTTATTTATTTTATAAGCGTAATGGAATAATTAAAATTCTGTGCGCGCACAGGTCAGTACTGGGCCGTTGAGCCTGGATACGTGTCCTGCAGGATATCCCGACGTCTTAATGAGGAGGGTAAGGTGGTACATTAATTAATTATTTCAGGAATGAGGCTTAGAAAGGTTAATTAACCAAGATGTTTAATTAATGATCGTGACTATGAGATTAGTGTCTTTAAAACTCTTCAGAACTTGACGGTGAAGTAACGTCAAGGAATTTATATAATTATTTTAATCGTTAGATAGTCAAAAGTTAATTAAATTGTAAATAGGTAAAATTAATCATTTTAAACTATACGTTTGATTTCTTCTACTATAATTGTCATATTAGAGTTTAAGAAAATACATGATTGAAAACCAATAAATTTTTAATTGTATTTAGCTATAAAAATTCAAAACATTTATTTTACAATAATGTAAATAATTTAACCAAATGTATACTTGCGTTTTAAATTACAGTTTTCAAGATAGACAGTTAAGATCCTTAATACCACTGTACGTGTATGGGTGGGCGGGTGGGTTAATACCACTGTATGTGTATGGGTGGGCGGGTGGGTGTGCCTGTGTGTGTCAATACCACTGTACGTGGAGGGTGGGGGGGGGTCAATACCAATGTACGTGTACGTGTATGGGTGGGCGGGTGGGTATTACCACTGTACGTGTATGGGTGGGCGGGTGGGTTAATACCACTGTACGTGTATGGGTGGGCGGGTGGGTGTGCCTGTGTGTGTCAATACCACTGTACGTGGAGGGTGGGGGGGTCAATACCAATGTACGTGTACGTGTAGGGGTGGGCGGGTGGGTCAATACCGTTGTACGTGTGGGGGTGGGCGGGTGGGTCAATACCACTGTACGTGTTGGGGGGTCAATACCACCGTACGTGTACGGGTGGATGGGTGGGTTGGTCAATATTACTGTACGTTTATGGGTGGGCGGGTGGGTCAATACCACCGTACGTGTATGGGTGTGCCGGCGGGTCCAATACCACTGTACGTGTATGGATGGGCGGGCGGGTCTTCACCTCCGCACCCATACCCACCAGTATGATCCTGGTCATTTAAGGATCTTAACCAGTCCAATCCTTGAGATAGTTTTAAAAAACCGTCCATTAGATATCCTTTGTCCAGGATTTACAGTCCCAGAACTTATTTGGCTGCTCATAGCATTTTAATTATTGTAATGCGCTTATAAAATAAATAAATCTACCGTCTTGGCAGGCATCGTCTAGAGGTGATACACTTCCGAGATATCTCTCTTACCTCATGAATTGAATAAAGTATTCAACTTTGCTTCGTTCACATTGAAATAGTTTCTTTGTGTTATATTGAATACATTTGGCTAAAGTATGCTGTAATTTGTACTCGTACTTTTTTATCTGCCAAAATGAATGAACTGTCACCATATAAATGTCTTGTTTATGCATGTTTTGGTCATATATAAATGTCTTATATATGCATGTTTTGGTCATATATAAATGTCTTATTTATACATGTTTTGGTCACATATAAATGTCTTATTTACACATGTTTTGGTCACATATAAATGTCTTATTTACACATATTTTGGTCACATATAAATGTCTTATTAACGCATGTTTTGGTCACATATAAATGTCTTATTTACGAATGTTTTGGTCACATATAAATGTCTTATTTGTGCATGTTTTGGTCATATATAAATGTCTTATTTGTGCATGTTTTGGTCACATATAAATGTCTTATTTGTGCATGTTTTGGTCACATATAAATGTCTTATTTATGCACGTTTTGGTCACATATAATTGTATTATTTGTGCATTTTTTGGTCACATACAAATGTCTTATTTATGAATATTTGGTAACATATAAATGTTTTATTTGTGCATGTTTTGGTCACATATAAATGTCTTATTTGTGCATGTTTTGGTCATATATAAATGTCTTATTTGTGCATGTTTTGGTCACATATAAATGTCTTATTTGTGCATGTTTTGGTCACATATAAATGTCTTATTTATGCACGTTTTGGTCACATATAAATGTTTTATTTGTGCATGTTTTGGTCACATATAAATGTCTTATTAACGCATGTTTTGGTCACATATAAATGTCTTATTTACGAATGTTTTGGTCACATATAAATGTCTTATTTACACATGTTTTGGTCACATATAAATGTCTCATTTATACATGTTTTGGTCACATATAAATGTCTTATTTATGCATGTTTTGTTCAGATATAAATGTCTTATTTACGCATGTTTTGGTCACATATAAACGTCTTATTTATCCATGTTTTGGTCACATATAAATGTCTTATTTATACATGTTTTGGTCACATATAAATGTCTTATTTACGCATGTTTTGGTCACATATAAATGTCTAATTTATACATGTTTTGGTCATGTTTTGGTCACATATAAATGTCTTATTTACGCATGTTTTGGTCACATATAAACGTCTTTTTTATACATGTTTTTTGTCACATATAAATGTCTTATTTATACATGTTTTGGTCACATATAAATGTCTTATATATGCATGTTTTGGTCATATATAAATGTCTTATTTATACATGTTTTGGTCATATATAAATGTCTTATATATGCATGTTTTGGTCATATATAAATGTCTTATTTATACATGTTTTGGTCACATATAAATGTCTTATTTACACATGTTTTGGTCACATATAAATGTCTTATTTACACATATTTTGGTCACATATAAATGTCTTATTAACGCATGTTTTGGTCACATATAAATGTCTTATTTACGAATGTTTTGGTCACATATAAATGTCTTATTTGTGCATGTTTTGGTCATATATAAATGTCTTATTTGTGCATGTTTTGGTCACATATAAATGTCTTATTTGTGCATGTTTTGGTCACATATAAATGTCTTATTTACGAATGTTTTGATCACATATAAATGTCTTATTTGTGCATGTTTTGGTCATATATAAATGTCTTATTTGTGCATGTTTTGGTCACATATAAATGTCTTATTTGTGCATGTTTTGGTCACATATAAATGTCTTATTTATGCACGTTTTGGTCACATATAATTGTCTTATTTGTGCATTTTTTGGTCACATACAAATGTCTTATTTATGCATATTTGGTAACATATAAATGTTTTATTTGTGCATGTTTTGGTCACATATAAATGTCTTATTTGTGCATGTTTTGGTCATATATAAATGTCTTATTTGTGCATGTTTTGGTCACATATAAATGTCTTATTTGTGCATGTTTTGGTCACATATAAATGTCTTATTTATGCACGTTTTGGTCACATATAAATGTTTTATTTGTGCATGTTTTGGTCACATATAAATGTCTTATTAACGCATGTTTTGGTCACATATAAATGTCTTATTTACGAATGTTTTGGTCACATATAAATGTCTTATTTACACATGTTTTGGTCACATATAAATGTCTCATTTATACATGTCTTGGTCACATATAAATGTCTTATTTATGCATGTTTTGTTCAGATATAAATGTCTTATTTACGCATGTTTTGGTCACATATAAACGTCTTATTTATCCATGTTTTGGTCACATATAAATGTCTTATTTATACATGTTTTGGTCACATATAAATGTCTTATTTACGCATGTTTTGGTCACATATAAATGTCTAATTTATACATGTTTTGGTCATGTTTTGGTCACATATAAATGTCTTATTTACGCATGTTTTGGTCACATATAAACATCTTTTTTATACATGTTTTTTGTCACATATAAATGTCTTATTTATACATGTTTTGGTCACATATAAATGTCTTATTTACGCATGTTTTGGTCACATATAAATGTCTAATTTATACATGTTTTGGTCATGTTTTGGTCACATATAAATGTCTTATTTACACATGTTTTGGTCACATATAAATGTCTTATTTACGCATGTTTTGGTCACATATAAATGTCTTATTAAGGCATGTTTTGGTCACATATAAATGTCTTATTAATGCATGTTTTGGTCACATATAAATGTCTTATTTATGCATGTTTTCGTCACATATAAATGCATTAACTCACGATACTTTGCCTACTAAACAAACTGTGTTTTTCTGCCTACTGCTTTAGGGGTTATTTCACTTCATAAAAAACGCCAAATACATGGCTTTCTACGTTAAGTAGTTTTGTCCATACTAATAATTGTATTGCAATACTCGAAGTGTAATAGAACAACTATTCCAGTGGACCGTACGTTTGTTTTTATAAAACATTAAGTATTTCTATAACGTTTTTACAATTAATTATTTAAAAATTTAAATGTCGATTAAACTTTCATGAATTAAAAAACTATATATCAACTCATGTTACACTAAATTGGACCACTTAAAATTATAAAGTGTTCATTTGAATTCATTATAATAAGAAACACGAACCGTACATTTGAAATAGAACTGCATTGTTTGGCCCGCTGACGGTAAGATTGTATGTTTAACGCGGGGCTGTCGACATGCCAGTGGTTGCTTTACAATTTGGGTAACAGCCACCTTAAAAAAACCATCTCGATAAAAACATGGTCTGGTGGCACTCACCCACTCACGCAGACACGTACAGTGGTACTGACTCACCCTCCCATCCATATACGTACAGTGGTACTGCCCCACTCTCCCACCCAGACACGTACAGTGGTATTCAAAATTAGATAGATTAGTCCAATAAGGTCATTTTATTTACCTTTCCATTGCATTAACTTTATAATTTCTTTAATTGTTATAATTACAAACAATGACAGTAAGCTTGTATTACAAATAAAAAAAAAAAAACTGCAAGTCTATATTTTTTAACCTTAGAAAATATTTTGTTGCTGAATAAATCATCTTGATTTAAAGCAATTAAAGCGTGTAAAATCTTTAAGTGATAAAAACAATTAGAACGTATCAGGCATATATACGTACGTAGAGTGAGTGGGAAGATCAGTTCAGTTAACGTTGGTTTGTGGGTGGGCTAGAGCAATGTTGTTAGAGCTAGTCGTTTGACCCACCCAGTGTTCTATGTATGTATGTAGGGTTGGTGGATGGGTATTGCATCGGCGATGAATTGACAGCTTCTAAATACTAATTTTGTATAATTTGAAAATAAATGCTCTTCGACATTGTAATAAATAATTGTTTTATTTGACAATGTCTTTCGTTATCTAAAATAATATCAGACCATATATAATGTTGTTGTTTTAATTATAATTATCATAATGTTTTGTTCTGACTTAGTATATATTTGTTCAACAAGAAGTGCCTATTTAAACTAAGTACTTTTAGTACAGGTTTAGTTGCGTCAAATATAAAATAGAGTAAAAACACATATACAGACAGACAAACACTAAACGGAACAGAATTCGATGAAATGTTTATCCTTAATTTCCTGCTCTAAATTAGGTGTAGACTATGTAAATATATATTCAGGAGACTTTTTAGTTACACTCTATTTAAACACTTTATCATATAATAGGAAATTAAGTGCGAATTAAAAGAACCGACAACATGGTAGTACCGTCTTATATTTTTTTATTTCTTATTAATTACTATAGCAGTTCCTAAGGTTGTATGTAACATTGAACATAACAAACAACATTAAGGTCGAGACTTCGTAAGAACTCCAGGATATTTCAGGTTGAATGTATTCCTTGAAAACATCCTTTGTGGTTCAACCATTTTCCCAGTTAAGGAGCCTATGCATACTGAAGTAACACAAAATAACTCTGTCAAGCGAGTAACAAAAGTGTGTGCAAAGAATATTCTTAGAACTTCCTTTCACAAATATACAAATGTTTTGCAATTTCTCATTCTCTCTAACTACAACTAAGCTTAAATATTCACTTATTTTGCTAATCATATATATGTACTGAAAATAAACTAAACAAAATATTCAGTAATATTTGATATTTAACGACCTTTCACTAAGTATTGTTAACTTACAAAGTCATAAAATAAGCGTTTAAAAATTATTTTAAAACACTATTAAAAATCGTAAAAATTAGCATATTTTAAGTTTATTTGTATAAATAATTGTAACATTCCTAAAATAGGATCATTAATTGTTACATAGTATATAATTATACTCATGTATACTATAGATTTTTCAAAAAAATCAATAAATTATGTCTATAATATAAATTAATGTAAAATTGTTTGATTCATTAATGTTTGAGTTAAACTGTTACGAATATTCAGTTTATTTACTATAAGAAAACCTTGGCTAATGGTCTTCCTTAATAATACTTGTTGAATAAATGAAAAAATTTCTACGCTCTATTTTTGTAATAATTTTATTTGTTGGGTTTAAGATCAACTGGTGTATATACACAATTTTGCTTATATTACATAAAACACGATATTATAAAAATATCATAAAAACAAATGGCTGAACAAAAAAATTAGCTACAAAATATATGTTTAGTATTAAAATATGTTAATCACAGTAGCTGTCTCATTAATTAAAATATAATTACGCAAATATATATTTAAATATTATTACGTTTTATATATATATAACAAATATATTTGTTGCTAACAAATATTATTACGTTTTTAGACGTTTTTGGGCAAAACATATTTCCTATTGCTATTAAATGAATACAGTTTGTTATATTATCACTTATATTACATTATTATTTTTTTAATGTAATATAAGCCCTCTAGAATGTCAGGAGCATTCTTGAAAAATATTCTAGTTCATTGCTTGTTAATAAATAATATACACTGTATATTGATAAAGATAGCTTTACCACTCTCTCTGTTAAGATGAAAAATATCCCCATAGTTCTTAATTTAATTTATTATTATTTATATTTATATTGTATCAAATAAGATAGTTGTCTTATTTTTTGGTTATAATGATTAATACTGAGTATGTTTTTCACATTTATTTATATTATATTATTTATTTATTATATTTATATCCCCACTGTATGTGTATGGGTGGGTCAATACCAATGTATATGTATGGTTGGGTGGGTGGGTCAATACCAATGTATATGTATGGTTGGGTGGGTGGGTCGATACCAATGTATATGTATGGTTGGGTGGGTGGGTCGATACCAATGTGTGTGTATGGGTGGGCGGGGGGTTCAATACCAATGTATGTGTGTATGGGTGGGTAATGGGTCGATACCCATGTATATGTATGGTTGGTGGGTGGGTCGATACCAATGTATATGTATGGTTGGGTGGATGGGTCAATACCAATGTATGTGTATGGTTGGGTGGGTGGGTCGATACCAATGTATATGTATGGTTGGGTAGGTGTCTGGTCTGGCAATACCACTGTACGGGGTTCAATACGGGTCTGGGTTTCAATACCACTGTACGTGTGTGGGTGGGTGGGTCAATACCACTGTACGTGTATGGGTGGGCGGTTGGGTTAATACCACTGTGCGTGTCAGGGTGGGCGGGTGGGTCAATACCATTGTACATGTATGGGTGGGCGGCTGATGAGAGAGAGAGAGGTTTTTATTATATATTTGAATATTATATAATAAAAACATTATCTAGTAATATATATTTTCCATCAACTAGCATATAGCTAGATGGTTTATTTGTGCACTGCAGCAATGTGTATTTGCGCTTGCGAAATAAAATGAATTGAATTAATATTAATATTAAAAAAAAAATTACCTATTCAAGTAACGAGAGAACATTCGGGTTCATTATGCCACAGGGAAATGAGTAATGGCAGACCCAGATTCGCGAGGGAGTCGTTAAATCCATATGACTAACGAGCTAATAAATCGACAATTTTTCTCCATCAGGTAGACCAATAAACAGGGCATGTAATTGTGTGTTCTCATCTTCAGAATTTAGTAATGTTAAGACCGATTATCTGTACAGTAACAAGACCAATTACTTTACAAGTAATCGGATAAGTTAAATAGAATTATTTAAACTACTTTAGGCTAAAATTAAAATAAATATACCACATACAAAATTGTTATTAAACTCAGCACTCCTCTTAACTAACAACTATTAGACTCCCCCATCAAATACCATACACTGTTCGTGTATAGGTTCGTAGGCGGGTCAGTACAACTGTACGTGCAATGGTTGGTGGGTGGGTCAATGCCTCGCCTATTTATCTAGGCAAAATACTCCTGTGAGATGACTTGCTTTGCTCAAAATACGTCCTGATTAATTACCAAAACAATATTGCTATTTTTCCAACTATCTATATAACAAAAACATAAAATTCTTAATTACAATTAATTGATAATGATGGCAGAAATATATATCCATAGTAAAAATAGACTCCCATCTAACCTATAAAAGCCTGATTGGTTGTCGTAAGCAGAGGTTGATTAGTACTTTGATTAGTATTACTACTGGTAAATGGTCCTTAGTACATGTACCGGTGTCTCGTGTACATAACTTTCAGTGGGGGGTTTCCTCCTCAAACCCCATAAACTGTTCCACCGTTCACGACTCTCTGTAGTGCATTACTACTGGTAAATGGTCCTTAGTACACGTACTGGTCTCTCGTGTACATAACTTTCAGTGGGGGTTTCCTCCTCCAACCCCATAAACTGTTCCACCGTTCACGACTCTCTGTAGTGCATTACTACTGGTAAATGGTCCTTAGTACATGTACCGGTCTCTCGTGTACATAACTTTCAGTGGGGGGTTTCCTCCTCCAACCCCATAAACTGTTCCACCGTTCACGACTCTCTGTAGTGCATTACTACTGGTAAATGGTCCTTAGTACATGTACCGGTGTCTCGTGTACATAACTTTCAGTGGGGGTTTCCTCCTCCAACCCCATAAACTGTTCAACCGTTCACGACTCTCTGTAGTGCATTACTACTGGTAAATGGTCCTTAGTACATGTACTGGTCTCTCGTGTACATAACTTTCAGTGGGGGTTTCCTCCTCCAACCCCATAAACTGTTCCACCGTTCACGACTCTCTGTAGTGCATTACTACTGGTAAATGGTCCTTAGTACATGTACCGGTGTCTCGTGTACATAACGTTCAGTGGGGGGTTTCCTCCTCCAACCCCATAAACTGTTCCACCGTTCACGACTCTCTGTAGTGCATTACTACTGGTAAATGGTCCTTAGTACATGTACCGGTCTCTCGTGTACATAACTTTCAGTGGGGGTTTCCTCATCCAACCCCATAAACTGTTCCACCGTTCAGGATTCTCTGTAGTGCATTACTACTGGTAAATGGTCATTAGTACATGCACCGGTATCTTGTGTACATAACTTTCAGTGGGGGGTTTCCTCCTCCAACCCCATAAACTGTTCCACCGTTCACGACTCTCTGTAGTGCATTACTACTGGTAAATGGTCCTTAGTACATGTACCGGTCTCTCGTGTACATAACTTTCAGTGGGGGTTTCCTCCTCCAACCCCATAAACTGTTCCACCGTTCACGATTCTCTGTAGTGCATTACTACTGGTAAATGGTCCTTAGTACACGTACTGGTCTCTCGTGTACATAACTTTCAGTGGGGGTTTCCTCCTCCAACCCCATAAACTGTTCCACCGTTCACGACTCTCTGTAGTGCATTACTACTGGTAAATGGTCCTTAGTACATTTACCGGTCCCTCGTGTACATAACATTCAGTGGGGGTTTCCTCATCCAACCCCATAAACTGTTTCACCGTTCACGACTCTCTGTAGTGCATTACTACTGGTAAATGGTCCTTAGTACATGTACCGGTCTCTCGTGTACATAACTTTCAGTGGGGGTTTCCTCATCCAACCCCATAAACTGTTCCACCGATCACGACTCTCTGTAGTGCATTACTACTGGTAAATGATCTTTAGTACATGTACCGGTCTCTCGTGTAATAACTTTCAGTGGGGGTTTCCTCCTCCAACCCCGTAAACTGTTCCACCGTTCACGACTCTCTGTAGTGCATTACTACTGGTAAATGGTCCTTCGTACATGTACTGGTCTCTCGTGTACATAACTTTCAGTGGGGGTTTCCTCCTCCAACCCCGTAAACTGTTCCACCGTTCATGACTCTCTGTAGTGCATTACTACTGGTAAATAGTCCTTAGTACATGTACCGGTCTCTCGTGTACATAACTTTCAGTGGGGGTTTCCTCCTCCAACCCCATAAACTATTACACCGTTGACGACTCTCTGTAGTGCATTACTACTGGTAAATGGTCCTTAGTACATGTACCGGTCTCTCGTGTACATAACTTTCAGTGGGGGTTTCCTCCTCCAACCCCATAAACTGTTCCACCGTTCACGACTCTCTGTAGTGCATTACTACTGGTAAATGGTCCTTAGTACATGTACCGGTCTCTCGTGTACATAACTTTCAGTGGGAGTTTCCTCCTCCAACCCCATAAACTGTTACACCGTTCACGACTCTCTGTAGTGCATTACTACTGGTAAATGGTCCTTAGTACATGTACCGGTCTCTCGTGTACATAACTTTCAGTGGGGGTTTCCTCCTCCAACCCCATAAACTGTTCCACCGTTCACGACTCTCTGTAGTGCATTACTACTGGTAAATGGTCCTTAGTACATGTACCGGTCTCTCGTGTACATAACTTTCAGTGGGGGTTTCCTCCTCCAACCCCATAAACTGTTCCACCGTTCACGACTCTCTGTAGTGCATTACTACTGGTAAATGGTCCTTAGTACATGTACCGGTCTCTCGTGTACATAACTTTCAGTGGGGGTTTCCTCATCCAACAACATAAACTGTTCCACCGTTCACGACTCTCTGTAGTGCATTACTACTGGTAAATGGTCCTTAGTACATGTACCGGTCTCTCGTGTACATAACTTTCAGTGGGGGTTTCCTCATCCAACCCCATAAACTGTTCCACCGTTCACGATTCTCTGTAGTGCATTACTACTGGTAAATGGTCATTAGTACATGCACCGGTATCTTGTGTACATAACTTTCAGTGGGGGGTTTCCTCCTCCAACCCCATAAACTGTTCCACCGTTCACGACTCTCTGTAGTGCATTACTACTGGTAAATGGTCCTTAGTACATGTACCGGTCTCTCGTGTACATAACTTTCAGTGGGGGTTTCCTCCTCCAACCCCATAAACTGTTCCACCGTTCACGATTCTCTGTAGTGCATTACTACTGGTAAATGGTCCTTAGTACACGTACTGGTCTCTCGTGTACATAACTTTCAGTGGGGGTTTCCTCATCCAACCCCATAAACTGTTCCACCGTTCACGACTCTCTGTAGTGCATTACTACTGGTAAATGGTCCTTAGTACATGTACCGGTCTCTCGTGTACATAACTTTCAGTGGGGGTTTCCTCCTCCAACCCCATAAACTGTTCCACCGTTCACGATTCTCTGTAGTGCATTACTACTGGTAAATGGTCCTTAGTACACGTACTGGTCTCTCGTGTACATAACTTTCAGTGGGGGTTTCCTCATCCAACCCCATAAACTGTTCCACCGTTCACGACTCTCTGTATTGCATTACTACTGGTAAATGTTCCTTAGTACATGTACCGGTCTCTCGTGTACATAACTTTCAGTGGGGGTTTCCTCCTCCAACCCCATAAACTGTTCCACCGTTCACGACTCTCTGTAGTGCATTACTACTGGTAAATGGTCCTTAGTACATGTACCGGTCTCTCGTGTACATAACTTTCAGTGGGGGCTTCCTCCTCCAACCCCAAAAACTGTTCCACCGTTCACGACTCTCTGTAGTGCATTACTACTGGTAAATGGTCCTTAGTACATGTACCGGTCTCTCGTGTACATAACTTTCAGTGGGGGTTTCCTCCTCCAACCCCATAAACTGTTCCACCGTTTACGACTCTCTGTAGTGCATTACTACTGGTAAATGGTCATTAGTACATGCACCGGTGTCTTGTGTACATAACCTTCAGTGGGGGTTTCCTCCTCCAACCCCATAAACTGTTCCACCGTTCACGACTCTCTGTAGTGCATTACTACTGGTAAATGGTCCTTAGTACATGTACCGGTCTCTCGTGTAGATAACTTTCAGTGGGGGTTTCCTCATCCAACCCCATAAACTGTTACACCGTTCACGACTCTCTGTAGTGCATTACTACTGGTAAATGGTCCTTAGTACATGTACCGGTCTCTCTTGTACATAACTTTCAGTGGGGGTTTCCTCCTCCAACCCCATAAACTGTTACACCGTTCACGACTCTCTGTAGTGCATTACTACTGGTAAATGGTCATTAGTACGTGTACCGGTCTCTCTTGTACATAACTTTCAGTGGGGGGTTCCTCCTCCAACCCCATAAACTGTTACACCGTTCACGACTCTCTGTAGTGCATTACTACTGGTAAATGGTCATTAGTACATGTACCGGTGTCTCGTGTACATAACTTTCAGTGGGGGGTTCCTCCTCCAACCCCATAAACTGTTACACCGTTCACGACTCTCTGTAGTGCATTACTACTGGTAAATGGTCATTAGTACATGTACCGGTCTCTCTTGTACATAACTTTCAGTGGGGGTTTCCTCCTCCAACCCCATAAACTGTTACACCGTTGAAGACTCTCTGTAGTGCATTACTACTGGTAAATGGTCATTAGTACATGTACCGGTCTCTCTTGTACATAACTTTCAGTGGGGGTTTCCTCCTCCAACCCCGTAAACTGTTACACCGTTCACGACTCTCTATAGTGCATTACTACTGGTAAATGGTCATTAGTACATGTACCGGTCTCTCGTGTACATAACTTTCAGTGGGGGTTTCCTCCTTCAACCCCATAAACTGTTACACCGTTCACGACTCTCTGTAGTGCATTACTACTGGTAAATGGTCCTTAGTACATGTACCGGTCTCTCGTGTACATAACTTTCAGTGGGGGTTTCCTCCTCCAACCCCATAAACTGTTACACCGTTGACGACTCTCTGTAGTGGAAGTCACCCTTTAAGTTCAACATGACTTCTGATCTTATTTGTCTTACAATTGTTATTTGTCTTTATTTTAAAGACAAATAAATGTCTGATAGCTGTAAACAGTCATAAAATAACTATAGTCATGGACAAGATTGCAAGAACGATGATATAAAATGCTTCTAAAATACATTCTTCAAGATTCACGTTAAGTGTGGGCACTTTATAAACAAACTATCTAATGGTGACTATACAAATCTAGTAGATTAAATTGAATTTAGTACATTTACCAAAGCGTATCCTACATCATGTAATATAAAAATGGCTATTAATATATAAATTGAAATGACAAAACGGGTAAATTATTAAATGATGCTGAACCTTCAACTGGTTTTAAAAGTATGAAATACCAAACGAAGAGTTACAGTTTGATATTTCAATTTCTATTATGAATCCCTCTAGTCTGAGAAATGTGAACGTGATTTGCGAAATTGATCACCATAGATAGTATTTGTGCATTTTGTGCTTATATTTTAATACATTTGTGCATTTTGTGCTATATTTGTGCATTTTGTGCTTATATTTGATATATTTGTGCAATTTGTAGTTGTATTGTAATATATTTGTGCATTTTGTGCTATATTTGTGGATTTTGCGCTTGTATTTGATATATTTGTGCAATTTTTACTTGTATTGTAATATATTTGTGCATTTTGTGCAACATTTGTGCATTTTGTGCTTGTATTTGATATATTTGTGCATTTTATGCGTATACAGTAAACGTTCAGTTGTGTGACGTTCTCTTGTACTTTATGTGTACCAAATCGTATTATAATAATAAAAAACAATTTTAATTTATAACAGGCCATAAATATTGTCCAATAACGTTTAAAAATCGTTTTTTGTTGCATTTATTAATATTACATGTATTTTTCCTATAATATACATATAATATTATATGTATACCTTATAGACTAAATAAAAGAGATAAAAATAGCGTTAAAGGGAAAATATACCTTTATGTTTCAAGGAGAAACTATGAGTACTAAGTTTAGTTTTTATTCTGTTTCAGGTAACAATAATGGCTATACACTGTAAGTAAGCTATCACCTTGATCTGGATTTTTCTTTAAACTAATGCATATATTGTTAAAAATCTATAATCAAATTATGGAAAACATTGACTAATCAATTTATTGATTAATTCATTAGCAGGATAACAAAATAAGCTACTCATTCTAAGAGACTTAGTGGAAATCATACAGCATATTGCGTATTAATTCAGACATTAGTTAATAAATGTACGTAAACAATTGTCGAACGTGGTGTGTGTTTAGGATGGCCAGGGACGGTTCGACTAATGAGATGTGTATTTAGGTAGGGGTCTGTCAGTTTTACACATTACTGACAGAGGCTTTCCATAAAAAAATGTAAAACAAATTTGGTGAATTTTGGTATTTTGTACTCTGATAAAATAAAAAATAAAAAAATACATTTTTTATTATTTTAATATTACTATATAAGTGTTTAATGTCACTTTCACATATATAATTACAATCGAAGTTGACGTCTATAAACGTAATTTGTTTAACGTAAGGCTATGTTTTTAATTTAAACATATTATCATATTAGTTATTGTTATAGACACTATGATTGAGAAATAAAATAAAAAATTTAATATTAATAAATTTTTACGAAGAAACATATTGCAAAATTATTTAAAATAAACAAAATAGTATCTACTAATTATTTCCTTAATTTATAATTGGAATTATTTAAATTATTTCTATTTATTAATCTTTAAAAATTTTTAAATATTTCAGACCTATGTATTTTATTTGTTGTGTAATAATTTACGCCATGGTGATATAAATTTTATTTCTCATATTATCATAATTTTTATTTATTTAAAAATACTCATTAATTTTCACTGATGTTTCCTTAACGAATAGAAGTGTGTCTTAAATGTCCTGCACATTTACCAATAGAATAAATTCCAGCAGGTTAATCCTATTTTGATTTATTAATAGTTCTCATGGCTCTTTTTGTACATTAAGTTTACACTTAAATATTTGTTTTACTAACTAAGCCATTTTGCAGTTACATATAACATATTTATGTATATATGCATATAAATAGCTCTAAATGTCGTACATTAGAGAAAATTAAATTTTCAGTAATAATTACTAAAATTCCTGAATTTATTTCAGAAATTATTTTTTTTTTACATCTTCGTCACAAGTTAAGTTTTGGTCTATTAATAAAGGAAAAGTAAGCTGTTTTTATATTTATTTAATAAACATAATGTATACATATATATTTACCATTATATATCTATCGTATTATTTGTTATCTTACTGTGTTATAAAGTTTTAAATGAGATAATTTTCTTTGGTATATAAAGTAACATATTTTTCATTTAAATAATTTATAAAGTTTTCATGTTTGTAAGATATAGATTCTGACTGATCTATATCTTTTGTTAATATTTTCAAATTTGATTAATCTGCATTTAAAAACAAGCTATTGAATGAATATTTTTTAGAGATATCCCTATATTCTACTCTGAGGTAGAATAATAAAAATTATCCTAATATTGATCCTTGACGGACACCAAATTTAACTTGTTCTTTGAAAACTTGTAATACTAATATTGATAAACCTTTGACAAATCAAGCAACTAATGGCAAATGAACGTATACCTCCATGTTGGCGGAAAGTGTTACAGTAGCAGAGCGTCGGTTTACTTTTTCATGTTTAATTAGAATCCGGTTTACATGGAGATCATGGGAGGGGGAGAGTAACAGCTGGGCGGAGATTTCACTAAACAAAGAGATTTGGAGATAACGCTCTTTACATCACAGCTACTTAATGTAATCTGAATATGCTTATTATTTGATTATAACTTATAAATACTTAAACCAGTAATTTACTCTTTTAGTAACGTATTCCTTATTTACTATACCTTTAAAATGTGGTTCAAAGATAAAACTGTCAAAAACAACTGTTGGTTCAACGGTTCAAAGACAGAATTTCAACAAGTGAATATCACTGAATAATAACAACATTTGTATACATCATATGGCTTTGACAGTCTGCTACCAAAATAAAAGGAGGGGAAATGAAAAATTCAAAATTAGATCGACCGTTGAAAATCTAAATATTATGATAGTATCTAAAGTTAAACGTACATGTGACAGCATTTACATGCCGATACAGAACTAAATTCAGGTTTCACAACTATTCAACGGCTGCTTCTCCGATTTAATGAGGACTAGCTAATCATCTCTAAAAGAACGCACAGTCAATAACTATGTGATCCATAGTTTGAATTTCGGCTCCACATTCACCGGCTGATCATTCGCCATTCCCCATTTATAATTCCAGTAGTTGGATATTTCCACACCCTTGAGAAAGCGACTTAAACAGTCCAGTCCTTACTACAAAGTTCCATTCCACCGACAACGGACATAGGGTCTAATTAATACCAGAAATTGGTTTCCACCGTCAAACATATCAAAAGTTAATGCCCAGTTGGGTTTTAGTAAAAATTCGTTTGAGATTAACTGGGAAGCTAGTCGAAAAGTGTTTGTGTGTGTGTGTGTGTTTTTACATTAAAGTCGCTCTGCACTTTGTGGGATATCTAGCAAAATGGCTGCTGATTCAGAGCAGTTAGGCTCTTTTTGGACTCATTGCGTCGTACTTCTTAGTTGTACATCATCAACCTCTCGTAAATGTGTACTGTAATGTTATAACCATGAATTTTTTTCGCATCTTTCATAGAGAACGGGTTTGAAAAAAGATAAAGAAAACATCAGCAGCATTTATAGATTTTTCAGCAGCCTCTGACACAGTCTGGAGAAAGGGCCTGTTACTTAAATTTTACATATCATATTGGGACCTCAACTGTCAACGCTTCTTGATTCCAGATCAGCCACAAGTTAACTAAAGCTTGCCTGGATCGCAGACAAAGTTCTTTTAGACACCTGAATGATGGTATGCCACAAGGATATGTTCTTGGTCCTCTTTTATTTAATGTATACACTGCTGACATTACTGTCACACAGTCCGGAAAATTCATATTCGCAGATGATATTGCTCTGGCAACTTTAACACGAGGACATATCAGAAACAGAAAGAAGACTTAAACTTAATCAAACCACGCTTAATAATTATTTTAGTACTTGGAAATAAAGCCAAATACAACAAAGGCATAAGTAACCTGCTTTCACCTGAGTAATAGACTGAATAACTATTAATTAATATTCGAGGTAAGATGTATAGGAAAATCCGGCAAATTCACATTACATTGACAAGGAAATAAAATATAGAATATAAAATAATATCCATACGTTATTTTACCAGATACTTTTAATTTATTAAATATAGACTCACTGACATAAATTACATGCACATCTGACAACATAGAAATGTTTAAATGTTTAGGATTAGATGGCCATTTGGCTCCAGCCATAATACAAATAGAAAGTAATTTTTTTAGTAAAATTTCAAAAATTAAATTTGTGTAATTTCACTAAAATATTACTTTCTATTTACAACCTAACACATTATATCAAAAATATACAGCAGAAAACACAATACAAATGTAATCACAAAACTGTGTTTTTTATTGTAAGTGTTAAATTTGTGACTTCATATTTTAGCCATAGAACTAAAATAAATGTAAAATGTTTAATACCTCATTATTTTGTATCCTGCCTATTGAAATAGTTTTAAACACAGAGTACAGAAGTGAAGAGGTATTAACAGTAAAGTCATAAGTGCGCAGGAAGCTGATTGTAGTCATGTGACCGCATCATTAGTCTTTCAACTAAATCAGTACATGACGTCACTGGGAGAGAGATAATCCTTGACTCATTTATCACTTGAAAAATAACGACACTGCATTGCGGTCGTATCATCCATGATTATTTATACTTTACATATTTTTTTGTAAATTATTTACATAATACTTGTATTATCACTTGAGTAATGGTTTTAAAAACAAAGCCAAAGCCGACATTACCTTTGAAGTAGATTTACTATGTTGTATACTCTATTCACATGTATAACCAACATTTTAGTTTTTCTTTTTTATGTTTATTTTCGCCAATGTCATTTTTAGCCTACAAAAGTTTTTATGGGATAACGGCCCAAATCCTTCAAGCAAATGTTTCAGTGGACCCCCCGGGAGTTGACTATGTGACCCTCTAAATATAAAGCAGAAATGCTAACCACTAAGCTAGCAAGAGGCCTAAGATACAGAAGACCGTCTTCAGGAAACTGGCAGTAATCACACAAGTAAGAGGAGACAGATATCGTGTAAAATAGTGCGCTAAATGTGTTGTTGGTTCTCCATTTCGCCAGGCACCTTTTCATTACCTTTCTTATTCTCCCACATACTCGAGGATAACTGTAGTAATATTTACTTCAGATTTATTTAAATATGTACATCATTTTGTAATCTCTTTATAACTGCTTTTGAGGTGTTTACTTTTCGGCAGTACAAAAATGACCTCTTTTGATGTTTTTCGGTGTATTATTACCGTTTGCAGGTACTGTTAATAAAAACTTCCTTATTTATACAGCGTATCCAGCTTGGACTGTCCTACACTTTTCCGGATTGTTTGTCAGGTAAAAACAAGTGAATAATGCAATATAGCATGTGTCGTAACTCGATTCCTTTTCTCCCTGTTCCCTTTGTCTGTATGTGATTTTTACAAAAATGTAAGCATCGAAATGACGGTTTGTGGTCTAATAATGAAATTTTTTATGCAAGTTAATCCTTTACACATTATACTTAAAAGAATGTACAGCTAAGATTATATTATGAAAGGTTAAAATACATCTATAATTTTAAAATTTCCGTCTTCAGTCCTAATTACTTAGAATTTAATTGTGATTTCGTGACTTATAGTCGCATATTTAGGGATAAAACTACTTCTGAAACATTTATCTTTCTGGCTGGTATTGTTTTCTTACATAAATCACTACTCACACACTCATTGATAAACAAAAACACAGTTAAAATATTTAAAACAAAGTTAAACATTTAAAAAACGCACAAAATAAGTTACTTTAACGGAGTTCCAGAACGTGATGAGCCACGGGCCATAGACGAAATCGACAGGATTCTGAGCAATTTGTACTAAAGATAGATTTTCACAGGTATTTTAACCTTTTATTATATTTATATTCAGTTCGGAAGCTCTAATGGATATACCTAAGATAATCCCTTTCAAAATGGGAGCTGAAATATCTAAAAACCCATAAACTTTAATTAAAGGTATGAGGACACAAAATGTATGGACAACGAATTTAACGATATATCATTGTTAAATATCAAGTGGTAAATAACATATGAAGCTACAGTTTTGTAAGTGAAAGTATGGCATCTAGGTAATTACGTGCAGGATGTAAAATACATTTTATATACATATTTTTAATGTATATATATTTATGTTTAACTTTAAATATTTGGACAGATGCCAAACATATTGTGAGAAAGATGAGAGGAGTTATCAGCTTGTCCTTTAAAGAAAATATATTGTGTGTACATTGAAAACCGGTATTATGTGAAATTGTTTATTGTGGATGCTTCTACAAGAGTTTAAAACTATATGCAGATAGTATAACTTTCTACGCTGATGATCAAGAACTAATCTTTCATTTCCATTATTTTATAATTAAAAATTTTTTGCTTCCGTTAGATTGGTATTTTAATACTTTTATAAAATGTTTATACTTATTTGTAAATTAACTTTACTAGTTTCTGATTGTAATTTGACGTGTGATATTACTATATTTATGATTTGTTATTGTTTTATATATGCTAACTATGTAAAATATTTTAGGGTAATTAGATACTTTCTCTCTGTTTGTATGTTTTATATTGTTATTTCTAATTTATATTGTTCGCAAGTAATTTCCATGGCAAATCAATTTAATAATAGTTTCATATTATACTAACAAATAGATCCCTTGCGTGTGCCCCTCTACAGTTCCTGTATTGGTTTCCCAACCCGAGATGTCGGGAGAGTTATGTGTGTACATTAAGCCGATGTATGGGTGAGCGGGATAGGAGTCAGAACAAAGCCTTGATTCAAGTTCAAAAGCAAGTCTTGATGAATCGCCCAATAAGAGCGGAAATCGCTCGTCTATAGAGTGGCTGTGCTGCGGTCATCACTCATCCGGTCAGGGTATCCGTCATAGCCACGTCAGCGAGGTTAATAGGAAGAAGGAGTTAAGGAACAAAGAAAGAACTCTCTAAAAAGGTTCAATTATATTTCAATATTCGCTAATTTATCATGGACTCTTGATTAGTGTTCTCAGAAGGAAGGGAGTGTTCTATGACGTATTGTAATATTAATGTGCCCCATAAAACAACATATTATTGTTAACGCGCTTGGAAAGTGTTTTATGGACTGAATAGGATGAAAGGAAGGGATTTTCAGGCACTTTGTTTGAATGAATATTGAAATCAGGCATCAGAATTTAAAAAAATGTTGTAAAAACATCTTTTTAAAGATATACAATTAATAGGCCTAATAATAATAATTCTTTCTCAAAATTTCAAGCATTTGCATTAAATTGCCCACAATGCAATGAGGGCGCCAGGCGTAGCCCAGTCTAGGGTTTCTTCTACTATTCAATATAAAAAACTAAGAAAATAGGGGCCAAAGCCAACTAACTTTAAAATAAATACTTTAATTTAAATAGTAGTATTATATTACACAAAGTACTAGCTTATTACTGATAAATAGCGAGACAAAAAGTAATAGTATACACACACTATTGTAATAGTATACACACATGCAATTTCAACGTTTACTACAAGTTTAAAAACATTACTAATGCACGTTCACAATAATTAACTATATTATTATTAGTTCACACAAGTTTATCTAAAATCATATTTGTTTTTCCTCTTGTGCTTTTTCTTTAATTTTGTTAGTAAAAAACACGTATTCTTAGAATATATAGAAAGTTAAATAGAACTCTCTATATATATAATACAATATTAAACAAATATGAAACATAATACTAACAAACTTCATGTATAACCTATCCCAAAATATAATAACAAAATTGTATACGTAGTCAATAACAAAAATTAGACTAAGCCCGATGGGTTGAGCGGACTAAACGACTTTTAGCCTGGGTGAAAACACAGTGAAGTTAGATGGTTCCCAAATAGATTAGTGGTCTATTGGGAAACGAGATTAATAAGGTTTAAATTGAAGATTATCGATTTTATCTTGAGAAATTATCTATAAATGAATAGTTTATAGGTTAGCTTTTTATACACACTAGTTTATACGATATATTTGTTATGGCTTTTCAAACAAATAAAAAAATATTTATTTTACCAACTACTTAGGACATAAATGTTAACAATATAGTGTTCAAATAAAACTAAAACAGCAGATTTTGGTTGTTTTACATAAATTTCTTAGGTATATAATGAAAAATATAACAAATTAGGTGGGTGGGTCAATACTACTACTGTACGTGTATGGGTGAGTGGGTGGGTCAATACTACTACTGTACGTGTATGGGTGAGTGGGTGGGTCAATACCACTGTACGTGTATGGGTGAGTGGGTGGGTCAATACTACTGTACGTGTATGGGTGGGTGGGTGGGTGGGTCAATACTTATATTTGAAACACGTCGTCTAGTTTTCTAGTTGACGTACTGATTGATTACTATACGTAAGTAAATAACCAAGGGGTCACAATATTTGGTAAAATAAATTAGCACGCCAGAGAAAAACTGTTTTGGGAAACAATAATCTAGCTGGTTGTAAATTCCATATAAATAAAACAGTAAATACATACGTAGTTTGTTATACATTTTTCAAGCAATTTAATTGGGAAAATGTAGTAACTGATACAATTTATATCTATTTTTTTAGGAAATAGATTTAGTAAAACAAGTTGACTTTACGATTAATATTTATTTATTATTTATTTATGATTGTTTTAAAAACCAACAAGTTCTACAGATTCAGTGGCCCGGCCACTTTCCTCGGCCCAAATACATTATGCCAGACGGCATGGCGCTTTCAATGCGCATTGAATCGACTGGCCCCAATACTTCCAGCAGCAAACACTCTGTTGTTAAATAATTCAGAGGATATCGTGTGTTACTGAAATCAGATTCATTTGGAATCCCTACGCATAATTTACGGTAGATAAAACTGTCTGGCTGTCGTAGAGAAATTACCAATGGTCTATAAAATACAATTAATTATTATAAAATTAGAGGATTAATGTTTCATTTGATATTTACATTTAACAATAATGACGTCGTAAGTAATGTTCATGTTATTACTGATATTTAGTAATATATTTACTAATAGTAGTCATATTAGTTCCCATTTAACAATAATGACGTCGTAAGTAATGTTCATGTTATTACTGATAATTAGTAATATATTTACTAATAGTAGGCATATTAGTTCCCATTTAACAATAATGACGTCGTAAGTAATGTTTATGTTATTACTGATATTTAGTAATATATTTACTAATAGTAGTCATATTAGTTCCCATTTAACAATAATGACGTCGTAAGGAATGTTCATGTTATTACTGATATTTAGTAATATATTTACTAATAGTAGTCATATTAGTTCCCATTTAACAATAATGACGTCGTAAGTAATGTTTATGTTATTACTGATAATTAGTAATATATTTACTAATAGTAGGCATATTAGTTCCCAATTAACAATAATGACGTCGTAAGTAATGTTCATGTTATTACTGATATTTAGTAATATATTTACTAATAGTAGGCATATTAGTTCCCATTTAACAATAATGACGTCGTAAGTAATGTTTATGTTATTACTGATATTTCATTTCATTTTTTCATTTATTTATTTATTTCTTTGTACAACAAATATTCTACAAGTAGTCTTTTTTATTTATTCCTCTAGCCTATGGCTAATTGAGGAAAAATCTTATTTATAAATACATTTGCTATAATGTTTACATCATAAAATACATTTTTATCCATTTATTTCTTTCATTGCTAATTTTCAATTAGTACTTATCATTATTAATTTGTTTTTCTTTTCTTCTTTATTAACAAACTTGCTAAGTTTCTTAACATTTATACTGTCAAAAGATATTAATTAGATAACAATTAAATCATATATTCAATAAAAAAAATATATTAATTCAAAAACAATATCTTATTAGATCTAAATACATATAAATAAAAATAGTGGGCACATTAGTTCCCATTTAACAATAATGACGTCGTAAGGAATGTTCATGTTATTACTGATATTTAGTAATATATTTACTAATAGTGGGCATATTAGTTCCCATTTAACAATAATGACGTCGTAAGGAATGTTCATGTTATTACTGATATTTAGTAATATATTTACTAATAGTGGGCATATTAGTTCCCATTTAACAATAATGACGTCGTAAGGAATGTTCATGTTATTACTGATATTTAGTAATATATTTACTAATAGTAGGCATATTAGTTCCCATTTAACAATAATGACGTCGTAAGGAATGTTCATGTTATTACTGATATTTAGTAATATATTTACTAATAGTGGGCATATTAGTTCCCATTTAACAATAATGACGTCGTAAGGAATGTTCATGTTATTACTGATATTTAGTAATATGTTTACTAATATTTACTAATAGTGGGCATATTAGTTCCCATTTAACAATAATGACGTCGTAAGGAATGTTCATGTTATTACTGATATTTAGTAATATATTTACTAATAGTGGGCATATTAGTTCCCATTTAACAATATGACGTCGTAAGTAATGTTCATGTTATTACTGATATTTAGTAATATATTTACTAATAGTAGTCATATTAGTTCCCATTTAACAATAATGACGACGTAAGGAATGTTCATGTTATTACTGATATTTAGTAATATATTTACTAATAGTAGTCATATTAGTTCCCATTTAACATTAATGACGTCGTAAGTAATGTTCATGTTATTACTGATATTTAGTAATATATTTACTAATAGTAGGCATATTAGTTCCCATTTAACAATAATGACGTCGTAAGTAATGTTTATGTTATTACTGATATTTAGTAATATATTTACTAATAGTAGGCATATTAGTTCCCATTTAACAATAATGACGTCGTAAGTAATGTTTATGTTATTACTGATATTTAGTAATATATTTACTAATAGTAGTCATATTAGTTCCCATTTAACAATAATGACGTCGTAAGTAATGTTCATGTTATTACTGATATTTAGTAATATATTTACTAATAGTAGTCATATTAGTTCCCATTTAACAATAATGACGTCGTAAGGAATGTTCATGTTATTACTGATATTTAGTAATATATTTACTAATAGTAGTCATATTAGTTCCCATTTAACAATAATGACGTCGTAAGTAATGTTTATGTTATTACTGATATTTAGTAATATATTTACTAATAGTAGGCATATTAGTTCCCATTTAACAATAATGACGTCGTAAGTAATGTTTATGTTATTACTGATATTTAGTAATATATTTACTAATAGTAGTCATATTAGTTCCCATTTAACAATAATGACGTCGTAAGTAATGTTCATGTTATTACTGATATTTAGTAATATATTTACTAATAGTAGTCATATTAGTTCCCATTTAACAATAATGACGTCGTAAGGAATGTTCATGTTATTACTGATATTTAGTAATATATTTACTAATAGTAGGCATATTAGTTCCCATTTAACAATAATGACGTCGTAAGTAATGTTTATGTTATTACTGATATTTAGTAATATATTTACTATTAGTAGTCATATTAGTTCCCATTTAACATTAATGACATCGTAAGTAATGTTCATGTTATTACTGATATTTAGTAATATATTTACTAATAGTAGGCATATTAGTTCCCATTTAACAATAATGACGTCGTAAGTAATGTTTATGTTATTACTGATATTTAGTAATATATTTACTAATAGTAGTCATATTAGTTCCCATTTAACAATAATGACGTCGTAAGTAATGTTTATGTTATTACTGATATTTAGTAATATATGTCCTAATAGTAAACATATTAGTTCCTCTTAGAATTAAAATGAGCATATTTAAAATTTATTTATTTCGCAACAACACGATTATATTTCATGTTGAACTTCAGTACATTATCGTCCCTCGAGCTTACAGCTGATTGAAGGGAAATTGTTTTACAACTGATACATAAGATATATATATATACTTGTATAATCTACACAATTATGTTTTACAATTATTACTTACAAACAAATAGTAAATATTCTTTACAACGTTTTAAATTATGTTGGTTTCAAATATATTCTAATTTAAAAAATAAGTTACAATAATTAAATTATATAAAACTGATGAATAATTAAAAAAATTATTTCAAAATATAAAAAGAAAATATGAAAAATAAGATAAAATTTAAAGCGATTGTTTTAAAAAAATAATAAATACTTGATTTTCTAACATATCATACAAACTATTAAAGAAGGATACATTAATTAAATCATAACCATAACATATAAAAAACCAAGAACTACAACGATTAACAATAAAATAGCCATTAAGTGTTAATAAACAATTATATAACAAACACTTTATAGTAAATCTGCCTTTGGATTCTTTTAATCTGTCGTTCTAAGCTATCTAGATCTAGCTAGAGACCCATCTATAACTGCTCAAGAGTCAGAGAGACTTCGAGCGAGAAATCTCTCATTAGTGGTGGCACTCTAGATCCACTGCACAACTAGGTAAATAAATCCTAGGCCACCAATCACTCAGTCCTTCATTTCTATGATTGAGTTAATCCGATGTCATTACCTTGAGTTAATCTCTCTGTATGTAAGTACATGTGTTCATATATATGAGAGAGGCAAACTATTCAAGCTTGTCACAATCTTAATAGAGAACATATTTTTTTACTTACATTTTTTTACCACCAAATCGCACCAAAATATGCATACAAAAACTGAGGGTTAAAATGAATGAAAAAATAAAAATGTTTATTTCTTCATTAAAAATAGAGCGTGTTAAAGGTAATGTTATAGAATGTAAAATTACAAAACAAAACCATGACGTGTCTGTTTGTTACTCAAAATACATTTTTAGTACATCTACACTGAAACCTGAATAAGAATTAAAAAAAAGTGTTGATTTTGTATTCATTAATCACAATTATACATATTTATTAAGATATTTTATTTTTCCATCATTCATATGATTATTTTGATTTTAAATTGTTGAAATTAAGATCACTTTATAAAATTGTAAACATTTTTTACTGGGAAGTTTTAACATATAAAGTCTAGTAATTGACTCTCTGGCAGTAATTAATCGCGATTGTTTCATATAAGTACTAAAACCCTAAAATTGCAATATATTGTTTAATAACTACCAGAGCTGGGAGATCACAATATCGTGGTATTTCAGCTACCAGATTTGTTGCGCGTTTAGAACTACCCAGGGGGTACATACACCTTTAGAGATTTACTGTGGACGTGAACAGCATCGACCCCCCCCCCTTGAATAATGTACACACTAAAGTGATTGATGTCCAACTTAATGGGGTAATGAGACTTATTACTGGCACACTCATGGCAACTTCACTACCTTGGCTCCCGGTACTGTGCAATATAGCTCCTCCAGAGATAAGACGTCAGGAGGCATTACACCTCCCCATTACACAGGATCTCCAACGTCAGAATAGTCATCTAAAATCTCTAATCATAGCGCTACGTACTGCTTTCCAGTTAGGCAGATCAAATGTCTCGCCCAATACTATCTGAGCAATAGCGTGGAACAGTTTTGACGGCCGAAATAAGTTCCTTATTAGCGAACTGTCAATACCTGTATGCGGCATGAGTCTCCCTCGTAGGGAGTGGACTGTGTAATTGGTTCCGAACTGTCGTGGCAAGATGTAACTACTGGAAATATAAATGGGGATTGATACTAGATCAGTCATTAGATTGCGGGGAATCTATCCAACAATGAATCACATAGTTACAGAGTCCCCCCTGCGCTCTTTCATGGAAGGATTTGCTAGCATAAACAGAATCAGTGAGGCGGGTCTCAAATGGCTCGATGGATTGGATTTAGCTCTGTGACTTAAGATAATTTTACATTAGTTGTTATTTTTACTAATGACATGACAATATTAATACGAATTTTAGATCTTGATCCAAACATATATCACATATTTTTCAAATTAACAAATAATAGCTGACAACAAACCTTACGATGTATATGCCTAATATTCTTGCTTATGTTTGCTTTAGTATTGTTTAAGCACAATAAAATATAAAGCTATATAAACCAGTTGGTCTATTCTTTGCTATCTCTTTTTATTTTATAAGTAAGATTCTCACGTCTTTACATACCATCTCAGACTTGAAAAAAGGAAAAAAATCGTAATAGTAGATCTTTGTGATTAATTTGTATGTGTAAAAATATATTAACAACTAAAAAAGATATTTGCTGCTAAATGGTACAGTGATTCCTTACCAGCCTTTGTAACACTCCTAACTTTACAAGTTAAAAGCTACAGTGGAGATAGTTCTTTATACACTAGAGACTGTTGGGCCTTTCGGTCCCAAACATTTCTCCTAAAACAGGTGAACATTTCCTATGGTCGATGTCAACCCTCTGAAATGTCTTCCTCCATATAACAGTCTATCAAACATTCATTATGTGCACTAATTCAACATTATGATAGTGTAACAAGTAATTTGGTGCGACTAAATTTAATCCATAACTTTTTTGTGTATTGAGAAAAGTGTTTTACAATTTATTCTGGAACTTTCACATTTTCATTTTGATTGTATTTTACTAAATAAATATTATAATTCCAGTGAAGAGATGTTATTTTGCAACTGAAATTGACTTAGTTACATAGTTTCCCATGATACGAAAATACATTTATTTTCATTATACAAAACAAATGGAAATTTCATTATTGATAAATGTGATTGTTATTTTGATGGTTCCCTTCAATTTACACGACCAATATTAGAATATTAAAGTAAAATCCTTCACCTTCTTGTACACTGTTTGTGTTATTTTCAAATGTTAAAGGTCAGTTATTATTTATTTATGATATAAAGTCGTCAAATAGTAAAATCTTCGGACCGGTATGACGGTCTAAACAAGTTTCTTATGGGATCAAACCTTATGACCATCATTGGTGGAAGATTAGCATTCACCTTCATAGTAAGGAATGACTATGTTGAGACTCTTTTACACAGGCGTAGGAAGTTTCCCACTACTGGAAACATAAGTGGGAAATGACGAATGGACAGTCATGGGGTTGCGGAGCTCAGACTTTTGATCTCAAAGTTATTGGTTCTTTTTGGGTGACATTATCTAGTCTACACTCAATTGGAGGATCAGGTGTTAAATGGCTACGAACCCTCTGTGACCGGGGATCAATATTTAAATACTAAGACACAAATACTTTGAAATATAGATGTTTTATTTCTTATTCAGATTTTAAATTTTTATTATTTCCTTTATCCCTTTTTTGCTCGGTAGCTGGCTGGTATTGACAGCCATACGATATATATATATATATATATATATATATACATCTACTTACTTAATAAGCAAGCCGTCCCATAGCCTATCATAAACACTGAAGGCTGTCAAATATTTGACATTATTGTAATAAGCACAGTATACAAAAGTCTAATAATAAATTAGAAAAGTGTGAAGTCATTCTTAAAAGTGTTACCTGTACAGAGGCGAAATGATGAGTAATCGAAGAGATGGGGAGCGCAGCAGCTAGAACATCACACGTGATTGATGGACCACCTAATGGTTGTCATTTCTTAAACAAAGTTGTTGATAAATGACATGAGACGGCTCTTAAAATACGTGTCTCCTTTCAGGCAAATAATGTATCAACTCCCAGGATGGATTTGTTTGAAAGCCCTTAATAGACTTTCATGTTTGGGAGAAATTTGTTTTGCAGATTTTACGACAGTGTATGTTTGTGTGTTGTTGGGAGAAAGAAAGAACATTGCTGATTGATTGTAAAAGAGGAAGAGACCAACTAATGAACTACACAGGCTAGAGTTAGTAACGAGTACACAAGACTACATTAGGAACGTGGAGTTTAATTAAGGATATGAAAATGTTACAACGAAATAAAACTGCTAATTTAATAATTGTGTACAGTTATTTTTCAAACCTACACTTGGGTAATTTAAACTGTTCAAGTTATGACGTTGAAACGTTGAGGTTATAATGCATTTAGAGAGCTTTCTTAGTACAGCATTTATTTATCAATTCCAAATATTGTAAAAAAAAATTAAGTAACTCACGTAATTGACTTATCGATTTTATGATCTGTGAAATTTTGTTAACACTCTATTTTAGAAAGTGTTGATATTTTAAATAATATGCCTGTCTATATTAATTTGTAACATTTTTAAGAAGATATTTTTTTAAGTTGGTGGAACAGATTTTGATAGACCACACCTTGATGTACTCTAATGTTTAGTACACTAAATATATATTTATATATCTTTTCAGTACAATTTTTTGCCTTCTTAGCCAATTATGCCAATCTATTAATAATAGATTGGCATAATACAGTAAAAGTGAACGTCAATACAAACGTGCAATACAAATACAAAATGCACAAATATATTACAATATAAGTACAATATTCACAAATACTATGGTGATCGATTTCTGCGAACCACGCTTACCTCCTCAGACCCGAGGGATTCACAAAAAATGTAATAATTGTGTTGTGTGTCATTCACTTATACTGTATATGTACTAACACGTATTATACTAATTAAAAAACCATTTTTCAATAGTCTTAAAAAAATTTAAATTAAATATATTTTATTTGGATTTAATTTTAACACAATTCAAGTAATTTGTCGTTTGCGAAGTTAGTTAAACCACAAGGTCGTAAGCTAAAGATTTTCAGTTCGATCGCAGAGTCATACAATATTTGGAAAGGGATCAGACGATAACTATCGGCTTTTCATTTGTCATTGGGCTATTAATTAAGGTTTAATTAATTAAGGGCTATTTCTAAAGAACAGCCACCTTTGTTTCGTAACAATGACTACATTCACTAATGTACACTTATTACAGTCAATCGTAGTCCATGTCAGACATATCTTAACAAAATAATTTAACAAGGTGAGAGTATTTCAGGTTTTTTTTCAAATACCTAAGAAAATTATTGGTTGGAGTTAGTTCTTTTAATACAAAAATGTAAATAAACTGTGATAGTTGCACTCTGCATATCTTTATAAAAAAAAGGAATAATAGTAACAATACAAATTTACTGAATTTGCCCACTGCTTTATTAAATTATATGTCGTGATATAAATATAGTAGTATATATCAAAACCATGATTACCTTTTCAAATGAATAAACATTTTAGTAGGTTTGAAATGTTGTTGTTATGTCTATTTTTTTGTATGATTTAACCCTTTATAATAGTTATCACGTATGAGAATGGCGCTAAAGTTATCGATACGTAAATTTACGCAATCAATAAACTTCATAAACTCAGTTGAGAGATTGACAATTGTTGAATACAAATCACTAATACATGAAAAACATTTGAAGATCAATTGTTAATACATTTTGTTAGCTTATATTAAAAATATCAGTTACTTCTAAGTCCCATAAGACCCTACTGAAAAGTAATTTTTTGGCTTCTAGGTATTATACGTCAATTTGACGTATTTTTTCTCTAAATTTTAAATTTAATAAAAATTACACAACTTTGATACATTACACTAAAGTAAGGGGGAACTGAAGCACTGCTGTTTGGACAAACATCTGCCATGATAAACAACTAATTTAGAGCAAAAAAGTACCTAACAACACGTCAAAATTACGTACGATACCTATCTAGGGTTAAAATGACATTATAAAGTACATTAAAAAATTTTAGTTGATTGAGTATATCTATGCAAATTTGGCATATTATGAACTGAAAGCTAACATTTACTTGATCATTTTTTTTTCTTTTAGCAAAGTACAAGTTTTACACAAATATTTTTTTTGATGTCATAAGGATTTTAAAATTCATGTACAGCATAAAACTTCCAAAAGTATTCCACAGAGTGGGAGCCCGGGCTGAGCCGGACAGACAAGTATATATATAGCCATATGTTTAACAGCAGGTGTTAGACGTATCACAGTCAACAGGTAGTAGCCATTCGTTATTTTGACAGAAACAAACAAAAATATTCCTATATTTAATATTCTGATAATTATTAACACTCGACAGGTAATTTGACACCCAGCCAAATATTCATGAGTTGGAAAGGTATATTGTAATAATTGATTGTTGATAGTTGACAGTCGGGTTATATCCTTTAATTTGATAAATGGCGATTGGCCATTACATCCTTCAGGATATCAGTGCCAATGTTAAAGGGTTTGTGTAAGGACAGCAGATTAATTTATAAAACCCATCATACCAGGAGCTAATTAATGATCTTATTAAATTAATTATTGACATTTATTTGTATAATTTTTATTGAATAAATTGAGCTATTTATCATTAATCCTGACCCACCATAAATGTCAATCATGGTTTGCATTTCCAAAAAAAACGATAATTTATTTTTTATTTATATTCATTTTCAATTTACACACAGTGAGAGTGAAATTTACTTATCGGAGTCAGATATATGAATTTACACGAATTTCTTAGAACTTTCCTAAAATATCACGGATATAGTTTCCAATAAAATTTATCTTCATTGATTTAGGAGTATACAATGTCATCCGACATTTGTTTTTGTTATTAAACTTTCATTTCACTTTTAGATAAAACTGTTTAGATTATATTTTTTTAAGATTTTAACATATAAGAGTTTTAGTAAATATCCTAGACATGTAATACAGAGGATGAATTATGAATTTACTTCAGTTTCATTCAAACGCTTGAATTATCAAAATTTTCTTAAATTTAGCCCTGCAAGTTCAAGAAAATGTTGACGATCTGTTGACTGTGATACGTCTAACACCTGCTGTTAAACATATGGCTAAATATATATCTGTCTATCCGGTCCAGCCCGAGCTCTCACTCAGTGGAATACTTTTGGAAGTTTTATGCTGTACGTGAATTTTAAAATCCTTATGACAGCATCAAAAAAATATTTATGAAAAACTTGTACTTTGCTAAATGAAAAAATGATCAAGTAAATTTTAGCTTTCAGTTCATAATATACCAAATTTGTATAGATACAATCAATCAACTAAATTGATGTGGTGGAAGTTCATCATTAAAATTTACTCTATAATGTCATTTAACCCTAGATAGGTATCGTACGTAATTTTGACGTGTTGTTGGTACTTTTTTGCTCTAAATTAGTTGTTTATCATGGCAGATGTTTGTTCCTCTTCCTTTAGTGTAATGTTTCAATGTTGTGTAATTTTCATTAATTTCATGACTTAGAATATTAAATGTACGTACAATACCGAGAAGTGGAAAAAAACTTTTAAATGGGGTCTTATGGGACTTAGCAGTCACTTAAATTTGTAATATAAGCTAACAAAATGTATTAACGATTGCTCTTCAACATCTCTATATGTAAAATTATGACAATTAATTGTCATCCGTCTCACAATAAGCGTGTAATAAATTTTATTGTTGCAGTTTTTAATATGAAGGCTATTTTTAGTAATTGAACAGTTTTCAAAATAAACACCAATGAATTCACAAGTATAAAAACATATTTAACCTTAGATAGGTATCGTACGTAATTTTAACAGGTTGTTAGGTACTTTTTTGCTCTAAATTAGTTGTTTATCATGGCAGATGTTTGTCCCCCTTCCTTTAGTGTAACGTATCAATGTTGTGTAATTTTTATTAAAATAAAAGACTTAGAGAATAAAATACGTCAAATTTACGTACAGTACCTGGAAGCGAAAAAATTACTTTTCGATAGGGTCTTATGGGACTCAGCAGTAACTGATATTTGTAATATAAGCTAAGAAAATGTATTAACAATTGATCTTCAAATGTTTTTTCGTGTATTAGTTATTTTTATTTAATAATTATCAATCTATCAACTGTGTTTATTAAGTTTATTGGTTGCGTAAACTTTACGTATCGACACCCTTAGCGTCATACTCATACGCGATACCTTTCATAAAATGTTAAAAAGATCTTTATGAAGAAAGAAATCTTTATGTAAACGCTTAAATCGTCGAAATGTTCTTGTACTTGCAGGTCTAATTAAAGAAAATATTTGACAGGTCTTCGCCTGTGACGCAGTAAAAAAGTAATAGTGTTTAAGAAATGAGCATGTTTTATGAAATGTTTTTTACTGCGGCATTTATTCTAATCAAAATGTTTATTCATCTATTGAACTTTCTACATGGATCTTTTTCGCATGAAGGTTAATATAAAAATAACAATACTTTATATTTCACCATTGTTTTCTAAAGTATCACATAGTTTCTAACACCTAGAGAGTGCAGTGTTTGTGGCATATTTCAAGTTGTATGGAAAATAATGGTCTTCCGCAGGGTCGACGTCGGGGAATTCCTGAGTAATGAAATTCCTTCCTGACTTTCCAGAGTTATGGCAAGGAAAAGGAACTTAAATAGTAAAAAATATCACAACGGGGATGGTAGAAACAAATAGTACATAATATACATTGAGATCGTTTATAGCAGTCTTGTTAGTTTTTCCCACAGTAAAAATGCCTTCATAAATTTCGTTTAAATGTTGATTTATGTACTTAATTTTAATTTGTTTTAAAACTGTGGTAGGTATTTAATACATTTTTATACTTATCTTTATTTGTAATTTTCTTCAATAATTAGTATAAATTAACTCGATAGTTATAATTCTTGTAACAAGCAAGCTGGTAACAACCATACTATCGGATGGAAAACTAATTTACAACATAAACATCGCAGGTCAGCCAGACGGCTTATTTTGTACTCCTTGTGCAATGTACGACCGTCCAATGCATGGTTTGTAAAAGTCAGGGGCATTACTACCTTATAAAAATGTTACTCTTTGTGATATTTAAAGCAAATTTACTGTCGGCTTTCTGCAGATTGGCAGATTGAATGACATTTTAGGACTTAACCTATAATGAGCAGGGAATCGTCAGATACAGAGAACACCCCTTGTCGCTACAATCTCGAATACTTTATTAACATAAAAGTTAAGTTTCATTCTTAACTACTAAAATACCGTGTAAAAACGTATGTTACACAATTAAGGTAATTATTTGTACAATAAAATATATTGTTATGTTAAAGTTAGTCAGTACAGTTTTATGCAATGTATAAAAACACATATAAAAATGTTTGATACAAATACTATTAATACACGTAACTTTGTTGCAAAATGCTCATCAACGACAGTAATTATTAGGAAATACGAGGTTTATTTACTTGCATATTCAACATTAGTTTTTATTTGTAAATCGTGGAGATATGATGTAGTGTGTATTTCGGGTACATTTAATGAGTGAATGTGGTCTTGTTACTATATACGATTAATTTTCCTCAGACGTAATTGATTCTAGATCTGAAAATCTGATTTGCATGTTTGCGCATTAAATAAATAACACAACTTGAAATCTAGCCCAAAGACAAAGAAAATATGTTCCCTTTGTTTCTGTTAGGCCTCAATCTATACAATATTCTCCAGTATCAATCTATACAATCAATCCAGTTATCTCCACAGTAGAACTTTGGCCAATTTATCTCCCGGCCAAAGATAATGTTATGTTAGGTGTAGAACTTAAATGCGGCAAAGTGTAACAAACGTGCCAAACGTCCCTGTAATGTAAATTAAACCATTAAACGAATAAACGATCTCTAGAGCTTAACCTCTTCAGGAAAAAGTTAAGTTAAGAAACTACAATGGGATTTTTAGGTGAGTACTGAATACAGACTAATCCATTTCATGAAATACTTAGTTTTGGGGAATTTTAAAATCAATTTACCTATTATATTATGCCTATTTTATTTCGGTTATTATTATATTTTGCAGTCTCTGTATGGGGACTATTCCAATCTTAAATAAATTGTTAATGCCTCACTTAAAGATTTGTCTTGAGCATTAGAAATTATGGTATAAAATCATTTATTTTAATCACTTGGTGAAACATTTATTAGTTTATGCATGTTTCTCTTAAATATACTAAAATACCTACTGCAAATAGTTTTTATGGTGGTTTTTATGACAATTTGTTTAGTATGAAACAAATAAATATTTTTTCTAAATTCTTATTATTTTAACTATATTATAAGAATAATTTGAATGTTTACTGTTTGTTTTTTCCTAATGCAATGTTTTTGTTTTTTGCTCTATATTTTCCATTTCGGTTCTAGCGCGATTTTCTAGTTCATATTTTTATGTGCACAAAGGCCAAGAACATACGTACGTAAATGAATGGATAAATCACTTATCACCAGATCTCTGAAAATCTCCAATTTCCAAGATATTTTGGAGGGAATACGCATTTAGAATCATAGGCACACTAAGAATGTATTTTTCAAAAGTCAATTTCCATAAGGTGAAACATACCTAAAATGAGTATGTTTCAATTTCTCCTGTATCAATAACATTATCAATAACATAGGTAACAACTGAGCATTAAAAGAAATTTACAGCTATTTACGTTTAATTAAAACGTTCTGTTACTCGTTGTAATTTTCGTATTATAATTTTGTTCTCTATTATAAATAATTGTTCTTTAAATGTTAATAGAAGCCTATATGTAGTACATACACCTACTAATGTCAATGTAGTCACGAGTGCAGACCGAGGCTGAAGGCCGAGGGGATCCGTGCGTAGCGAGTGACGGGGTTGTCTCGTGGAACTTGTTTCGATGTTATAGTTTCTTGTGTAAACCTTATTTATATCAAAATAAGTAGATATTACTCGTGTTAAAACGGAGAAAAAGGCAATCAATGTATCTAATAACAGTATCCCTATTACCTCCGCACATTAAGTAGGCCTGTGCCACTCCCAATAACACTTGGGGCTCACAGGCTCATTGGTGCACTCCCACTCACCCTACGATGATGGATGACTGAAACTAGTGCATCAGCCCTCATTATAATCATTTTCATCTGAACACATTCGTTATCAAGCCAAGATTTGCCTTTCATGGCAATTACCTGATTTAATTTGTTTAACATGAATTTATTATACATTCACATAAAATTCATTTTTGAACATTTAAATCAGATGGTATAATTAAATTTCTAATTAAATTATAGATTGTAATATCCTTATTAATTAGTGTGTTTGTACCTGACAAAGTTCCATATCGTACAAACGGCTCACTGGGGAGAGCCAGAGAAGTTGTCTCAAGGAGGAGGCAGGATGTTTTACATTTGCATGAGATTGCCTTCCCGTCGTTATAATAAACGGTATGGGCTTATTCAATTTCCACACAACCATTTCATCCTTACATGCTATAACATAGGATTACATGCTTCCCCTCCGCTACTCGCCGGCAATGTTTATATAGGCTATCGCCAATAACCTATTTCAACTGTAAACCTTGTCTATGACATTATTTTTATGTATTTTATGTTTCACTTGTTTGAAAACACATATTGAAATATATATAACGAAAAAATTGCAAAATATCTTAATCATAGTTTTCGTTTCTTAATGAACTAACTGTAGTCTCACGTTGTTCCTAAGAAATACTATTTTTAATTCTATAATAAACGTACTTTTTTAATAGTATATGTAGTCCTGTGAAGTTATTGGTCCCTATGTTAGTGTCTACAACAAAGTTATTTCAACGGATAAAAACTTATTGGTTGACAGTTTTCAATGAAGAAAAATAATACTGTAAAATTGTATAACCAACTAGTAAATAGTATAAATGATTTTATACGTACAGAGATAGATTTCTTATCCAAAAACAAATTATTTGTGTCTAATTGTCGGCTGTCTTGAGATCCAGTGGCTAAGCGCTAGTCTAGCCCTATTTAAATGTAATGTAGTTTAGACCATTAACCAATTACATTACTGTCAAATGCATGCCTATTGAATGATGTATCCATTCATCGAGGCTACTACGCTTTCAGACACGCAATACATAAGCTTTTAGTTAACGAAAATATATATGTCAACTATACATTATAAGATTAAGGAAGGAGAGAGAATTGTGTATGGAGGGCAATGATTGAGAGGATGTGCAATGGAGTGGAATGATGAAGAAGAGGTTTGGGCGTTGGGAGGAGGAGGGAGGAGTGGGGACGAGAAGGGGAGGCAGTGTGAGTAATGAAGAGAGGTAGAAGAATAAAGTGGGTTGGGGGCAACTTAATACTCCAATTGGAAATAAACTTCAGCAACTATTTTAAAGAACCTATCACAAAAAAATATAAATAAATAAAACTAAAACTTACTATTCAAAGATAACGTTTTCTATTAAATTGTTTATTGTATTCCTAAGAGATTGAACTGTTAACCATATCATTATTCTTAATTTTTTTTTAATCAAGATTAAATTATAGGAATATTGCCGGCAAAACACATAAACTTAAAGCATATTTGAATCGCTTAGTGGAAAAAGGAACATATTCCACTTTATTTTAATAAGTTGAGATAGCCATTTTTTTGTTTCAATAATATACTTATCTTCTTGTTTAGCAGAAGAAGGAAAATATTCCATCATTATACAATGGTTAGTCAGATGTTTTCGTGAGCAGCTAAGAGGAACAAGGGACATATTTCTGGAATATGGCCCTTCTTCCACCCAACTAAGACACTAAACATAACATTGTTAGCACTATGACTACATTAGTAGTTATTCTTTGAACCCCCACACTTTTTTTCTCCTTTATGAAACTAAATCAGCTGACTATTTTGTTATTTGTTTACTTTGGTGATTCAGTAATATTTGTTATTGCCAATATAAACCAAGTTGATGAGATTATTCTTAGGTTGTTAAAGTTTTAGTCGTGCTTGAATCGATTGTGAAAATGTAGATGGCAGTGCTGAAGAAAGGGAGGATACATAAAGAAAAACATATTAAAGAAATGGAAATAAATGCAGAAATGGAAATAAATGCAGAAATGGAAATAAATGCAGAAATGGAAATAAATGCAGAAATGGAAATAAATGCAGAAATGGAAATAAATGCAGAAATGGAAACTGATTTAAGTATATCCCAGATGATTACTTAGATATTTATGAAGAGCGTAAAACTTGGTCTACAGGTGACGTCAATGACGACGGAGATGAACTTGATTTAGTACAAAGTGGCAAACTATGCAAACATTATGTTTATTTACCTTACAGTTCACAAAAAAAAAACCAAATTTCAATAACTTTAAATGTATATCTATTGATAACCATTATTTTAATTTTGTTGTCTGGAAAAGGAACGTATTGTATGAAATTTATATTTTATTAACTTTGACTAATAAGAGTAAACACGTGTTACTTGTTATACAAGAGAATGAGTACAAACCTACAAATACTTAATGGTAACCTTTTGCATCAGACTTACAGTTTGGATTAAAAATGGTTTTATGTGTCTCCTGTAAAATGAAGATTTACGGAATATGTTCCTTTTTTCCGCTAAGTGATTTTTTTGTATTTTTAAATTTATTGATTGAAATAAACTGACGATGTTTATTCTTAATATTTTTGTTGGAAATAAAATATATTTTGTGTATCTCACTGTAGTTTGTTTGTTTTGTGTTTTTTTTCAATAAGATTGCCAATATCATATCCCAGTGAAATTCACAAGAATTAGCCCATATCTTACTCATTGCAAAAACTTAACTGCACCTCATTATTTATGCAATATACTTTATATCATTAAAATTATATCTTAAAGTCATAGCTTAACATGATTTTAATCAAGTGGTTTTATGTAAAAGTATAAAAATGGTATATATTTTTACATATAAAAGCCTCTTTGATCCATTATATAAATTTACAATCTCATTAGTTTGTTTTATTTTTAGTAAAACTGCTAGAAACATTGCTGCAGTATTACATGAAATGTCATCAGCAACATTGTTCTACACATACAATGTCTTGAACAAGTAAATTTATATTTAACTATTTATTTTATTGTAATTAATCTGC
The DNA here is from genome assembly GCA_035578905.1 of Stictocephala bisonia. NCBI lineage: Eukaryota > Metazoa > Arthropoda > Insecta > Hemiptera > Membracidae > Stictocephala > Stictocephala bisonia. The sequence goes on from JAQJVL010000233.1 coordinate 1,032,035, forward strand.
GTGTTATTTTCTTTCTAAAGCCCTTGTTATTCCCGATTGTCCACCTGGAAAATCACATTTTATAGGGTGTCAGACCTGTCAGGTAGCATCGCGTTAATTGGTTCCTTAGCCAAGCGATCTGTGCCTAACGCTACGCTTTTTATTTTAATTTTTGTTTGAATGACAAGGAACAACCTTACGATATGTGTATAAGATAAACAATAACTGTGATAGCTCCATAATAACTAAGCAATAATTTTACTTCACTTAAAAAAAAAAAACTATTTACAAGGCAGTTATGATTAGTCCTTTAACATTTTACACTTAAGCTTGAATTAATGACTTTATTTACATGAGTGAATGATCTAGTTATTAAAAATTTTAAATACCCCACTCCTTACAGTCTTCCTTGTACTTTCGATTCGATGAACCCCTCTAAACCAGTTACTCAAGCACGTCAACTTGAACGGCTTATCATATTAAGTTGCTTGAAAGCGAGCAATCGATACGTAATTATCGACTCAATGCTCACTTAGTCGACATGGGACTGCATCGCCAGGAAATGCATTAGTCGGCTGTTTAATTGAAAGAGAGTCAATTTAAATAAGCCACCCGTCTGTTATACACCCCGATACGTATTCATGATGTTGGTTAGTTACGATTATTGCATTCGAACGATCAGAGTTAGATCTGGAAAAATAATGTGTGCACTCTACTTCTTCATGGTACTTGGTATCTTAAACATTTATTTCTAGAAAAAAAAAAAAACTACAGAAAATATCTTAAACTGACTTCGAATTCTGAATTTAATTAATTTGTCTCTTTAATAAAAAAATATTCGTCCGAATGTTTATTAAAGAGAGTTAGGTTATACGTGACCTCTTTACGTTGGCTTAGGGAAATCTCTTTCTGTAAAGCCTCCTCTAGAAGGCCGTTAAACACTGTTCATCCCAGATGTCCAAAAAACATTTTTAACTATGTTACTTTGGAATAAAAATACTTTGTAATCATAGAGAACTTTAACAAAAACTTAACTTGGTAACTACGCAGTATCTGTAACGTTTTTTTAGCTTTACATATTAAGCTTAACTATAAACTATCCAAACAGGGTAGTTTTCCCTCTGAACAAGAGGGTCTCAATTCAGAACAGGCAAGAAGGCCTGACTAATAACCAAGATATTACCTTTGAAGAGGAGTTCCTGCCTAGAATATATTCCAAATCTACCTTCTGAGGAGGAGGTGCTATCTGGAGAATGGTCGGGATGGTCCATGTCAACAGGAGGAGGTGCTGTCTGGAGAATGGTCGGGATGGTCCATGTCAACAGGAGGTGCTATCTGGAGAATGGTCGGGATGGTCCATGTCAACAGGAGGTGCTATCTGGAGAATGGTCGGGATGGTCCATGTCAACAGGAGGAGGTGCTGTCTGGAGAATGGTCGGGATGGTCCATGTCAACAGGAGGTGCTATCTGGAGAATGGTCGGGATGGTCCATGTCAACAGGAGGTGCTATCTGGAGAATGGTCGGGATGGTCCATGTCAACAGGAGGAGGTGCTGTCTGGAGAATGGTCGGGATGGTCCATGTCAACAGGAGGTGCTATCTGGAGAATGGTCGGGATGGTCCATGTCAACAGGAGGTGCTATCTGGAGAATGGTCGGGATGGTCCATGTCAACAGGAGGTGCTATCTGGAGAATGGTCGGGATGGTCCATGTCAACAGGAGGTGCTATCTGGAGAATGGTCGGGATGGTCCATGTCAACAGGAGGTGCTATCTGGAGAATGGTCGGGATGGTCCATGTCAACAGGAGGTGCTATCTGGAGAATGGTCGGGATGGTCCATGTCAACAGTAGGTGCTATCTGGAGAATGGTCGGGATGGTCCATGTCAACAGGAGGTGCTATCTGGAGAATGGTCGGGATGGTCCATGTCAACAGGAGGAACTGACTAAAGGAAATTAAAAATGTCCTTCTGAAGAGGGTAGTCTTACTACCCTGTGTGTGTTTTTTTAGAGGACAAATAATAGTCGAGGCGTAGCTTCTTAGGAATACAGGCAAACAAAATAATAACAGACTTTACATGAGCAGTTCCATTAGCCAATCTGTATTGGTTTAGTGAATAAAGAATTATAGGATCTAATTTTCAAAAAATCTTCAATATACTTAAATAAAACTGTAACAGAGTCGAGTTAATGAAGACACACTAGAAAGGTTGGTAGGTCAGCAGCCAGTTGGATCTTATGTTCAATTCGATGATGTTTGCTGTTTACAAGAACCAAGGAGTAACGGGTAGCGATTGCATGCCAGTTTACATACAGCATATCACGTAGCGTGACTAAAGCACACTGTAGAAAGATGGGTGGGCCAGTAACCAATGAGGTCTGGTCTGAGTTCAGTTGGATCACGTTTATTGTTTACAAGCACCAGGGAGAAGTGGGTAGTGAGTGCATGCAAATTTGCATGCTGCATATCGCGTAGCGTGGCTAATGCACACAGGAAACCGGGCGGCAGCACATTCCTCTTGGTACAGGTGGCGGACACGTGGGTGTCCTATTGCACGTCTCAACTCTTGCACAAGGAAATCACTTTTAATTAGTTATAAATGCCAATCCACCATAAAATCACACTTAAAGCTAACATCTTGACGTACAGATTTTACGATATTTTGTGGATCTAAATTTAGATGATATAATATTTATAGGTTAATTTTTATAGATAATGGGCATTCTAAGAACAATGTTCAAGTTGGGTGGGTGTAACAACTTCATAGACTGCTTTTTTGAGTTGTGTCAGCATTCTAAGTGTAGAGGGTGATTGGGTTCTTAGGAGTTGTGTCAGCATACTCAGGAGTGTAAGATGATAGGGTGAAAAGTAAGGAGTTGTGTCAATATACTCAGTATACAAGGTGGTAGGGTGAGCAGTTAATTGTGTCAGCATACTCAGTCTGTAGAGTGATTGAGCAATCAGTTTGTAGGGGGATTTATGTCAGTATACTCAGGTGAGGATGATGACAGGGTGAACAGTTACGAGTTGTGTCAGCATACTCAGTGTACAAGGTGATAGGGTGAGCAGTTAGGAGTTGTGTCAGCATACTCAGTGTGTAGGGGTGATTGTGCAACCTGTTTGTAGGGGGATTTATGTCAGTATACTCAGGTGTGGATGATGATAGGGTGAACAGTTACGAGTTGTGTCAACATACTCAGTATAGTGTGGGTGATAGGGTGAGCAGTTAAGAATTGTCTCAGCATACTCAGTGTAGAGGATGATAGGGTATGCAGTAAAAAATTTTGTCAGCATTCTTAATGTAGAGAGTGATAAGCTAAGCAGTAATGAGTTGTGTACTGTTATGTACTAAGCAAATACAAAACATGTTGTTTTTTAAATGTAAAAGTTGTGGAGAGTATGAATTATACGTGCGACATTGACATTTATAAATATTTACAATTTTATAAAATTATAATGTAATTGTTATTTTATAAATCATAAAACACAGTGACGTGCATCGACTAATCGCTGACTGCCATAGACTCTTTTTTGCATGCTAAATTGATTATTGTCATTAAGTTCTACAATGTTATTGGCCTCGTTGCTGTTATGTAGAATTGCAAATAAAATAAATAAATAAACATTTAGTGATTTAACTAGAATCTATATTTTCCTGAAACTGAGATACGACTGAGGATGCCACATCACAGTATGGACGAAACGTCTGGTTACTTTGTAAATAATGTACATAGCGCCTTGACGTGGTTATCACCTGAAAATATAGATTCTAGTTATGACACCGGCCGCTTAAACCTAAGTTCTAAGATTTGGTGTTTTGTATTATTTTAATTCATTTAGGTTAGTACATTTTACTGGTATCATGAAACATCTTTTAAATCTTTAATAAGGAAATCAAGAAGACTTACTGAATTTATTTATAAAGGGGTTTTCAAAACCTTTGGTAATGCACAAAAAAGAAATGTGAGACTGCCAACACTATTAAGGATACCATGTATTAAAAACACAACAGAGCTACATTTGTACCCAACAGAGATACAGTGTGTACCCAACAGAAATACAGAGTCTACCCAACAGAACTACATGCGTACCCAACAGAGCTACAGTGTATACCCAACAGAGATATTGTGTGTACCTAAAAGAATTACATTTGTACCCAACAGAGATACAGTGTGTACTCAACAGAGCTACATTTGTACCCAACAGAGATATAGTGTGTACACAAAAGAAGTACATTTGTACCCAACAGAGATACAGTGTGTACCCAACAGAGCTACATTTGTACCCAACAGAGATACAGAGTGTACCCAACAAAGCTACATTCGTACCCAACAGAGATATAGTGTGTACACAAAAGAACTACATTTGTACCCAACAGAGATACAGTGTGTACCCATCAGAGTTATAGTGTGTACCCAACAGAGCTACATTTGTACTCAACAGAGATACAGTGTGTACCCAACAGAAATACAGAGTCTACCCAACAGAACTACATGCGTACCCAACAGAGCTACAGTGTATACCCAACAGAGATATAGTGTGTACCTAAAATAATTACATTTGTACCCAACAGAGATACAGTGTGTACTCAACAGAGCTACATTTGTACCCAACAGAGATATAGTGTGTACCCAAAAGAACTACATTTGTACCCAACAGAGATACAGTGTGTACTCAACAGAGCTACATTTGTACCCAACAGAGATACAGAGTGTACCCAACAAAGCTACATTTGTACCCAACAGAGATATAGTGTGTACACAAAAGAACTACATTTGTACCCAACAGAGATACAGTGTGTACCCATCAGAGTTATAGTGTGTACCCAACAGAGCTACATTTGTACTCAACAGAGAGATAGTGTGTACCCAAAAGAACTACAGAGATACAGTGTGTACCCAAAAAATCTTCATTTGTACCCAACAGAGATATATTATGTACCTAACAGAGCTAAATGTGTATCTAACAGAGCTACATTGTGCCCAACAGAGCTACAGTGTGTAACCAAAATAGCTACAGTGTGTACTCAACAGAGCTATAGTGAGTAACCAAACTAGCTACATGTGTACCCAACAGAGCTATAGTGAAAAACCAAACTAGCTACATGTGTACCCAACAGAGATGTATTATGTACCTAACAGAGCTAAATGTGTATCTAACAGAGCTACAGAGTGGCCAACAGAGCAACCTGTGTATCCAACTGAGCTACATTGTGCCCAACAGAGCTACAGTGTGTAACCAAAATAGCTACAGTGTGTACCCAACAGAGCTACAGTGAGTAACCAAAATAGCTACAGTGTGTACTCAACAGAGCTACAGTGTGTAACCAAAATAGCTACAGTGTGTACCCAGCAAAGCTACAGTGTGTAAGCAAAATAGCTACAGTGTGTAACCAAAATAGCTACAATGTGCACCCAACATAGCTACAGTGTGTAAGCAAAATAGCTACAATGTGCACCCAACATAGCTACAGTGAGTAAGGAAAATTGATACAATGTGCACCCAACAGAGCTACAGTGTGTACCCAACAGAGCTACAGTGTGTAAGCAAAGTAGCTACAATGTACACCCAACAGAGTTACAGTGTGTAACCAAAATAGCTACAGTGTGTACCCAACAGAGCTACAGTGTGTAAGCAAAATAGCTACAATGTGCACCCAACAGAGCTACAGTGTGCAACCAAAATAGCTACAATGTGTACCCAACAGAGCTACAGTGTGCAACCAAAATAGCTACAGTGTGTACCCAACAGAGCTGCAGTGTTACAACCATTCTTCTATGTTTTACAAGAAATGCAAATAACAGCACTGCAGAAGGACATTTGCTCTTTGCTAATGTAAGTGAAGGAGAAATCAAACTAGTTGCATTGCCACAAGATGAATTTAAATACAAAAACATTTACTGAGCAATCATGTGGTAAATACGTTTCCTGTGGTGTAAATTCATTTTATATAATCATTATGGTTCTGAAGGTTCAACAGGGCAGCTGTAATGCATGCCGCCGTCCTGAGGGTGCGGCCAGCTGGGGACCGGTTTGAGGCTACAATCTCCCTCCAGTGACAATGTACTGACTTTACCAGAGAAACAAATCTCTAACTGTTCAGATACATTCAATTAAGCATTAAAAAAAAACTTTATACTTTTATTAAGATATGAACTAACCACATATTGCATAGTAACGAAAGAAACATTTGAATTCTTTATTAACTAATTAAGACACATACATTAATAATTTATTTTTTTAATTACAGTTTAAGTACAATGACTTCTACCATTAATGTATTACTCACAAAATAGTTTGTTCATTTACATGAGCAGTTCTCAACCTAAGGTACGCAAACTCCCAGGGGTTCGAATATATCACTAGGGGTGTGTAAAGTGAAAGGTACAATGAAGCTAAATAAAAACTGACACAAAAAGCACAAACTTTCGAACCAAATAGTGCATAAGACAGTAAAATTATTTTTGATGATTAATATGTTAAATTTCCTATCCACTATACTGATTGTGAAAGAGCTTTTTTAACTTACACTTTGCCTTTTTGTCTACAGTTCCCGATTAATAATAAGGAAATATATATCAAAATGAAAACTTAAAATTACTTTCTCAAACACCTTGTTAATGAGGCACTCTCTACTGTAGTGTAAGAAGATTGAGGTTACGTAAGAGGGCTCAATAGCACTAACTTCGCATGTGTATCTTATTTCTATGATCAAGAAAGACATCATTCATTCATTTATTTTTATTTCATTCAATTTTATAGTGTAAAAATGTATCCGGCAAAGTCTGGCATAGTTATATTGTACTTATAAATTTACAACCAACCCATCTACCAATTCTCCTTACTAAGAATACAACAAAAAGTAAGAGGCCAGTAGTACAATTTATGAAATAAAATCCGTTGGGGATAAGCAACTAAATAGTTTTAAAATTGTTTTATTACAATAAAAAATATGTATTAAATAGTGTTAATAAAATAGTAAATAGTATTAAATTAATTAAATATTGATACAAATAATAATATATCTTTGTTAAACTACAACTAGATTTACATCATTAATATAAATATTGATGTTAAAGCCTCGCATGGCTGAATACGAGAAACATTTTGTTTCATGTTTCTAGTATTGAGAAACTGTTATTTTTACACTTCATGTGTTAATACGTTTTATGGAAAGACTTTTAATGTTTAAATTATAAAAATACGCTTTTATAAGAGTACTATACAATTCAATGTATATTCCTGAATACAAACAACCTTGATAGAGTGTTCGGAATTATTATCTTATTAGTTAGCTTAAAATTGCAAACAATGCATATTAAAAATAATTTTTTTTTTAAAGATATGTTTATATAAAAGTAAGTATGCTGTTACAAGTGTATATTGTATGGGATCGGAGAGGGTGGTAAGTCAACAGAACCTTGTTTACGACTGGAGGTGCTCCTAAACAACAAAAACAACAGTCTTCTTATTTCTTTTGCATGAGATTTAAGATACGTTTATTTGATTTACAAAACAGGTTGTGTTAATTGAATTGTTGATCAATCAAGTAAATTTCACTTCTAAAAATGAATTTAGTTTACTTCTCACTAATTTTTTTAACGTTTTTCTTCCTTTAAAATAAATCTATTTTTCTATTCCTTTTTTCAATTCCTCAAAAGTTTTAAATGTTTGCAAACAGTGTCAAACAAGTTACTTCATTCGAGTGTATTTAAATAACGATTTTTACAGCATTTGTATTATATTACAAATGTATTGTATTATATTACAAACATTTAATAATATAATACTATATTTGTATTATATTATTAAATGTTAACGTTAAATGTTACATACAAAAATGTTATTTATTTTAATATATTGAACACTTAAAACATAGGTACAACATTGTAGTAGTGTATAACAATGTTATATTTGTTTCATTGATATCAAACAATAGACTGAAATACTCGTATATACATGTAGTAAATATCAATAATATCCTAGATTGTCTATCCGATTCGAACTCTAGACCTCTGGACTAAGGTCAGGAGACATGCTTACCGAGCAAAATGTACATGCAGTGTCTTGCTGCAGCAACTCATGACTCTAGGGGCAATATATTTCAAAGTGTGGGTGGGAAAACGACACACGGAGTTGTTCATATGTGCTGTTATTGAATCGCCAATTGAATGCGTGGTTTGTATTCCTGATTGTAATGATAGTATTGCGCGTGTAATGAATACTCACGTCTGGCCTATCGCGTTCAATAAACATTTCATTTGTACAAACTGTACACGGATTTATGTGAAAATCACATTTATTTCAATATACTGCACTTCAAATGCAAGTTTATTTGATATAAAGTGCCCAACTATATTTATTAGATGTCTACAAACGTTTAGTTTATTAAAACTAGCTTGTGCTTGTTTCATTTTGCTCATAATTTATCCGCGGTTCAAGTTCTCAGCTTTTCATGGACACTACTAGTGAAACTTGGGGTGTCCATGTTGGTTGGTAGTCATTTTTCCGGATGTTGTGTGGAGTAAGAATTGAGTAGACTTGTCAATTAGCTGAAAGTTAGACCATTACTACGTGGTTCGAATTCCATATAAAGCTTTTGTACAGCTATTGGGCTAAATTAATAAATTGTCCTTCCTGATGGACAGTCGAACTTAGTTAGTAACCAGACTACACAAATCATGAACACTAATCCTACATTCATATAATTATTCATAATTGCCTTAAAATGCGCAAAATGTGTCGGCGTTGAATGTAAGAATAAGAATAAGCTAGGTACAATCAATTTAGTTATTCTAGTTTGTTCTACATACCCTTAAAATTATCCGCTTTAGAAAACTCTCCTTAAATATCTGTTGACATATTCTACTCTGTGTGATCCACCAATCCTTTTTCAGAACACGCATCTACGAATAAGGATGGCGTTCCCTCATATGACGTTCAAATAAGGCAGCCACACACATGCCGATAAAAAAAACTATAAAATATGTAAAAAAAATGTAAACGGCTAAATTTGGAGTTCGTTTTCTAATGATGGTTAGTCTTATATAGATTAGTGTTGTTAGTTTTTAACTCAGTATAATGAGATAGTAAAATTCTACTGCAGTAAAACTGAGAGAACTACTTGAAAGTACATGACACTTGAATTCCCTATTCGTTCCTGGTCTACCAGGCGTTTACATAAAACAAGTCTCACGACACAACTGTCATGCTAGTAAACAAGTAGTGTATATACGTAATAATTCTGTAAATAATTGTCTGTTGGAATTAAATAAATAACTTTAGTAATAAAATAAACGTATATACTTTAAATGTTATAAATAAATAATATTAAATCGTCACTCTTCTGCTTGTATGTTAGTGCAACTTATAACTATATTTACAAGTAAATAAATAAAGGCCAAATTGAAAACCATAAAGAATTGATAAACATGTAATTTCATTCTGCTCCCTTGAGAAGAATTTATCGAGTGATTTTTTGTGAGGTAGCTGCCATAACTGGAAGATCACAAATTTGTAACAGTCCAGCTACCAGGTTTGTTGCTCGTTTAGAACTACCCAGGGGAACATACAGCTTTAAAGATTTGCTGTGGATGCAAACAACATCCCCCCCCCACTACCCAGGGGATACGTACAGCTTTAATGATTTGCTGTGGATGCAAACAACATCCCCCCCCCCACTACCCAGGGGATACGTACAGCTTTAATGATTTGCTGTGGATGCAAACAACATCCCCCCCCACTACCCAGGGGATACGTACAGCTTTAATGATTTGCTGTGGATGCAAACAACATCCCCCCCCCACTACCCAGGGGATACGTACAGCTTTAATGATTTGCTGTGGATGCAAACAACATCACCCCCCCCCCACTACCCAGGGGATACGTACAGCTTTAATGATTTGCTGTGGATGCAAACAACATCACCCCCCCCCCACTACCCAGGGGATACGTACAGCTTTAATGATTTGCTGTGGATGCAAACAACATCCCCCCCCCCACTACCCAGGGGATACGTACAGCTTTAATGATTTGCTGTGGATGCAAACAACATCCCCCCCCCCCCACTACCCAGGGGATACGTACAGCTTTAATGATTTGCTGTGGATGCAAACAACATCACCCCCCCCCCCACTACCCAGGGGATACATACAGCTTTAAAGATTTGCTGTGGATGCAAACAACATCCCCCCCCACTACCCAGGGGATACGTACAGCTTTAATGATTTGCTGTGGATGCAAACAACATCCCCCCCCCCACTACCCAGGGGATACGTACAGCTTTAATGATTTGCTGTGGATGCAAACAACATCCCCCCCCCACTACCCAGGGGATACGTACAGCTTTAATGATTTGCTGTGGATGCAAACAACATCCCCCCCCCACTACCCAGTGGATACGTACAGCTTTAATGATTTGCTGTGGATGCAAACAACATCACCCCCACCCCCACTACCCAGGGGATACGTATAGCTTTAATGATTTGCTGTGGATGCAAACAACATCACCCCCCCCCCCACTACCCAGGGGATACATACAGCTTTAAAGATTTGCTGTGGATGCAAACAACATACCCCCCCCACTACCCAGGGGATACGTACAGCTTTAATGATTTGCTGTGGATGCAAACAACATCCCCCCCCCACTACCCAGGGGATACGTACAGCTTTAATGATTTGCTGTGGATGCAAACAACATCCCCCCCCCACTACCCAGGGGATACGTACAGCTTTAATGATTTGCTGTGGATGCAAACAACATCCCCCCCCCCACTACCCAGGGGATACGTACAGCTTTAATGATTTGCTGTGGATGCAAACAACATCACCCCCCCCCCACTACCCAGGGGATACGTATAGCTTTAATGATTTGCTGTGGATGCAAACAACATCACCCCCCCCCCACTACCCAGGGGATACGTACAGCTTTAATGATTTGCTGTGGATGCAAACAACATCACCCCCCCCCCACTACCCAGGGGATACGTATAGCTTTAATGATTTGCTGTGGATGCAAACAACATCACCCCCCCCCCACTACCCAGGGGATACGTATAGCTTTAAAGATTTGCTGTGGATGCAAACAACATCCCCCCCCCCACTACCCAGGGGATACGTACAGCTTTAATGATTTGCTGTGGATGCAAACAACATCCCCCCCCACTACCCAGGGGATACGTACAGCTTTAATGATTTGCTGTGGATGCAAACATCCCCCCCCACTACCCAGGGGATACGTATAGCTTTAATGATTTGCTGTGGATGCCAACAACATCACCCACCCCCACCCCCCCACTACCCAGGGGATACGTACAGCTTTAAAGATTTGCTGTGGATGCGAACAATATCACTCCCCCCTCCACTATCCAGGGGATACGTACAGCTTTAAAGATTTGCTGTGGATGCGAACAACACCATCCCTCAATCACACATACTAAAGCGATTGATGTCCAACTTCATATAGCCGTGAGAGCTATAAGTGGCACTCTCATGTCAACTTCACTACTTTGGCTCCTGGTGCTGAGCAACAGAGCTCGTTTAGAAATAAGACGTCAGGAAGCACTACTTAAAGAATTCAATAAGTAATGCGGGTAGTCTATCCAAACAATGGATCGCAATGTTATAGAGTGTCCACTGCTGGCATAAATACATTGTAGAATCATTGATGCAGAGCTTAAATCGCTTGATGGATTGAATTTAGTTTTGTGACTGGAAATCACTTGTTATTTTTTAATTTTTATTAATATTTAATGATTTTTGCAGTTTTTCCAAGTATAAAACACAGCTTCTTTTAATTTTAAATTAATAAATGGTAATTTAATTAATTGATTCATTGACTCACATAATGTTTTATGGGATAAGCATTTACATTTAGGTCTAATTTGCATTCCTCTCGCTTATATTATTTCTTACAAAAAAATCTCATGTAATAGAAATATTTGTGCTGTCATTTGGTTAGTTAGTGAGGTCTGCCACTATAGCTGGTTTAAACTGCATTACATTTAGAATGGACTGCAAAACTAGTTGATAATTTGAGACTCAAAATGGAACATTGTATGAGAAGTCTATCTCTGTGCTTTAAAAACAGTGATATTCCAAGCAATGCACATTATAAATCTTAATTTATTTAAATATATTGTTGTTCATGTTATTAAAATAATCAGGTTGCAAAACGATAGCGAAGAATTGTCCCTATTATAGAAGTATATTTTTTAACACATCTTGACATAACCATAACAATATTTTGTTTCCTTACTATTGTTTTGCAATCTGATTATATTAATAATATGAATAACAATCCGTTTAAATAAATTAATAGTTATAATGTGCATTGCTTCGAATATCACTGTTCACCACAATACATGATTAATTATGAGTAAATGTGAACAGCACATGATTAAATGTACAATCTAGCGGACCATAAGTTCATATTATGAGCTGTTTAATTTATGTCGAGAAGTCAAAATTATGTCAAGTTGTCAACATTAATGTCAAGAATGACATTTAATCTTTCACATATCTAAAAATGTTCATCTTTTACGAAAATGGTCTTATTTTATTTATTTATTATTATTACTTATTTTTTAATATAGAAAAACTTCACACACCAGTTTACATGGGCCTTCAGGCTGTGCATGAATTTTACTCTACGAGTAAAGTACGGACTGTTAGCTCAGTTGGGATTCGAACTTTGGACACTGTTCTTCACAGTCTGAAACCTAAATCACAGAGCCACCATGCGATGGCCCATTAGAACAGTCCTTTACTTATCTTATGAGACTAAAAGTGTTACGATATGATCATTATTACGGACCGAATGTTTAAAACCGCGTTTTAAGTGTTTTTCGTAAAGTGAAACGGCCCCTTGAACAAACTACGAAAATATAATCCTCAACCCAATACTTCTAATACTATAGGTAATAGCTTTAATATTAACATTTACTTTATAAGAATATTCTATTGTGCCACTCTATAACATGTCGATATCCCCACCCACAGGCCAACTGGCTCACGTTAGGGGCAATTAATAAGCAATCTAACATAATTTGTAACGGAATGAATCAAAACTGGTTCAGAAATAGTATGGTTTGATCTTGACAAGGCTGCGATGAAGGTTACATTTGCCACGGAGCCAAACGTGAGTCGATGAAAGATTCGGAGCCTGGAACCCGTCCAGGTCCAGCTCCAGAGCCTCGGGCCGCACCCACACGCGCTGGAATCCGGAACCGATAAGGACCAGCTACATGAGTATCGTACATGATGATTCCTCCCCATAATTTACTACTTTACACTTAACTCTCTCAATATGTTGTTTCCGTATGTTATGTGACCCATAGAGATAACACTGTGACTTGAAGGTAAGCCAATTGTGTTTTATCTTTGAGAGGATGAGGAAAGGAGTGAGCTAAGTTGAATTAAACGACTACCCAAATAAAACACATAATTTTATATTTTTTCTGTAGTCTCCTCTGTCTCTTTCTGGTTTTTTCTCACTTCTGGAAGGAAGTTTTTGCTCCAGTTCGAGAGTCATGTAAAGAGTAACTGTTTGGACAGTTGCCAAAATCGTTCCCTAGAACAGAGAAGGTGAGTTTACGACCTCCACCATTCTATTGGTTCACTGCTGTATTAGTGTGAAACATTCTATTTATATAGATAATATTTTAAACTACATTATAAATAGTTCGGTTGTTTTTTAAAAGTAGATGCCATTAGCCACGAACAATTTTCCAAAACGTACATTAATTATATTTTTCTCTGCATATAAATTAGACATAAATTTTAATAACTTTACTAACTTGAATTGATTCTTTAATTAATTCCTTCAGTATTTTGTATAGCTTGTGCATAACAAATAGTAATGATTCTTCTCAAAATATAAAAAATAATATTATCTTATAAATCAATTCTTATAAAATACGCTTCTCAATTTATTCAGAATTTTGTGAATTCAGAATTATCTGTTAGATATCTTTCATATTAATTTCTACGTTTATCGTTTCTCTTCCCTAATATGCTTATACATTATTCAATATTTATTTTATTGAGGAAATATTGTACATGATTTTGAATTTTGTTTGTCTCATCTCCGTGGGGTTGGTATCATTATTATGATTGACAAACAGGTCTTTGTGTTATTTCTGATAGTATGCCCCCAAAATGTTCTTTAATAGAACTGTAGATAGAGAATATTAAATTTCATTGAAATAACAAATTGACAAAGTCTCATATTCCAGGTGACTACAAAGATCAAATACAAGAAATAAAAAAAATGATAAAATATGTATTGTCTCAAAATATAAATAGTCTTATGTTATGATAATTAATTAACTGTTGTTATTTTTTTAATTCCCTTGGATATTGTTGTAGTGTGAAATTGTTCGATTCAAATTTTTATTGTAGTGAACAATTAATAATACTTGCATTACAACCGTCAAGAATACTTTATATAAACTAGTCACATGCAATAATAATTAATAATAAATAGATAAACAATAATAATACATTTTGCCGACGTGGTGGCTCAGTGGCTAAGGCTTCGGACCGTGAAGGGCAAGATCTAAGGTTCGAATCCCAACGAGTCAACGGTTGGTACTTCACTCGTTGAATAAAGATCACGCATAGCCCTGCAGGTCCATGTGAACTGGAGAGTATAACATTAAGATATTACATATATTAATTATAATTCAGTATATATACATAATTATTCGCATGGCTTCAGTTGATGTCCCTTGCGATCCGTTGTATTGACTCAGATATCCGTATTCCATTGTACAGTACTTTGAAAACTATAGTTCTACGTTTACTAGCTCTATAATGATAAATTGTTTATTCTTTTAGTTTCCTTAAAATAAATTATTCTGTTTATTTTTGTTTATTGTTATAATTATTATTAATATTTTGTTTGTTATAGTAGTTAATTTTAGTTAAATTACATTGTATAACAATTATTCAAGTTTAGCTGTTCTTTCAATTATCCGACAATGCGGAGAGAGGTATCCGTATACCATACGTCAATGTATGTAAAACCAAAGTAAAATAAAAATAAATAAAATGAATATTTTTTAGATGATATTAATATGTTTATTTTTAGATGATATGATATTAATATTTTTAGATGATATTAAACCAAAAATGTTTATTGGTTGTAATCAATATTTATCAAGTAATTTAGTACAAGTAAACAAAACACAACACAAATTTATTACAATATAAGCACAAAATGCACAAATATATTACAATACAAGTACAAATTGTACAAATATTAATAATTCTTTTGTGAATCCCTCTGGTCTGAGGAAGGTGAGTGTGGTTCACCGAAATCGATCACCATAATATTTGTGCAATTTCTACTTGTATTGTAATATATTTGTGCATTTTGTGCTTATATTGTAATAAATGTGTGTTGTGTGCCGTTTACTTGTACTGTATATGTACCAACACGTATTATGCTAATTAAAAAACTATAAGTAATTTAGTGTCCATCAATAATTTATTTAATTAAAGAAAGATACAAAACTATACGAAAGTTTTTAAATTATGAAAAACGATCACCGAATAATTTAATACTTTAACAGTACCTCTAATGCCATTTAATTTATTAATTTTGCTGTTTTTAACTATAAAATTTAAAATAATCTAGCCCATGGCACACAAAATATCTACTCTTTAAAAATGATTTAATTGTTTAGTGTATCGTTAATTTATAATTAATTATAGTAGTAATTGTGATAGTAACATTCGTGATTACGAGAGATTTTGGCTGCCAAAAATGTTACATAACATATTAATTAATTAAGTCCGTACTTCAATAGTTGACACAAGGTCTTCAAGTCCTGTGAAGCTACACTTACAACTAATACTCCGGTGGTATTTGGAGTTGGAGAGGCTTGCCTGGGCTCTTTGGTTATCTCTAATTAACTAACTCATATTTGAAGGTCATGTGGAATTTACTGCCTTGGTAATAGAAAAACATAATATAATCTAGCTTCATTCAAAATTAATAATATATATTTGTTTAAATAAATAAAAGGACATTCAATAGTAATACTTCAGAATGTATTATAAATATTAATTTATTCCTGCTATAAGTTTTTATAGTATATTACAATAAATACATTTTATTATATTATGGAATGCACGTCCTGATCTCAGTTTTAAAATAATAAATTTCAAGATAAAATACAAATAATAATAATAATTTGGTTAAATAATTTTTTACCTATTTAAATAACTTGCAACGTTCCTAAAATGTCATAATTTTGTAATGTGGATTTATTCTTAAACTTTTATAAAAGTATAGCAAAATATTTAATTTTAAATTTAGTCGAAATTTATTTTGTGTTAATTTTCCGTTTGTTGTTTTGTGTATTATTTATTCAATAGATAGAAACACGGAATACCAGGTTAAACCAATAAGAATAATATTTAATTGTCTATAATTATTTATAATCATACAATAAATATAAAAAAGGATCTACTTGCAAATAATATTTATTGTCACGTACAAAAAATATCATAATTAATAGTTGTAGAAAAAAGGAGCTCTTTTTTTTAATTTAGAACTTTTATTTACTTCAACTAAAACATAAAATGAAATCAATAACTATACAATCTAGGCCCTAAAAGTAACGATATGAATAAGATAAGTTAATCCATTGTTAACATAATTAGGTTTATTACTCAATGATCTGAATGTTTCAAAATCTGTCAAAGTAAAAGGATAATAAATTACCACCAATAAAAACACACGGATGTTTTCACCCTTCTTCAACCTATCTATTTTTTATAATAGATCCTTCACTTTGTTTACACCCGTATCAATTATGGTTCTGTCAATTCAAATGTTTGTTAAAGTTTTTGTCGCAAACAATCTCCAACAATAACAGTTCCGGGAGGGTAGCTAAACGTAGCGGTTCTGTTTGTGTACCCCCCGTAGTGATAGGGTGCAAAACAAACTCCATTGGTCCAGAAAGGGACATTCCTTCTCTAACCGCGATGTGGTTCATTAGGGAATTGTCCCACTGCGAGAACAGCTGGCGGCCAAGGTTACTCGTGTACAGTCAGCTGTTAGTCCCCTTCCCAAGGTCCACATCTGGATTTGGAGGGAACTGATTTTACGTCTTTACGAGTATGAAACGGAGCCAAACACCCTACTTCCAGCTGTCGACAACATTCCCAAATAACTTCTCCCTCCGCAAGTTTATTGGTGCAAGGGTTGTATTCCCAACCTTACCACTTCCATATTTCTACGTTTAGTTTCAAATATAATTTAGCAGACAAATCTACTTTATTCCCTCCATATCATATTTGAAATTATTGACCATAAAATGAACATAAACTAAATGTACTTAAAAAGAAGATAACAATTGGTTTTCTCGTTGAGATTTAGTATATAAAGTTAATTTGAAGGTTGCCATTAACGTATAATTATGAGTTCATAAATCAGAAATGTGATAACTAAATTAAGTGGTGATATATAGAGTGTAATCTTATTTTATTAGTTGTCACTTAAACTTTTTATTTGGTAAATAAAAATAGAAATTGATTTAAAAAATATGTTTAGCCGTTAATTTAAAATTAAAAAAAAAACATTACTTCCGTATCTGGAATGTTCAACAATGCAATTATTTTAATTTAGTTTTATAATTATTTCGTAACTATCAACATATAAGCCCACAACGACAGTTTCTTTCAATCAATTATTGTCACAGAGAAGAAAGAACAGACATCGTTTTCGTTTGGCCGCAACGAACGCCTATAAGTGGTGATTATAAATAGATTTTAAGTAATGTACATCTTTATGCATCTTAGTAATAATTGATAAGTTTATTCTTCAGGATTTGGGGATATAAAGGAGGAACGGGATATAAAGGGGGAATGGGATATAAAGGGGGAATGGGATATAAAGGGAGGAAGGGGATATAAATAAATGGAACAATAGTATTTGTAGCATCCAACTTCTGCATTATTAACATGTCTGCTTTAGAAATATGACCTTTAGCCTTTCCATCTAATAGGGGTTGACATTTAACATTAGCTTCCTTGTCACATCCCCCACTTACTTAGTGGAATGTAGAATTCGTTGTGTAATATTTTAATTGTGAGAGAAAATTCACTTTGTACATAAAAGAGTGCTCCTAGATTTGAATAGAAACATAAATTCCATTTGTTTTTGTTTTTCTTTTTCATCTTTACACTATCATTAAAATACTTACTCTACAAAGGAAGTATCATACAAAATATTTAACTTTGTACTGGAAAACCTCTAAATTTACTTTGTGCATAACAGAATGTTCCATGTTTTGAATTTAAAACATTTAGTTCCATTTGTGTTTGTTTTTCTTTTTGTAAATCTTGTTTGCATTATAAATGACTTAGACATTTTACAAGACAAATATTTTCCAAAATATTTAAGTGGTAATCGATTTGGAATCGTGTAAGAAATTAACTTTCTACATTAACATAGCTTAAACATTATTGTAGTAACACTATATATATATATATTTTTTTATAGCCTACTTGTTATAATTCTTTATTTATTTATTGATTCTTTATGTATCAATAATTAAATAAAGAACATTACTACGAAGCGCACTTTACTATTAAAACTAATGAACAAAAGCAATAGTATTTTCAAATATTTTTTTATCCAAGCGCAGGAAGTAGATTACTTTGAACCTGACCTAGTAAAACTAAGCTAAATTTGAACCTAACCTAGTAAAACTAAGCTAACTTTAAACCTGACCTAGTAAAACTAAGCTAACTTTAAACCTAACCTAGTAAAACTAAGATAACTTTAAACCTGACCTAGTAAAACTAAGCTAACTTTAAACCTGACCTAGTAAAACTAAGCTAACTTTAAACCTGACCTAGTAAAACTAAGCTAACTTTAAACCTGACCTAGTAAAACTAAGCTAACTTTAAACCTAACCTAGTAAAACTAAGATAACTTTAAACCTGACCTAGTAAAACTAAGCTAACTTTAAACCTAACCTAGTAAAACTAAGATAACTTTAAACCTGACCTAGTAAAACTAAGCTAACTTTAAACCTAACCTAGTAAAACTAAGATAACTTTAAACCTGACCTAGTAAAACTAAGCTAACTTTAAACCTAACCTAGTAAAACTAAGCTAACTTTAAACCTAAACTAGTAAAACTAAGCTAACTTTAAACCTAACATAGTAAAACTAAGCTAACTTTAAACCTAACCTAGTAAAACTAAGCTAACTTTAAACCTGACCTAGTAAAACTAAGCTAACTTTAAACCTAACCTAGTAAAACTAAGCTAACTTTAAACCTGACCTAGTAAAACTAAGCTAACTTTAAACCTAACCTAGTAAAACTAAGCTAACTTTAAACCTAACCTAGTAAAACTAAGCTAACTTTGAACCTAACCTAGTAAAACTAAGCTAACTTTAAACCTAACCTAGTAAAACTAAGCTAACTTTAAACCTGACCTAGTAAAACTAAGCTAACTTTAAACCTAACCTAGTAAAACTAAGCTAACTTTAAACCTGACCTAGTAAAACTAAGCTAACTTTAAACCTAACCTAGTAAAACTAAGCTAACTTTAAACCTAACCTAGTAAAACTAAGCTAACTTTAAACCTAACCTAGTAAAACTAAGCTAACTTTAATCCTGACCTAGTAAAACTAAGCTAACTTTAAACCTGTCCTAGTAAAACTAAGCTAACTTTAAACCTCACCTAGTAAAAATAAGCTAACTTTAAACCTGACCTAGTAAAACTAAGCTAACTTTAAACCTGACCTAGTAAAACTAAGCTAACTTTAAACCTGACCTAGTAAAACTAAGCTAACTTTAAACCTGACCTAGTAAAACTAAGCTAACTTTAAACCTAACCTAGTAAAACTAAGCTAACTTTAAACCTGACCTAGTAAAACTAAGCTAACTTTAAACCTGACCTAGTAAAACTAAGCTAACTTTAAACCTAACCTAGTAAAACTAAGCTAACTTTGAACCTAACCTAGTAAAACTAAGCTAACTTTGAACCTGACCTAGTAAAACTAAGCTAACTTTGAACCTAACCTAGTAAAACTAAGCTAACTTTAAACCTAACCTAGTAAAACTAAGCTAACTTTAAACCTGACCTAGTAAAACTAAGCTAACTTTAAACCTGACCTAGTAAAACTAAGCTAACTTTAAACCTAACCTAGTAAAACTAAGCTAACTTTAAACCTGACCTAGTAAAACTAAGCTAACTTTAAACCTAACCTAGTAAAACTAAGCTAACTTTAAACCTAACCTAGTAAAACTAAGCTAACTTTAAACCTAACCTAGTAAAACTAAGCTAACTTTAAACCTGACCTAGTAAAACTAAGCTAACTTTAAACCTGACCTAGTAAAACTAAGCTAACTTTAAACCTAACCTAGTAAAACTAAGCTAACTTTAAACCTAACCTAGTAAAACTAAGCTAACTTTAAACCTGACCTAGTAAAACTAAGATAACTTTAAACCTAACCTAGTAAAACTAAGCTAACTTTAAACCTAACCTAGTAAAACTAAGCTAACTTTAAACCTGACCTAGTAAAACTAAGCTAACTTTAAACCTGACCTAGTATAACTAAGCTAACTTTAAACCTGACCTAGTAAAACTAAGATAACTTTAAACCTGACCTAGTAAAACTAAGCTAACTTTAAACCTGACCTAGTAAAACTAAGCTAACTTTGAACCTGACCTAGTAAAACTAAGCTAACTTTAAACCTGACCTAGTAAAACTAAGATAACTTTAAACCTGACCTAGTAAAACTAAGATAACTTTAAACCTGACCTAGTAAAACTAAGCTAACTTTAAACCTGACCTAGTAAAACTAAGATAACTTTAAACCTGACCTAGTAAAACTAAGATAACTTTAAACCTGACCTAGTAAAACTAAGCTAACTTTAAACCTGACCTAGTAAAACTAAGATAACTTTAAACCTGACCTAGTAAAACTAAGCTAACTTTAAACCTGACCTAGTAAAACTAAGATAACTTTAAACCTGACCTAGTAAAACTAAGATAACTTTAAACCTGACCTAGTAAAACTAAGCTAACTTTAAACCTGACCTAGTAAAACTAAGATAACTTTAAACCTGACCTAGTAAAACTAAGATAACTTTAAACCTGACCTAGTAAAACTAAGATAACTTTAAACCTGACCTAGTAAAACTAAGATAACTTTAAACCTGACCTAGTAAAACTAAGCTAACTTTAAACCTGACCTAGTAAAACTAAGCTAACTTTGAACCTGACCTAGTAAAACTAAGCTAACTTTAAACCTGACCTAGTAAAACTAAGATAACTTTAAACCTGACCTAGTAAAACTAAGCTAACTTTAAACCTGACCTAGTAAAACTAAGCTAACTTTAAACCTGACCTAGTAAAACTAAGCTAACTTTGAACCTGACCTAGTAAAACTAAGCTAACTTTAAACCTGACCTAGTAAAACTAAGATAACTTTCAACCTGACCTAGTAAAACTAAGCTAACTTTGAACCTTACCTAGTAAAACTAAGCTAACTTTAAACCTGACCTAGTAAAACTAAGATAACTTTAAACCTGACCTAGTAAAACTAAGCTAACTTTGAACCTTACCTAGTAAAACTAAGATAACTTTAAACCTGACCTAGTAAAACTAAGCTAACTTTAAAACTGACCTAGTAAAACTAAGCTAACTTTGAACCTTACCTAGTAAAACTAAGATAACTTTAAACCTGACCTAGTAAAACTAAGCTAACTTTAAACCTGACCTAGTAAAACTAAGCTAACTTTAAACCTGACCTAGTAAAACTAAGCTAACTTTAAACCTGACCTAGTAAAACTAAGCTAACTTTAAACCTGACCTAGTAAAACTAAGCTAACTTTAAACCTGACCTAGTAAAACTAAGATAACTTTAAACCTGACCTAGTAAAACTAAGCTAACTTTAAACCTGACCTAGTAAAACTAAGCTAACTTTGAACCTTACCTAGTAAAACTAAGATAACTTTAAACCTTACCTAGTAAAACTAAGATAACTTTGAACCTTACCTAGTATAACTAAGCTAACTTTAAACCTTACCTAGTAAAACTAAGATAACTTTGATCCTTACCTAGTAAAACTAAGCTAACTTTGAACCTTACCTAGTAAAACTAAGCTAACTTTGAACCTTACCTAGTAAAACTAAAATAACTTTAAACCTGACCTAGTAAAACTAAGCTAACTTTAAACCTGACCTAGTAAAACTAAGCTAACTTTAAACCTGACCTAGTAAAACTAAGCTAACTTTAAACCTGACCTAGTAAAACTAAGATAACTTTAAACCTGACCTAGTAAAACTAAGCTAACTTTAAACCTGACCTAGTAAAACTAAGCTAACTTTGAACCTTACCTAGTAAAACTAAGATAACTTTAAACCTTACCTAGTAAAACTAAGATAACTTTGAACCTTACCTAGTAAAACTAAGCTAACTTTAAACCTTACCTAGTAAAACTAAGATAACTTTGAACCTTACCTAGTAAAACTAAGCTAACTTTGAACCTGACCTAGTAAAACTAAGCTAACTTTAAACCTGACCTAGTAAAACTAAGCTAACTTTGAACCTTACCTAGTAAAACTAAGATAACTTTAAACCTTACCTAGTAAAACTAAGATAACTTTGAACCTTACCTAGTAAAACTAATCTAACTTTGAACCTGACCTAGTAAAACTAAGCTAACTTTAAACCTGACCTAGTAAAACTAAGCTAACTTTAAACCTGACCTAGTAAAACTAAGATAACTTTAAACCTGACCTAGTAAAACTAAGCTAACTTTAAACCTGACCTAGTAAAACTAAGCTAACTTTGAACCTTACCTAGTAAAACTAAGATAACTTTAAACCTTACCTAGTAAAACTAAGATAACTTTGAACCTTACCTAGTAAAACTAAGCTAACTTTAAACCTTACCTAGTAAAACTAAGATAACTTTGAACCTTACCTAGTAAAACTAAGCTAACTTTGAACCTTACCTAGTAAAACTAAGCTAACTTTGAACCTTACCTAGTAAAACTAAGATAACTTTAAACCTTACCTAGTAAAACTAAGATAACTTTGAACCTTACCTAGTAAAACTAAGCTAACTTTAAACCTTACCTAGTAAAACTAAGATAACTTTGAACCTTACCTAGTAAAACTAAGCTAACTTTGAACCTTACCTAGTAAAACTAAGCTAACTTTAAACCTGACCTAGTAAAACTAAGCTAACTTTGAACCTTACCTAGTAAAACTAAGATAACTTTGAACCTTACCTAGTAAAACTAAGCTAACTTTAAACCTGACCTAGTAAAACTAAGCTAACTTTAAACCTGACCTAGTAAAACTAAGCTAACTTTAAACCTGACCTAGTAAAACTAAGCTAACTTTAAACCTGACCTAGTAAAACTAAGATAACTTTAAACCTGACCTAGTAAAACTAAGCTAACTTTAACCTGACCTAGTAAAACTAAGCTAACTTTAAACCTGACCTAGTAAAACTAAGCTAACTTTAAACCTGACCTAGTAAAACTAAGCTAACTTTGAACCTTACCTAGTAAAACTAAGCTAACTTTGAACCTTACCTAGTAAAACTAAGATAACTTTAAACCTTACCTAGTAAAACTAAGATAACTTTAAACCTGACCTAGTAAAACTAAGCTAACTTTGAACCTGACCTAGTAAAACTAAGCTAACTTTAAACCTGACCTAGTAAAACTAAGCTAACTTTGAACCTGACCTAGTAAAACTAAGCTAACTTTAAACCTGACCTAGTAAAACTAAGATAACTTTAAACCTGACCTAGTAAAACTAAGCTAACTTTGAACCTGACCTAGTAAAACTAAGCTAACTTTAAACCTGACCTAGTAAAACTAAGCTAACTTTGAACCTGACCTAGTAAAACTAAGCTAACTTTAAACCTGACCTAGTAAAACTAAGCTAACTTTGAACCTGACCTAGTAAAACTAAGCTAACTTTGAACCTGACCTAGTAAAACTAAGCTAACTTTAAACCTGACCTAGTAAAACTAAGCTAACTTTAAACCTAACCTAGTAAAACTAAGCTAACTTTAAACCTGACCTAGTAAAACTAAGCTAACTTTAAACCTGACCTAGTAAAACTAAGCTAACTTTAAACCTGACCTAGTAAAACTAAGCTAACTTTAAACCTTACCTAGTAAAACTAAGATAACTTTGAACCTTACCTAGTAAAACTAAGCTAACTTTAACCTTACCTAGTAAAACTAAGCTACTTGAACCTTACCTAGTAAAACTAAGCTAACTTTAAACCTACCTAGTAAAACTAAGCTAACTTTGAACCTTACCTAGTAAAACTAAGCTAACTTTGAACCTGACCTAGTAAAACTAAGCTAACTTTAAACCTGACCTAGTAAAACTAAGCTAACTTTGAACCTGACCTAGTAAAACTAAGCTAACTTTAAACCTGACCTAGTAAAACTAAGCTAACTTTAAACCTGACCTAGTAAAACTAAGCTAACTTTGAACCTTACCTAGTAAAACTAAGCTAACTTTGAACCTTACCTAGTAAAACTAAGCTAACTTTAAACCTTACCTAGTAAAACTAAGCTAACTTTGAACCTTACCTAGTAAAACTAAGCTAACTTTAAACCTAACCTAGTAAAACTAAGCTAACTTTGAACCTTACCTAGTAAAACTAAGCTAACTTTGAACCTTACCTAGTAAAACTAAGCTAACTTTAAACCTGACCTAGTAAAACTAAGCTAACTTTAAACCTAACCTAGTAAAACTAAGCTAACTTTAAACCTGACCTAGTAAAACTAAGCTAACTTTAAACCTGACCTAGGAAAACTAAGATAACTTTGAACCTTACCTAGTAAAACTAAGATAACTTTGAACCTTACCTAGTAAAACTAAGCTAACTTTAAACCTAACCTAGTAAAACTAAGCTAACTTTGAACCTTACCTAGTAAAACTAAGATAACTTTGAACCTTACCTAGTAAAACTAAGCTAACTTTAAACCTGACCTAGTAAAACTAAGCTAACTTTAAACCTGACCTAGTAAAACTAAGCTAACTTTAAACCTGACCTAGTAAAACTAAGCTAACTTTAAACCTAACCTAGTAAAACTAAGCTAACTTTGAACCTTACCTAGTAAAACTAAGCTAACTTTGAACCTTACCTAGTAAAACTAAGCTAACTTTGAACCTTACCTAGTAAAACTAAGATAACTTTGAACCTTACCTAGTAAAACTAAGCTAACTTTAAACCTAACCTAGTAAAACTAAGCTAACTTTGAACCTTACCTAGTAAAACTAAGATAACTTTGAACCTTACCTAGTAAAACTAAGCTAACTTTAAACCTGACCTAGTAAAACTAAGCTAACTTTAACCTGACCTAGTAAAACTAAGCTAACTTTAAACCTGACCTAGTAAAACTAAGCTAACTTTGTACCTAACCTAGTAAAACTAAGCTAACTTTGAACCTAACCTAGTAAAACTAAGCTAACTTTGAACCTTACCTAGTAAAACTAAGCTAACTTTAAACCTGACCTAGTAAAACTAAGCTAACTTTAAACCTAACCTAGTAAAACTAAGCTAACTTTAAACCTAACCTAGTAAAACTAAGCTAACTTTAAACCTGACCTAGTAAAACTAAGCTAACTTTAAACCTGACCTAGTAAAACTAAGATAACTTTGCCTTCCGGATCAACATCAATGTATAACGTTTGATTATAGATATTAACAATATTTATCTCATGTAATAAGAATATTTGTGTCTGTAATTTGATTAATTATTGATGTCTGCGACACAACTAGTTTAAACTGCATTACTTTTACATGGACTGCACTAGCGCTCCACAACGGACCATAAAACAGCTGATAATTGGTGACACAAAATTTATCATTGGATGAGAAATATGAATAAAATCAATTATATAACCACAAATCTCGGCGATTTATTAAATCTAAAATTAAAAAAAGACACCGTTCTAAAGTTACGCAAATGCTTGGACAGAACTTTCATTTCATGCTTTTGGGTCTATATTTAATTATTGAAGCGTTACAATTTCGATAATAATGCCTCCATTTGAGCCTTGGTATAATGTTGTTGCTCTTGAAATAAGATTCACTCTTAAAATAATTACTTACAATTAATTTAAATTAACTGAGAAGATTTAGTAGATTTCTTGTCACGACTGTGTATATTCTTTTTATTGGTATTTCAAAATAAAGATGTTAATTAGTTAGTTATAAAGCCACCACCCTTGTGTAAAATTATGTCGATAAATCGGTACGTCAGTCAAACGCCCGTTGGTAAAACCGTTAGCGCCTGCAACCTAGCGGCGTCCTTCACAACGAAACGTTATGCATTAATGTAGGTTAAGTTGTCGCCACCCAGTTCCAGGCGCTCGACATTTCCCGTTTGTTGCTTTCCTGTTGCAAATTGGTATTTTAATTACTTTTACCATCTCATACATTTACCAACCCCTTACCTGGATATCTTTTATATTAACGAGTTGTAAATAATTATTAAAACTAAATTCTAAAGTCAGTCGTGTGCTATTAGATTTGTAATAGTTTATTCTTAAATTCTCTAATAATATTTTTATTTTTAATTAGTGATGTTGTAATGTTGTTTTGAGTAATTGAGATATAAACTGGTAAATTTTAATTAATATTTTAGTCATGAAAAGGTTCGTATAGGCTCTTGCCCGATTGGTTGTAAATGCGAATTTTTATTTTCTAATTGGTTATCTCAAATTTACTTGACATGGTGTTACTTCTTGAGCAACAAATTTAGAACCAGTTACCAAACTTCACTAAAAGGTAAGTTCTTCAGCACAATTAATCCTTCACTTAATTTATACAATTTAAAATAGCGTTAGATTTGCAAGAAATATAAGTTCCTATGAAAGGAAATGTCATTGAAAACTCTAGTGAGCATGAAACATAATATACCTTAAAGTCATGTTTCAATTCAATCGTCGATATTTAAAACTATTAATTATTAAATTTAAAATTATTAAATATTATAAGAGTTTAATGGTTGAACTGGCAAAATAACTATTATGAAAATAAATAAAAACCTGCTTTACTCTATATTATTGTTTCTTTGGATTTAAGAAATTATCAATTTGCTGCTCATTTATAAAAGGAGCTCTAACTTGTAATTAGTCACAATCAACTGTTAAGAGTTATAATCTGTATTAGATGAAATAAAACTGTGAAAATACTTCAACAGTACTTTTTTAATAATTGTTACAAGTATTGTAACATTTACTGTTTTATTGGTGATCCTTGGATTTCGTATATTTTGTGTAGTAATTTTTGTATTTTACAACCAAGAATACATACTTCCATAAACTTTCAAAATTGCAACCTACGGATTTTTAAAATTAATTTATTAATTAATGAATTTTACTGTTTATAGAAACGAGTGTGTTCATTTTTTATAAGTAGACTAAATAATTAAATATATGGAAATATATTCCATCCTTATTCACACAGACGTAATTTTTAACTGTATTTTGAACGTTTTAGAATCGTTAACCACCGCAACTAAGGTTTTATAAATTTGATTTTGTTCTGTGTCTCTATAATAAGTTTGGTTGTCTCATCTTTTTATCGTGTCCATAAAGTGAAGGTCATGCCTTTTCTGTCAGAATCTTTATTTATGTTCAGAACATTATAAATTGCAAACTTTACCTTCGAACTTCAAAAGGTCAACCAATAATTATTTTACTTTGTGTGCGTTTTCCGGAAATTCTCTCTTCACTTATCTCGATGAGATATAACCTATGGCCAATTCCTTGAAGTGAAATATCGATATAGTTGAATAGTGATACAATATTAGTTTGTTGTAAGCTATAAATCCCCAAATTAGATCAACATCTCACTATATTCAAGCGAATCTTGAACTTTCGTTTGAATATTAAAATGAAAGTTCAATTCATTATATATTCAAAATGTTGTTTCATAACATCTTGTCAAATACGTTGAGAATTATCAAAGTTAGGAACTAAAATTTTGTGTGTTCTGTTTCTTCTTCTTCATTATAACAGTGATCTTTTCAGAAATACTTGTATGTGATCAGATAGTCATCAATATTTAAACCATGTCAATATTCGAATATATGTTGAATACATGCTTATGGCTGATCTATAAAGTGATCTATAATGGCTTAATTTAAACATTTGTTATGCTCTTCCCATTTCTTTTAATAAGCAGACTCGAGTTTGAATAATAATTGTTCGCTTACAGTTCAACACAATAATCACTTCCCTATTTGATAACATTTTAAGAGAAATTGTAAAAATCTTCTTAAATACGCCAATATTTCGATTTACTTCGATGTACTACTTTACTTAAGGCAGTAAAAATGTGTCATAAAATATTGATTTGGACTGCGAATGGATAAATGCAGTCTTAATGTCGAAAAGGGTTGGCCTGCGTCACTATGTTCACACGGTTCCATTTGGAAAAAAAATATTATTTTGTAAAGTCTAATATAAAAAGTAATTTTTGATAAAAGTTGTAGTGTCCAAATAGTCTGCAGTAGGGAACTAAGTTCAGTTGTACTGCCTACTACTCCAGCGTGTTCTAGGACGTTGTTGTACCCCCCTCCCCCAATCCTACCCCACCCTCTAACTCCGCAGTGGCAATACCTCATAACCCGTTCATTCACATCGCCTCCTGGCCCAGCTTCCTATTTTGGTCTCAGCTGTCTACATCGGTACAGAGGAATGCGAGACGGTCACATTCCGTTACCTTCACTCGCAGGTGTGGAGAGAATAACGTTAATTGAGTAAATCAATTTGCCTGCAGAAGATATCATGTGTGAAGCAATTAAGGTGGCTTTGCGTGTGCCTTAATTAGTTGCAAATCTCAAGAAGAAATCAGCTGTGATTTAATTCCCCTTATATATGTTATACTATTTAATATTCATATACGGTGTACTTATTATTTACATTTAAACTGTGATTGTGTAAATAATAATATAGCAGAGGATTATTTAGTAGCTTTGTTACATAGATATGTGAAGTGTTAGTTACATGCCAAGTTACAAAAACTTCTCACCATTCCACAAGCCAAAAGACAACAAATTCACACCACACCACAAGTAAGAAAAACCTCATACCATTCCTAAGTCAAGTAACACCACTCCTTCACTGAAACAAACAAGTTTCACATCATTCTATAAGTAAAATGACAAACTTCACACCTATCCATAAGTAACAAAACCTAAACACCACACAAGAGACAAAAACTTCACACCTCCCCATAAGTCAACTAACAAAAACTTCACATCACTCCATTAATCAAGTGACAAAACTTCACACCACGCTATAAGACAAATGATAAAAACTTTACACCATTCCACAGTAAAAAAGACTTCACAAAACACCTCAACTGAAAAAGCCTTATCGATATTCCACAAGTGACAAAAACGTCACACCACCCCACAAGTGACAAAACTTAACACTACTCCACAGTTGACAAATTGTCAAACCTTACCAATGACACAATCTTCATACTTTGAAATTTATAATGAGTTGAGTGTATAAACTCAACAAATTAGAAGTTGATTCAATGTAACGAAATATTCTTTTATGCACATTTTACGTCAAATAAATATATTGAGTTTTATATATTTATTTACGTACAGATATAATCCAAATACGTTTAGAGAGATAAGTTTTAACAGTGGCTTGGCTTAAATTTTCTTTCCAATAATTCGTACTAAAAAACAATGATCAAAAAGACATAACAACTTTACTGCTGCATCAAATTGAAATCAAGCACTTTAAAATGTTTTTTTCCTGGAACCCAATCAGAATCTCTTACTAACCGTGAACGCAATCAAACATGCAATCAAAATAATGACATTTAACACTTCGAAGTGATTCCGTTTAATGGGTTTGTTCAAGGAATAATCTGCATCTAATTTGAAATCGAAAACTGTTTTAGTCCACCCGTCTAAAATGATGGTGTATTATTAATCTTTGCACGTACCGTGGTCGAAATTACCTGTACGTGCGGAGATATAGGCCCGCAATGTTTATTATTCCTGAATTGACGATGAGAGTGACCTTTAGGTGTCGTGACACTATTGTTCCTCAGGACGTCTCTACGGTGAAACCACGCTCAGCCCCATTGTGTGTGTGAAGAGCGAGAAACTGTAGTGGAACAAGAAATTGTAAAACAAAGAAGAGTTTATTTCTTGATCTTAATTTCTTAGCTTTCTTCAAAAAACGAAGATTTATTGTTTCAAAACAGTGAAAAAAATTAGCTAATCAGGGGAAATATTTTCACCCATATAAAACTGAAGGACATTTTTTAACTCTTTTTTGAGGTGACTTCTTTTTCTTTCTTTTTCTAAACTAATCACGAACGTATTATTCGTTTAGCAGTAAAAATATTATTTTTACCTGTAAAAATAGATTCCCAGAACCTTAACTAGCGTTGCCTAACATAACCTTCACAAGAATTCGAGATTAGCGTTAAATCTCATTTGTGTTAAAACTAGTAAAATTGGATTTTCAGTTACTTTTTTTCTACGTTGAGTGAAATATATGTCATAAAAATATAAACCCATTTACAAAAAGGTTTTATGTTTATTTTAGTGAGTAGAAATTGAATATATAAAAAATGAATTAAAGGGTGAAGCCAAATTAGGAAGTTAATCACTGAAAGGGGTAAGTTTTCTTTCATAAAATATAAACTTATAACATAATAAATCATGTATAGTAGAAATTCTTTATTTAACATGTTTTAACTAGATGTGAGACGTCCAACGACTTTTCAGTGTGTTTTTCATTTTCATAACGTGTAAACATTTACCCAAACAATTCATCCTGCCTCTTATTTATGCAAATATCTAGATTTCACCGCCAAATTATTGGCTTCCGACAAAAAGTTGTGATTTTAAATAAATCTGTCAGTTCATAATGTCGACCGATGTACACACATAATAACCATCAGTGTTAATTAATTATACATTTACGAACATATAAATTATTCCTCATTTCCAAATTGTTTCACAGCTTATAAAAGTCGCATCATCTAACAAAACAGGTCCAGCATCATTAAAACGAACAAGCAAACCAGTGTGAACATCTCAAACAGAACAGCTTCAAGTGGCGGACCGGTTATCTTGGGTTCTGCGACAAGGTTCATAACATCCTGTACACCGTTGGGCTCCTTAGCATACCCAATTGGTACCCTCTCCTCCGTTTTTGCTACATTTGCATTCCAGAAGGACTGCAGGACAAGTGTATTGTGTCCTCTCAACTTGTCTTGGACGTTTTGCAGCACCCGTAGCTCTTGTCTTCAAGAAAAGACAATCCTCTCTTAATGTGAGAAATCGACTGCTCCTTTCTTTTCGTGTTACGTCTAGAATGAGGAATCAGAGTTGTTATTCAAATGTCTTCCTAGCACTGACGAAGAGAAGACCAATTTAGTCTCTCTATGAATTATAATTCAGTAGTGCGTGAAACATTCAAACTGTATTTGATCTCATGCAGTAACTATACGTTAAAAAGTATGTTAATTGAACGTTACTTCAGCAATATTCATGACAAGTCATGTATTATATTTCATTTGTTCATTAAGCAAGATTAGAAACAACATATCTAACTCGGGTAACAAATTTCGCTTTATAAATGAGATTTGAAACAAGATATCAGATTCGAGCACGTAAATTCGTTTTAGAAATGAGATTAGAAACTTAATGACAATTTTAAGTATAGTATTTTGTTTTAGAAATGATATTAGAAACGAGATGAGAAGTCCGAGTAAAGCATTATCTTTTTCAAATAAGATTAGAATATAGATGACAAGTTAGATGATAGCATTTTGTTTTAAAATGATATGGAAAGTTCTACTACAACATATAGTTTTAGAAATGAGATTAGAAACGCTTTGACATTGGAGTAAAACATTTTTTCATAAATGAGATAAGAAATTATATGACAAATTCGAGGATAAGATTTTTTTTAGAAATGAGATAAGAAGCCTCGTGACAAGTTCGAATATCACATTTTGTTTCATAAATATCATTATAATTGACTTAACAGGTGAGAAAATAAACATGTTATGGTTAATACAGATTTAAGGCTGTTGGAGCGTTTGCTTCATAATTATAATCTAGTCATTAAATGAGATGTCGTCTTGAAGAGCCACGTACTAACTATCCACTGACAAAGCCAAACGAAGTCTTGATGTTTATTATAGGATCTGTACAGGTATACTTCGATTTTATTGGCTGTTTAAAAAAGCTTGAACAACAATTTTCACTCAAGGATCAGTCAAACAACTACTCGTCCATAAAAATCACTATAAACTTCACTTGTAAGTAGAAAGAGTGTCATTAAGCACATTCAAGACACACTGGAAGATGGTCTTTTAGAACGGTGTTGTAAAAATAGATGGTTTCACACCTAGATTTGTATACTTCATCGGATGATTTTATTTTAATGGGAAATTCCTGTTTATACCCTCAACATATTTCAGATATTCACTTTTAGAAGAGAGCAGGGCCCAATAGACATTAGCCCAATTAATTGTCTAGTGTGTCTTGAGAAGAAAGTATAAAATACCAGACCATAACTAAATAATCCTCACTAATATTAATAATTAAAAAATTAAAATTATTTTGACTTAAAAACTAAAAACTGTTATTTAATCAACATTCAACTATATAACCTGCAAACTAAAGTAATGTATTTCTGTGAAACATACATTTTCTGGAACGCCCATTAATACACCTGAAGACAATTTAAGATAATAGTGTTCTCCTAATAAGTCTGCGATGGGATTCATCCAGGCGTGGCAGAGTTGAAGGAGACACAGACTGTACTACAGGATCCCCCACGTAAGTTTGGCACCTCCCTACAATGGACCAGTCACACTTAGGCACATTCATTGGACTGTTACGATCTTCCTTTAGATTGTTTATCTTCAGTAGTGTATTTGTGTTCGGTTGTGTTTTTTATTCGATTGTTTTAAGTACTTGGTTGTTGATAAATGTTATAAAATAGTAACCTAATTGAATCAATTTCGTAATTTAAATCGCAATATTAAAAATGTGTTCGATAAGCATATTCAGAATGTTTATTTAATGTTCTATACAGTTGTCTTTTAATCTGTTTGTTTTGGTATTATTTTCTGTTTGATGGTGTATTGTTCTATTTATTTTTTCGTACATAATGATTTAATGAATGCAATTTTTTCCTAAAGCTAACATGAATTAAATCTGCTTCTGGTGGTTTTCTTTCATAGAAGATTGTTAGAACTATCGAAAATTTTACTTTTTTATAACCAATTTTTGTTTGTTTAAAATTAAGGTTCTCGAACCATTCTTTTAGGACCAAGAAAAGTTAGATTTGCAGTAAAATATCTTTTACAAGAAGCCTGACTGACACACATTCCAAAATTACTTTTAAAAAACTGTGCTGAAAAAAGCGTTTTAACGAATCCAATATTATTTTGAAAATGTTTGGCGTTTCGATCCTGTAAACCTTTTCTTGATTCATTCATTGCTCGACATGGTTTTCGTTTCACGAAGGTCTAATCCTGCCTGATTCTACCTCCTAAATCCTCCAGTTTACTTCCACATTAAGCTTTCAGTGTGAAACAAGATAATTAGGAAGTGGACCTACCACCTTAGCACCTCGTGAGCCGGACGCACTCGCAACTAAAAACCGGCATTCAAGTCCAACACGGACCACAGTCGAAAGGAAACTTGTTTTTATCTTAAAACTTTCGTAGCAAGTGAAGAGGCTGGTAGATACGTCTCAATTAAGTGAGTGAGTGATGAACCTCGGCCATTCCTGGGAGAGCTTAAACAGCTCCTGCAAAGAAAGTGATGCGGTAAGGATATTGGTTAATATTGTCACATATCAGAAAATAATAAACAAATATATATTTTATTACCATTGCTCAATTAAATTTGATATGCAGTTTAGCTAAATTTAGTTAGATTATATTCTAATATGTAAATAAGTTCAAACTTTGACTTTTATTCTGTTAGCTTAATTGTGAATATATATTTGGATGTAAGTTTCCAGTTTATTTAATGCCCATATAAATAAATCATTGTAAGAAATAATCATCAGTAACGATAGTAAAAAATGCCACTATACTTAAAAATGTTTTTATGTGCCAATTATCTAAAGAACAAAAATTCAAATACTCAGTTGGTTTATATAGAGCTAGAATACTTAGGAAGTAAAATACCACCAAAACCATGTTTGATACATACACAAATGCTTAGAATTTCATAAAATTAAAATTTTTAAAAATTTCAGTTTTTTTGAAAAGGAATTTTCACTACACTACTATGAGTTTAGCTGTTTTCGTTATGTGTTTACAACCTGCGAAACATTATATTTTCAACAGCTGTCTATTGTTTACTACCGAAAGTAACATTATTTACAACCGAAAATTTTCCACAGTCAACAACACCTGTTTTTATTCCGTAGTGTAGTGAAAAGTATCGTTCAAAACTCGAGTGAAAGTGTTTTGTATGTTCTCGACCATTTGAAGTGCTCGACAAGTCTCGCACTTCAAACGTATGGTCTCGAACATGCAAAACCCCACTTTCCACTCTTGTTATGAAATATACTATTAAATCGTATAAAAGCAGCTGTTATTCTTTAATTAATTACCTCAATCAGTTTTAATATTAATGAGACTATTTTTTAGTATATCAGACTGTTAAGGTTTGATAATGCAAACAGAACTTAAGAACGGAAAATCCATGGAGATTATATGAGCTCGGCTATAGGTTAAGGATACTTAAAAAGTATATGCATCAAAACCATGGTCACTGACTCACTGTACGAGAAAGTTCAAGTTTCAAAAGTGCATTCGCTCAATACAATCGACTACAAACAATGATAATGACCCACCCACCCACACATACACGTACAATGGTGTTTATTCAGGGCACTAGAAGACATAGTACAGTAAGTGTCCAATTTGAAAGGTGCCTGGATGGCTTCACTGCTAAAGCTCTGAAAGAAAATATACAAATACATGTGCAGTAGTAACAGTAGCCCTCCCACCAACTCATAAATATTCAGTGGTAAAGGACCTCCCACCAACCCATACATGTTGAGTGGTAAAGGACCTCCCTCCATGTTCAGTGGTAAAGGACCTCCTTCCACTCCATACATGTTCAGTGGTAAAGGCCCTCCCTCCACTCCATACATGTTCAGTGGTAAAGGCCCTCCCTCCACTCCATACATGTTCAGTGGTAAAGGACCTCCTTCCACTCCATACATGTTCAGTGGTAAAGGCCCTCCCTCCACTCCATACATGTTCAGTGGTAAAGGACCTCCCTCCACTCCATACATGTTCAGTGGTAAAGGCCCTCCCTCCACTCCATACATGTTCAGTGGTAAAGGACCTCCCTCCAACCCATACATGTTCAGTGGTAAAGGACCTCCCTCCAACCCATACATGTTCAGTGGTAAAGGACCTCCCTCCAACCCATACATGTTCAGTGGTAAAGGACCTCCCTCCAACCCATACATGTTGATTGGTAAAGGACCTCCCTCCATGTTCAGTGGTAAAGGACCTCCCTCCAACCCATACATGTTCAGTGGTAAAGGACCTCCCTCCAACCCACACGTGTTCAGTGGTAAAGGACCTCCCTCCACCCCATACATGTTCAGTGGTAAAGGCCCTCCCTCCACTCCATACATGTTCAGTGGTAAAGGACCTCCCTCCACTCCATACATGTTCAGTGGTAAAGGACCTCCCTCCACTCCATACATGTTCAGTGGTAAAGGACCTCCCTCCACTCCATACATGTTCAGTGGTAAAGGCCCTCCCTCCACTCCATACATGTTCAGTGGTAAAGGACCTCCCTCCACTCCATACATGTTCAGTGGTAAAGGACCTCCCTCCACTCCATACATGTTCAGTGGTAAAGGCCCTCCCTCCACTCCATACATGTTCAGTGGTAAAGGCCCTCCCTCCACTCCATACATGTTCAGTGGTAAAGGACCTCCCTCCACTCCATACATGTTCAGTGGTAAAGGACCTCCCTCCACTCCATACATGTTCAGTGGTAAAGGCCCTCCCTCCACTCCATACATGTTCAGTGTAAAGGCCCTCCCTCCACTCCATACATGTTCAGTGGTAAAGGAACTCCCACCAACCCATACATGTTGAGTGGTAAAGGACCTCCCACCAACCCATACATGTTCAGTGATAAAGGCCCTCCCTCCACTCCATACATGTTCAGTAAAAAGGCCCTCCCTCCACTCCATACATGTTCAGTGGTAAAGGAACTCCCACCAACCCATACCCCCATGTGCAGTGATAAATTAAGAGATTACCCCTCATGTAATCTCTTACATCTTCATATACTAAAACGTGTGTGTGCGTGCGTGCGTGCATGTGTGTGTGTGTGTGTGTGTGTGTGTGTGTGTGTGTGTGTGTGTGTGTGTGTGTGTGTGTGTGTGTGTGTGTGTGTGTGTGTGTGTGTGTGTGTGTGTGTGTGTGTGTGTGTGTGTGTGTGTGTGTGTGTGTGTGTGTGTGTGTGTGTGTGTGTGTGTGTGTGTGTGTGTGTGTGTGTGTGTGTGTGTGTGTGTGTGTGTGTGTGTGTGTGTGTGTGTGTGTGTGTGTGTGTGTGTGTGTGTGTGTGTGTGTGTGTGTGTGTGTGTGTGTGTGTGTGTGTGTGTGTGTGTGTGTGTGTGTGTGTGTGTGTGTGTGTGTGTGTGTGTGTGTGTGTGTGTGTGTGTGTGTGTGTGTGTGTGTGTGTGTGTGTGTGTGTGTGTGTGTGTGTGTGTGTGTGTGTGTGTGTGTGTGTGTGTGTGTGTGTGTGTGTGTGTGTGTGTGTGTGTGTGTGTGTGTGTGTGTGTGTGTGTGTGTGTGTGTGTGTGTGTGTGTGTGTGTGTGTGTGTGTGTGTGTGTGTGTGTGTGTGTGTGTGTGTGTGTGTGTGTGTGTGTGTGTGTGTGTGTGTGTGTGTGTGTGTGTGTGTGTGTGTGTGTGTGTGTGTGTGTGTGTGTGTGTGTGTGTGTGCCCTCAGCTGTAGGTTTATAACTGTGAAGTTATTATTGAGTAACATAAACATGAAGCAATATTATTTGCTTATCTCACATGTTGTCTTTTTTATAAATGAGAACGAAAGTTGTTATATATCTTAAGAAACTAAATAGCCATTTTATAAGAGAGCATGATTATTTCATCGAATCGATTATTTCTATAATCGAAAATGATTATTTCAATGTTTTTACGATGTTTAGGAGATAAATGTATACACTAATACGCCATGGTTATCACTGAAACTTTTTTACAGTTTGCAAACTATATTCATTAAAGTAAGTCTATTTCATTAAAGGTTCTATTACCAATATGATTAAATTAATTCATTGGAACTAATCTAAACAAGCTGTACTGTAGTTACATGTAGAAGTAATGATTTGGGCAGGGCTTGTGATGTCAGAAGGTTCATACTGCAGCTTGACCTTTGACCTATGTGATTCTCTTAATCCATTTTGTAACAATTCCACTCGTAAATTAAAACAGCCCTTGTGTGAAGTTACCGCTCACCGGTACTTGTATTACGGACCAGATAACCTTTAACAACCCTTATCTACAAATTAATTATGCTTAAGAGTTTTTCATTTAAAAGTATAACTTCATCCTCAACTCATCCATTGAATGATAGTATATATTGCAATCCACAATAATTTAAAATAACCAAAATACATATTTCATTCAAATAGAAATATTATTTTAGTAATACAACAGCCTTAATCCGAAATAAAATAGTCTCCTGAAATATCCAATTTCGTTGTACATAGGCTATATTAATTCCTTTGTGAATCCCTCTGGTCTAAGGGTGGTAAAACTGATTCTATAAATCTTCCACTTTAGTATTTGTATCTTTTACTTATATTGTAATAATGCTTATATTGTGGACCCTAATTGTGTTAGATTTAAATCATAATACCCAACAAATAAATATTAAAAAAATAATTACTATAACAAGCAAAATTGTTAAGCTATTGCCAAAGACTTTACTATAGATATTTTAAGATTTGCGCTGGCTATAATTGATAAATTTCATTGTACGTCAAACATAAAAAATACTTCTAAATATTTGGTGATCCAAACGTTCATGAATATGTATTAAAATAATATAAAAGAGATTCTTCTAAGAGTTTGTAGGTACATTAAGTTTTATTTGTTTATATACGTTCTACATAAAACATTGCAGCTCTGGACTTGTGCATTTACCATTATTAATATTTCCGGAAATTAGCAGCCAATTTTGTCAAGTTCTAAAAATATATTTGATTCAAATCTTACATGTGAAAATTTGTATTGTAAATTTACTATAGATTTGAATGCCTTTATTAACAAATAAAAACTATCACATCAAGAATGTCAGACGCTTGTTTGATCGCTTGACTAAAAGACAGGTTTGGACCCGTCTAAAACCGCCTCTAAGGTCAGGTTGTGGTTTCTGCATAACAGTACCACTTTATGAGCACACGTTATACAAGACTAGAACAGCACTACAACCTCAGAACTGTAGTACAGACTAGAAAAATACTAAAACCTCAGAACTACAGTACAGACTAGAACAGCACTAAAACTTCAGAACTACAGTATAGACTGGAACAGCACTAAAACCTCAGAACTACAGTATAGACTAAAACAGCACAAAACTTCAGAACTACAGTATAGACTGGAACAGCACTAAAACCTCAGAACTACAGTATAGACTGGAACAGCACTAAAACCTCAGAACTACAGTATAGACTGGAACAGCACTAAAACCTCAGAACTACAGGATAGACTAGAACAGCACTAAAACCTCAGAACTACAGTATAGACTGGAACAGCACTAAAACCTCAGAACTACAGTATAGACTGGAACAGCACTAAAACCTCAGAACTACAGTATAGACAGGAACAGCACTAAAACGTCAGAACTACAGGATAGACTAGAACCCATTTCATAGACGATTGAGGTTATTCCCAACCATTGCTGAGTATCACGACTTTCTGAGGAAATACATTTATTATATATAAAAATTTTTTCTTGGAAATGTAAATAACTATAAAAATCTGTTATATTAACAAAATGTACTTTTCATTTACAAATGTCAACCTTTCTTAATTTAACACATTCATATGATAGGCCTATAATTACCACATTACCTAATTCTATTGATATGTTAAATAAGGTTAAACATATTGTTAATGTTATTTCAAGGCATTTAACTGATTTGAACGTTTCATTCACAAAAAATTAAATACTTACATTATGTTCAAATATACATTCAGGTATTGAATTAAATAACATGTCTGTTTAATACTTACAACCACAAGCTTTAGCTCTTAAAATCCCTTTTCAGGTTTCCTCAGAGGCCTAATATATAGATCAAAACAAGGAAATTTATTTAATAAGCATAATTAACTAATGTAAAAGTGATCACATCATTCTGTTTATTAATTTCCATATAAGAAAATATAAATATTTTCATAGTAATATATCACAATAGTAATACTACAAACAACATTCTTAGTTAACCCTCTGACACTAACTAATATATCATAAATTTAAGTTAAGTATAAAATATAAACGTTTTTCAATCACCTTGCATCAAATACTACGTACAGATATAACTGTAAACTTACTTTGACTAAGAGAGATGGATCTGGAACACAATGCTGCATTTTGTCTGTAATTATCAGCTGTTTTGAAGTCCAGTAGTGGAGCACAAGTTTAGTCCCAAGTGAATGTAATATACTCTGAATCAGACGTTGTGGCAGATCTCACTAACTAATCAAATGTCTCGAACAAATATTTATATTATATTAAATATCTACTGTAAGTAATATCATCAATTTTACATACTCATAAATACATTCCTCAGCCAATAATAAATGTTATCCTCTAATTATCAGCTGTTCTGTGGTCCATTGTGTAGCGTTAGTGTAGTCCCACGTATACCTAATGCAGTTAAACCAGCTGTAGTGGCAGACCTCACTAACTAACCAAATAATCATATTGCATCGGATATCTATTTGTAACTAACACAATCAAGGGACTGTCTTGTTTAATAGTAGTCGGATAAGTACATAACAATAATGTTAACTCGTGGAATGTTTACATGAGAACAAAATGTGGGTGGCATCCCTTCTCATGAATATGGACGACATAACTCCCATGCAACCAACAGCTACCTTGTTTTATTATCATACACTTACCGCCTCTTCGCTAGAAGCGGTGGGAACAAAAGCAAGCGCCAGGCGCTATGCAAAATGCACCATAAAATATATCCACCGGACACGTAGAACAGTTTACGTTACAAGAAAGACGGATGGTATGCAAAGAGCAAGTCCGTTTATGGAAGTGTGAGAAGTTGTTCAAGTGATATAAGACTGGCTATGAAGACATGGTTGATAAAGATGTACGCTGCAGGTGCAGAACTACACGAGTACTTATAAGGTTATGTTTTCTACGAGCCGTCCAAAAGGGGTGAAGAGAATGCAGGCAAATCAGCTGTTTATGGTGTTTGAGGTTATGTTGCTCCAAGGATAACTTAATATGGAAAAAACCTGTTTCTATCTTCATGTTGTCAGATTAAATAATGTCTGAGATTATTTTTAATAATTTAATTAATTTAGGTGATAAACTGTACCTTATCGTATTTAAGCAAAAATTGATTATTTTTATTTACAATTTAGATGCCATATTATTCACGACAATGTGTAGTGCCTACCATTTGTTAAATGGGAATTTATAATAAATACAGTTCAATGTTTTTCTGTTTTTAATACCATTATTACTATTGAATTGTCTTTTTTATATTGTCCTATTTATGAGTATGTTGTAAGGATATGCCTTTTTAAATTATTAAAAGTGCAATATATTTCTTATATTAAAATGTAACCATAGCAAAAATGCCTTTGACGTATCGGCTTACATTAGGATTGAAAATGTGATTATGTTTACAGATAGCTCTAAGAAATATGTTTATAATTGAATAAATAACTATATTTTACCAATGAAAATTTAACGAGAATTGTGATTATACACGTTTGGATTCTAAATTAAATAAATAAATAATCAATTAAAGGCCATCCTTATTTTATATGATTTCCTTTTTTTATTGTATCTGATACTTTTTCAGACTTACCTCTAATTTTATTTCGTTTCTTAGCCATAAAGCCCAAACTTTAAGAAATGTTTTATTTTTTAAGACAGCTTAACAGTCATATGTACAGTTAAGGAATTACATCCCTTCATGATAAACTGCCAAACGGGTCAGCTGATTAACTT
This sequence comes from Stictocephala bisonia, assembly GCA_035578905.1. Taxonomy (NCBI): domain Eukaryota; kingdom Metazoa; phylum Arthropoda; class Insecta; order Hemiptera; family Membracidae; genus Stictocephala; species Stictocephala bisonia. Next base: position 1,073,304 of record JAQJVL010000233.1, read on the forward strand.
TGTTGGGTGAGTGCACCAGTGAATGACCGTTTAAGTTGAGTTTCTACTTGAATCTTACAATGGAAAACAGGCTGTTACGGTACAGTGTAGGGAACAGTTTAAACATCTTGCCCGTATTCTCCTGTACTTCTTGAATATAAAACTTAATGTATTATGCTTAGACAGAGTATTGAAAAACAATTTATCGTACATAAATCATTGCACCAGTGAATGACCGCCTGTTAATGACCGGTGTTTCCCCAGTGAATGACCGGTCATTCGTTGGTATCAGAATACGAGTTCAAGTCGATTTTCTTCGTGTGGAGGGAAATAAAAGAGGCTGCTAGTAAAGAAATACTTTGGACTAGCAGGCAAACAAATGCAGCAAATCAAAGACAGAGAAGAAAGAGAAGAATTTCAACCTGATCAAAACAACCTTATACCTATTTCAAAGCAAGGATGTAGTACAACTCCAGTACTTGATCGGAGCCAAGGATAACACGAAGAAGACATTCCACACAAAACAACTGAAGACGCACCTACCCAACAAAACGAAACAGTTTTATCGGTATCTAATTCTTTGCTTGAAAGAAGTGATAGCCCTAATCAGTTTATCTTTGGGAAAATTATTTATGTTGTTCGAAAAGGAAGAAAGTAAAACAAATTCCCTTCGCCATGACTTCCGAAAATTGATAGACTAGGCAACAAGAAAAGCTTAATATGATGTTACTTATACGAAACGGTCATTCAATGGTGCACTCACCCTAACACATATTTTTTTCTTTCTTAATCTTATTGGAAATCTATATTCGGACATATTTGAATAGTTAATAAATACAATCTAGGAATTGTTTATAGGACTGCTTGTGTTGCAAGCAGACAAATAAAATTTGGCAATATTGAGATGTTATGTATTAATATTGTTTATTAATATACGATGAGGAAGACAAAGGTTGTTGGACATTTGCCATCATTACGTTAATCACGACGTTTCGATTTGGTAAAACCCAAATCTTTTTCAAATGCTAAAATAACGTTGTTTTAAAACATGTTTGTTAAGATGTAATTAGTTTTTAGCACTTGAAAAAGATTTGGGGTTTTACCAAATCAAAACGTCGAGACTGGTATTTTTCACGTAATGATGGCAAATGTCCAACTACCTTTGTCTCCCTCATCTGATACTCCATCATTAACAAATCTCAAAAACAAATATTTATATATACCAGAACACAATAAGTTCTGTTCACCCAACCACCCTTACAAGTACAGTGGTATTTATCATAAGCACACCTAAGTACATTATTTATTTTCATATATATTGTTTTATTATTATTAGGGAATTCTCCCTTAAATGTAATAGTAATAGATTCTAAGTGAGGTGGATCATGTTTTATTCTTGTTTTTTTTTTTTTTTTTTTTTTTTTTTTTTCAACCCGTACTCTTTCACTCATTTCTTGTGTCAATTTTTTGCTGTCCTTCAAACTTTTTATTTTTCACTTTATCCTAAAGTTTTATTTTTGTGCTTGCATTTTTTTTGTTTCTCATTATCAGAGCATTAGTTTTTCATGACAGATTGTGTCATTTAGAAGTTGTTTTGTGCACTTGTTTTACGATAGTCTTTTCAGATATCCAAAGAATATCATATTGATGTTACATTCTTATGATCCAGATTATTAGGACTGTTTTGTTTGATATTTATTTATAATTTATTAGTGAATTACGCGAAAGTTAAAATAGCCCAAACCTCGCCGTAGTATACACTGTTACCCTTTCACCTTATGATAACGCATGTTTTTGTATGTTTCAGTCTGAGGCGGATACTCAGAGTCATGCTTTCCGAAGCAAAGTCTTCAAAAGGCCACGACCCTGTAACCTGTGCCACCAGCCTATTCATCGACAGGGCAGCGTCTGCCGAGGTATCAACTATGCTACTAACAACTAGTTGACAAATTATCTTGACATAGTTAGTTGTATTAGCAAGATCATAAATGACTAAAAATAGTTCAAGTTTAATATGTAAAAATTAAATAGAGTTCTTATTTATTTATAATTTTTATTTTCGTTTGCCAGTTTATGAAATGAAATAAGTTTTTTTATCAGAGAAAGATGTAAGTAAGTTAATTCAAACAAACAAAAAATATTCTTGGGTATGTAGTTACTTATTTTTAACATAAATATTATATACAGCATACCATTTACATGCACCTCAGAAACTATCCTACAAACTATATATAGACTAGTTAATAACAGTCAAATTATGTTTAAAGGAATGTTTTGGTAAATACATAAATAGAATTCTACACGAAAGAAGGACAAGCTTTCCGTCATCTTATAAGAGAACCAGTGGAAATTATAACACAGAAATTAATTGGTTCGATTGCAGTATAGTACAATACAGGTCTAAAAAATTAAATGTACTAAACAACAAAATATATGTCTTAAAATATATCAATTAATTAGTACAGTCTAATGTAAAAGCCTACAGGAGTTCAGTTAGTAAAGTAGAAAGGTTAATTATTCGATAATATTACAATCAGCTTTTCTTAACTAATTTTAGTTAGGATTTGGATAAGACACTTTATCAATAATTTCTTGAATATTGATAAAGACACTTTTTATCAGTGGGTTATTTTTATAATTATCATATTGTAAAACTTGGATGATAGGAATTTGCAAGGAATTTAGAAAAAGATAATCCTGATGTTTGAAATATCTTACTTACTGTCCGCGCAGAAATTATGGATACTCGAGTTCACGATACCATATCTCCGAAACGGTTCGTTCGATTTTAACGAAAGACCTATCAAATTAAAGGAAATATTGTCAATTTTTATACTACGAAGTTTCGATTTTTTTACGTAGCTTTTTATAATTTATAAGACGGAAAAAGTGGAAAATATCGGCATTTTTCACAATCTTTTTGGAAATCTCAACTTAAGGCAATTATTACAAAATATCTATTAAACGTATCAGCTTCAAATTTTAATAGCTTATATGAAGGTTACTTACAAACACTTTTGTAGAGTTTCATAATTTTAACGTTATTATTTTTTATGTTCTTGTAAATTTTGTAAACCTTTGTTAACTTTGTTATCTTGGGTTTAAAATTCCCGCTCAAAACAGTGTTTTGACTATCAATTGATTGTATGAACGAAAAATATAGTGTCTACAGAATATGATGTAATAGTGATTTGTGATGAATTTATATTTGTTAAACGTTTTTATTCCCGCGCGAGGGTCTGGTACGCAGGGAAACGCGCCGGGGATGGCTCGGGTTCTCCCACAAAACGAGTGCGATGTTGCCGTTCGGTGCACACAGAGGTTAATGACAGGGTGAAGTTTGCTAGTTTAAGGGAAGGTTGGTCTGAGTCACCAACCCGTTCTATAGCATTCCGGCAACATCGCACTCATATTGTGGGAGAACCCGAGCCATCCCCGGTGCGTTTCCCTGCGTACCAGCCCCTCGCGTGGGAATAAAAACGTTTAACAAATATAAATTCATCACAAATCACTATTACATCATATTCTGTAGACGCTATATTTTTCGTTCATACAATCAATTGATAGTCAAAACACTGTTTTGAGCGGGAATTTAAACCCAAGATAACAAAGTTAACAAAGGTTTACAAAATTTACAAGAACATAAAAAATAATAACGTTAAAATTATGAAACTCTACAAAAGTGTTTGTAAGTAACCTTCATATAAGCTATTAAAATTTGAAGCTGATACGTTTAATAGATATTTTGTAATAATTGCCTTAAGTTGAGATTTCCAAAAAGATTGTGAAAAATGCCGATATTTTCCACTTTTTCCGTCTTATAAATTATAAAAAGCTACGTAAAAATCGAAACTTCGTAGTATAAAAATTGACAATATTTCCTTTAATTTGATAGGTCTTTCGTTAAAATCGAACGAACCGTTTCGGAGATATGGTATCGTGAACTCGAGTATCCATAATTTCTGCGCGGACAGTAAGGTTTATAATCCTACCGACGTTCCCACTCATATTGGAAAAACAATAATAGGACTTCAAATATGACAGACTGAACCTAATTTGTTTTGTTTTATATACTGTATGATGCAAATCGTTTCAAAGCTATTCCTTGTATACCAGTCATTTCTTGGTTAGATAGTGATTGTTCGTTATAAACATTGTCGAAAGATTTTTTAATATTAATAAAAAGTTCACATTTCCTATTACAGGGACTGTCCTTCAAACTGTACAGGATTTTTAATTAAGTCCCGAAGAGCCATTTCAGTATCTTAAAACCTTACTTAAATCCATGTTGACAATTAGATATACGAGTATAATTGTTTGAGAACATAAAATTCAACTGTCTATCTTTTACTTTGCGTAATAACTTGAATAACGCTGACAATAAAGATATATGTCGATAATTTTCGTTCAAAAGAGAAGAGATGTTCTTAAAAATCAGAATTAATTTTGCAATTTATAATTTTTTTTAATATGCCACGGCCTGCTGTTTCTTTGTGAATCCATTTGGTCTGAAGATGGAAAACGGGGTTTACAAAAACTAATCTTCAAAATATATTTCGCCAATAATGTTTACTTTCTTATACTTTTTTTACTTCCATTGTAGTTTAATTAAACGTGATTTTTTAGCGTTATACTAAAAGGAAGGGGATAGGCTTTGTTTTTTCTTTGTGACTAAAGACTTTTTATCACAAAAGAAATTATTACAATAGCAAGTTATTGATAAAGGTTAAACTATTTGACTATTGTAGATTAAAAAATAAGCACAATAATTAACATACGTTGAAACAGTCAATTATTTGACGTTTAGGAAAATATTAATAAAAACCGTTAATTTGTTTAATTTTGCTATAAAAAGTAAATTCACAAGGAAAACAGAGTGTAGCAAATTGATTTCACCGCAGCCAGCCGAGGATACGCGGTGTGGTGAATGTGGTTAGGCAAGCTTTTAGCTCAGTAACCGCCCTATTTCACTCTCCCGGAATGACTGTTGTTACAAATGATTGTTGCCGGAAGAATGGATATTTTGGTTCTGTTATTGTTTCTTGTTCGCATGTTAACCAGCAAATAAATGGAAAGTTAAGGAAAACATTATGTGTTTTCGTATCTAAAACTATTTAACGTTATTTTGGTGATGCATCAAAATATTTTTAACTTCAAATTAGACACGCCCTTGAAGTAAACGTGTAAGAATCTACAACATCCAGAAGTCAATGTTTATTCACAACCTGACTATACGGAATAATACAAAGGACCGTTCTAGTGCCCGTATTTTATTTAAGAAAAACTAGTTTATTCAGTCCTTTGGTGGGTGTCAAAGCATGTTTGTACTGTATTTGGTAAACCAACAAAATATATTGTAATGAAAACACTCTTGACTACACATTTATTTATTCTGTTTTGGAAAAAATATATTTTTTAACTGTTTTATATTATATTAAATTTAATATATTATATTAAACTATCACTTCCCAGGATATAATTATTCATATTCATGTATTCCTACGTCAACGTATTTTATTCCCATTGGAATCTCCTGCCATAATATTAGTCCTTTTTTTACAATGCAGCTTGTGGTAAAATAAATGTTTTGATAATTTTAGACTGGTGATAGTATAATAATGTCAATCAATTTCTATTTCTAATGCTTAGCATAAAGTAAGCACCATTATAAGTAACGTATACAGAAACTTATGTAATGTCTGTGTACCATAATGGTCGGTAAGCCTTTCTCATTATAGTAAACATGTTTTTTTTTCCTATAATGCTGTTATTCTTAGATTAAAGTGTATTCTGTTTTAAAAGTTGATGGATTCTATGTAATGAAGAGAATGGAATGCCGTAAGTTTGTTAAGGTTACATTATATAAAGTTTAGGAATAATCCTCTTACATGTTATAATCATTGGTTATTTATGAACTTCTGGATATGAGATGATGCTTTAGGATTCATTATGGAAGGTGCGCAACTTTACATCTTGGTGGTTACTTGAATGCTTATAAAGTCCTCAGATATCATACAAAATTTGGCGCTTTTATAATATTTTAGATATTGTCTAAATAAAATTCCAGTCCACTCCAAAATTTACCTAGTTTTCTCATACTCTCAAATTTTTAGTAATTTAGTGTTTTATTTTGCTATCTTAATATTTTTAATTTTTATTTACTATTTGTAAGAAAGTTCATATTTGTTCATTAAAATATATTCGGTGTATTTTCAGTTTATATTTTATATAATCTTGACCCAATTTCAAAACGGATGCAAACCATTATATTTCAATATGAACAAATCACTCCTATGAGTGATTCCATATGGTTTAATTTTTTAGTATAGTATGTAACTAAATGCGAGAAAATACTCTTGTCACATATTAGATTTTTCTGTGGCCATACATGTGTGACTAAATATTTTTATATATGCCTACCGTGATAAATTATATACCTTTTTTCTTCAACATTTAAACTAAATTTGTGTGGATATATATGCAATTGGATTAAAATTCCCCAAATAAATTAAATTAATAATGGTCATTTAAGTAATTAGCAATATTTGAACACTTACCGAACCCACCAGCCACTAAAAGCTATCATTAATCATTTAAGAAACCCTTATCATAATTAGAACTCCAAAAGGGGTGTAATCCGATTGACAGGTGAAAAATAAATCGGTTGATAGTCAATCGGCTCATTTCCATACGTCTTGACCTTGTCTCCCATCTGGTTACGTTTAGCGTGAGACTAAAATGCGTTTCCTTGTGTTTCAGTGTGCAAATACGTCTGTCATCAGAGTTGCGAGAGCAAGGTAAGTTTTTCATGCATTATATGTACCTTCCGTTTAATACATGCATTTGCTATAGTTATTTTATTAATGAACTTTTAAATTCATAGTACGAATATGTGCAATAAAAGAAAAAATAACTCCAAACTAACGATTAAGGTGTAAAACGGAATACCCATTCTTCCTGCTAGAATGTCTGACTACACGTACCCCTTCCAACCGATTCTGATGACTCCTTACAGAACCTTCTACAATGAATACTTACTATACAGCATATGATTCCATTTACCATACTTCCTACATCCAATTTTATAAGAGCAAAACTATGATTATGAAATATAGTTATAATATTAGGAGAATGATTAGTTAGTTATTATTATCATTTAACATCATAAATATAAATATTTTTTAATTATTTTGACAAATTTACGGATTAAAAATGTTATATGTTAAATATTTCAGTTTTATGCTAAGTTTCACCTCTAACTATTTTGTGGGCTATTCTTAGTTCGAATTTTAGAAATCCCCTAAAATAAAGATATATATTATTTTATACAGAAAGATACTTAATCAGAACGTTCAAATTAGGCATCCATCAAAGGTGTTCAGAAAAAATCACTCAACCATGGATGGTCTGAAACGTATCGGAGCTAGGCATAGTGGAAACGCGTCAAGAACGCTCGTCGTACATTTACGTACTAGATAATTTTGTAAAGAATACTTCATGATCTCATTGGTTTGATGGAAAAGATTGGCCCAAGAATACCTGATTGTAGACTCTACTTTTCGCTCAAGACTTCCATGTCTTTGCCGACACTCAGGAGTATGTGATTCAGTGATCAGATGTTGCACTATTACAAACAGGGTTTACAATAAAGATTTTCTTTCGATAACGATTGCGACAGGTTTCTAAGGATGCTGAAAACAGCACATTTCTCTTACATGTGTTCCTAGACTTACGCTCAGCTAGATTATCCCCATTTTTCTCAAATTCCTGTTTTGGACACTTGAATGTCCATTATTGTAAAATAGGCCGTTATTATTGGCTTGTAGGAGAATCGGTGAGGTATAGGGGTGAGTGGCAAAAAAAGTGTTCCGTACTTATTGTTACATTTGCGATCAGAGACTCTTGCATTGGTTGTACGCACGGATCGCTGACCGCTCAGCTTCCCTGACCATTCGTGGTCCAGATCAGTGTCCATGGAGTGACTCTACGCACGGATCGCAGCTCGCTCAGCTTCCCTGACCACTCGTAGTCCAGATCCGGTTACCGTGTGAGGTCTCAAGGTTACCCACGATATTTCTCCCTTTATTAATTTCCGGCCGGGGTCGTGCCCGCCAATTCGGCGGCCCCGGGCACGGCTGGTCCGCGATAAACGATCGCCTCCTTCCTCCTCATCTCCACCCACTGACAAGCATGACTCTGTGTTGGCAAGCCGCCACGCGAACTCATTATCTTGTTCAGGCTTCGTGTTGATAGTACCTCAAGTATAAACTGAAAAACTGTGGGAAAATAAAGTCAACACATTTGCGTTACAATTTAAGCGATAAAAGTTGTAGAGATTTTAGATTATAGGTCCAGTTCTCAGTCCTCTGAACACCGACAAGGTGTCCACTCAATGGTTGCTATTATCAAACTTATCAAATGGCTATGAAACAAACCAGTGCAACGTTGTTCTTATTGAAAGCTAAACTGGTGGTTTCTCAGTTACTCTGGTTATTTAACTATTATGAATAGTCCATGATTTCATAATAGTTAAACTACAGTTTAACTAATCTGACCATGTTTAGTAACAATGCAGAGTTTATAAAATATAGTTTATATATTTTCTATAATCTAACGAAGGAAAACTGCATGTACACTAACTTGCTTAGGAAACTATAGTATACAAATGCAATGTATACTGAGCCACTTAGGAAACTATAGTATACAAATGCAATGTATACTGAGCCACTTAGGAAACTATAGTATACAAATGCAATGTACACTGAGCCACTTAGGAAACTATAGTATACAAATGCAATGTACACTGAGCCACTTAGGAAACTATAGTATACAAATGCAATGTACACTGAGCCACTTAGGAAACTATAATATACAAATTCAATGTATACTGAGCCACTTAGGAAACTATAGTATACAAATGCAATGTACACTGAGCCACTTAGGAAACTATAGTATACAAATGCAATGTACACTGAGCCACTTAGGAAACTATAGTATACAAATGCAATGTACACTGAGCCACTTAGGAAACTATAATATACAAATGCAATGTACACTGAGCCACTTAGGAAACTACAGTATACAAATGCAATGTACACTGAGCCACTTAGGAAACTACAGTATACAAATGCAATGTACACTGAGCCACTTAGGAAACTACAGTATACAAATGCAATGTACACTGAGCCACTTAGGAAACTATAGTATACAAATGCAATGTACACTGAGCCTCTTAGGAAACTATAGTATACAAATGCAATGTACACTGAGCCACTTAGGAAACTATAATATACAAATGCAATGTACACTGAGCCACTTAGGAAACTATAGTATACAAATGCAATGTACACTGAGCCACTTAGGAAACTATAATATACAAATGCAATGTACACTGAGCCACTTAGGAAACTACAGTATACAAATGCAATGTACACTGAGCCACTTAGGAAACTACAGTATACAAATGCAATGTACACTGAGCCACTTAGGAAACTACAGTATACAAATGCAATGTACACTGAGCCACTTAGGAAACTATAGTATACAAATGCAATGTACACTGAGCCACTTAGGAAACTATAGTATACAAATGCAATGTACACTGAGCCACTTAGGAAACTATAGTATACAAATGCAATGTACACTGAGCCACTTAAGAAACTGCAGTATACACTTAGTTACTTAGAAAACTGCAAAGTACACCAACCTTCTTTGTATCTAGCTACATGTGTGGAGATTGCATTTTGCCAAAATAAATAAATAAAAAACTAATTCACTACGTCAAGACGAATCCAACAAGGAACTCCCATAACACGATGTTTCTCGTACGGCCTTTCCTTCTGATGCCAGTCAGTACAGAACAATCACAATATTTTTAATACGCACACAAGTACGTAAGGCAGATCTAGGGGATATTGTGATTACCAACATTTAAATTTTAGTTATGTACTTAATCACAATGTATAGAAAATTTAAGTATTGAAAAGATATTTACAATTTTTCTTTTTCTTTTCTTTTTCTTCTTTTTTTTAATTACAAACAGTAAATGTTTGACAATTATTTATTATGCTTTTATGCGGTGGAATTATATCTAGTTATATATTTTTGCATACTGTATACATTTAGAGTTTCTATTTCAACATTATAAAATTATTGAATTTTTATACGGTAAATTTTCAGAAAATATTGATCGTGCGTCTTTGTTATTTTGATGGGAAAATGAAGCTTATTATAAAATATGTTCTATGAAAAATAATACTTTTTTATTTTTTATAAAGGGTTAGTATTTCCAAAACATAGAATTGTGTTTGAGATTAACGCTAGTTATGAAATCATGATCAGTTTGCCGAAGCAACTCATTCGATACCTAAAAACATCGACCCACCTCGGGTTAAAGAATATGACACTATATAAGTGCAGTTTAATTTTAAGCCAACTGCTCCCTCTAAATACCTCTGATAAAAAATAAATTCTAGATAGATAGGTGAATTATTAGCTTGATACTTAACGGCAAGAGAAAGGTCCAGCCTAAGGAAGAAGTGAGAGGCGGCTCACACAAGCAGATGACGATATTCTGACGTCAGGTACATTTATATTCAATGCTACTTTATTCTCTCTGTCTAAGACATTTCTCTCATCAGCATGTCAAAGGAATGTTAAATATTTCACTTGCTTGAGCTGGACAATTCTGGTTCCTGTGCATCCTCCGACGGAACTGCAGGCTGGGGCTGGGTATCTCAGTCGTGAATGATGTCAGCGGTCGGTCCTGCTGGTGATGTCACCTGATGATGGCACCCTTCGGAACGCCCCAGAGGTCCTCGGGTCGGGTCGGGGGTCAATAAACGTTTTATTTTCTTTGCGATGACTGAAGTCACCACTTTGCGTTTTTAATTGTGCTATTGGAATATTTGATTTCAACCTGTTTTAAACTGCATGAAAATCACTAATGTTATCATAAAACTCGAAATAGCAAGCGATGAGGTGAGTTTACTTAAAAATATGCTTCATAAATAAAAAAATAACCTAGATTCCCTGGTTGGTGTAACAAAGAGCTTATAAATATATTGATGAAAAACTAACTTGTTTGGTATTTTCCTTCCAACTTTATACAAGAACCACTTTAAATATTACTTGGAAATAATGATTAACAATTGCATGATTCATCTAGAACATTTGAAAAATTGTAATTAATAAATAATATTTATCGACCCATTTCAACTATACACAGTTTTTGATAACACTTTATTGCGTATTTAACGTTGATTGATTATATGTTTACTCTATTTATGGAAAACTATTGGATTTTAATTTCCTAATGTTCTGTGGAGTGGAAAATCAAAATACATTGGTAATTTTGTAAATAGTATTTTAGAAATTAATGTTTTTAATAATAATTATTCTTGTAGTATTTAACCTCTTCGTGGGTTTATTTTCAATTAAATGTCTGTACAAAGAACTACTTGTAGATATAATGGATACTTATAAGACGTCTTTTTTATGTTTGATAGATAGATTTAACATCATTCAACCCGGTTTACTATAAGTTGAAATGGAATAGAAAAATAAACACATATATAATAAGTATAAATCTAAAATAAATGGAACTAAATACAAATACAGTAAAACATATTTTCATAGTTAAAAATACTAATCATTGGGAAAAGGCCTACACGGGTGGAAGCCTTTGCGCAGACCCGAGTTGTTAAAACATTGAACGATGGCATTTTAGTATGTAAATTGAATATTAACATTTTTTTTAAAGAAAAGAAAAGGGAAATATTGTTATTAATATTTTAAATAATTTGTATGCAAAACACCAAATATTAGGGGAGAAATATTATATTCAAAAAATTTGTCAGAAGTGGACAAAGTAATGTATCATATATACACTTCTTCTCCAATTAAGGTATAGTGGTTTTAGCTTATAATTTGGCTCTTGATCTTATAAATCTTCTTTATGTGGTATCTACCAGTAGGTAGACGCCAAGAGGAGGATAACTTGGCTATTGTGCTCCCAAACTGATTAGGTAGTTTCATAATTTATTCAATAAAGTTACCCACAATACCTTACTTATTGATTACATTAAAACTTTACGGAAGCTCCTATATAAGTTGGTAAAGTATGCTTCCGTTCTTTATCTAAGTATGCTACGTTTCAGAAAGACGTTTTTGCGTTATACGTTACAAACTAGACATAACTACAGCGAAACTTCATCAGGGTTAACTCGAGTTCTAATCCTAATCGAGGTGCTTGAAATGAAAATATATTTTTGTAAAAAATATACGATAGATAAATTATAAGAAATAATATTCGTTAATAGTGCATGTACATCTCCATACTTAGGAAAATGTCTTTGCAAAAGTGTTAGATGTAATTATTCTATGCATGGGAATGAATTCTCATATAAAATAAAATCGAAACAACGAATAAATAATGTAAAACAATTAAGAAAATTAACGAATAAAAATACAATGTATTTTATACTGTAGATTAAAATAAAACGGAATAAATTAATTGTTTTCTTTTGAAATATTGCAAAAGTGTTTTTTTTTTTTTTTTTTTTTTTTACAAAATTACACAAATTAACGCAGAATATATACATTTTGCTTGAGCCCTAAAAACAGATATTACACATCAACATTTACAAGTGGGCCTACCAACACACTGGAGCAAAGTTTAACGAGGCTACTAATTTAAGCATTCTTAGATTACTAAAAAAATTATTTGAATTTCAGGGGTTTAATAATTATTATTATTTAAACACTTGTCTTACTAGAGCAACTTGATGTAAAAATCATTTATTAACTAAAAGCTTTGTAGTCATATTTTTCAATATTAAATATACAGCTACACTGTCACTGATTATTATACAAAGATGATTTGTTTGTTGGTAAGCCTGTATAAGCAGTCTTCCCCGTAAACGCAACTAGTCGCCGCCGAGGGGAACCTACAAGGTACTTGTAATGAAGTTAATCTACGACCTTTTGTGGACAAACACATAATTCTCAACTCGTTACGAACCTTGTTGATCCATGGGGCAGGTGCTGTGTGACGGATGTTGTGTTTGTAACCGGTGTAAGTTATAGTACATTGCCTGTCCCGTCCACTTCTCCCACTTCAATTTGTATCGCCGTTATTTTATTTGCAATATTGGACTGGATAACAGATGGACGTCGCAAAGTAATTGGCATGTAGTGCTGTTGGTTGAAGTCTACATTTGTTAGAGATGCCAGATCTGATTTCGAGGTAAGTGAATGTCAGTTTGTGTTTTGAGAATCAGTGCTTTACCGAATTTATAACTATTAATCAAATTTTATGAATTTAACCTGTAGATTTTCAATATTTAATTCTCACTAATATGTATGTTTTAACGTAAATTTACTTTAACTCCAGATCTCTGACTTACAGAAATATTTGTACAGATCTCGAAGACACTGTACGTCTTGAATATGATCTGAATAAAAGGTTTCTTCATAATTATTTTCAGTATTGGAAATCAAGCACAATCTTAATATTACTGATTAGGTTTATTTTTTAGATGTGTAGTTAATATCACTTACACAATTTAATTTCACGTGTAAATCTGCATTTGATATAGTCTGCGTGTCTAGGAGTAATATTTGATTACCAGGGTAGTAGCTAAATCATCATATTTTTAAAGCAACGTGGTTGTTGTGGTATTGACTAATTTTATTGGTTTTATCATCATAGTTTTCTCCTAAGCAGTCACGTGTAAATTCTGGAATTCTTAAACTTATGCACTATTACTTAATATAATATTTAAATAGTAGCTTAACGCCTTTTATGGTCCTCTACAAACTAATTTACAATGCTACCAACAAGTGCTAACGAATTTTACCCCAAATTCAGACCACAGATCATGGTGTACATTTGCATTAAAAACATTTATTCTGTGTTTCAAACCACGATTGGTCTTCTAGAAGTATACAAAATTCAAATTTAACTATTACACAGATTTAGTAAGCAAATATGAAATGTTGTAGACCAACTTCAGCGCCAGACGTTCGAAACTTTTCTTGCTGATCTAACTTGTTTGTGTTTAAACTAACAGCTGTTCTCCGAGTAACTCCATAACTTACAATGGTATTTTCAGTTATTAAATTTTTTAATATATTCTGTTACAATTTACTCTCAATGACAATAAGCTTATTATAGTTAGCAATCAAAGTTAAATATTACGATAAGTGTTTCAGAATCACCCTTACATATTATGACCTGAATGACTATAAGATCTTTAAAAAAGGCTCTAAAATATCCAATATAAAAGTACTGTCTCTTCAAATCTGAATTCCACGTCGGGACAGGAATTTTACAACTCATCTAAGTAGCCTTATTTTAGCATATAAGGTGTATATGACTATAATACACAAATAAAGACTTATAAATAAAAACACTTTTGAGTTAAGTGGTAGAGAGGACTCTAAAAGCCATTTTCATTTCGTTTCATTTTATACAGACGTATTTTAGCTGGTCGACATCTTTCATCCTGTAACTCTTTTACCTATTTAAGTTATTCTAAGATTGTGGATTATTCTAGAAACAATCAAATCAGTATGTTTACATTAACTAAAAGTTTTTACATCTAACATTGCCAAAAACCTAATATTTTTGTACAAGGTTTTTAATATTTTAATATTTATATATTAATATTTTATAATAAGGTATTACCTGTACATTCCAGTGCTTTGTAACTAAACCAATTTGTCAGTACTTTTTAAATTAATTAATTAAATTGTTAAAAAATATACATTACCTATTTTTCCAATTGTTCAGATTAAAATTACAGTAAATCCTCGTCCCAATGAACTAACTTACTTTGCATATTTTAGCAATAATTTAATATAAATTTACAAGTAAACCTCTTACCTGTCCCTGTATATTACTTACTATTTTAACTATACTGTATTAACATTTCTCATTTAATTCATTCTGAATTCAGTTACCTGACGTTTAACGCTGATAGTATTATCATGGCGTGCGTATTCAGCCAGTTGGATTGTGACCTAATGAAAGCACTGGTGCGAGAGAGATAGTTAGTAACTCTTATTTGTACTTGTATCATTAATGCGTTTAGTAGGCATATTAACTTAAACAAATATTTTTCTCGTCATGATTACGTAAATATCAGTTGCAAAACACTTATAATAGTGTTTAATAATTTTTCATATATTATTATGTATTTGATGCCAGTGATTTTTCATATATAGCCTATTGATGTACTCCAACGATAGGCACTGTGAAGTTTCTTTTTCGTAGTTTCTTAATTGAAGTACAGGGTGAGCCGTAAAACCTGACGGTTTTTTAAATAAAACGACTATGTTACAAATTAGATTTTTATTTTTTTAAATAACCAAAATATGCTCTTATATATGCTGTTTTTATTTATGGAATACAATATCATTCAGATGCATTCCTCCGATTTCCACACAGGTCTCTAATCTTTTAACATTTGACGTTACCCTACGGATCATAGGCAGCGGTATTGCAGCAACCTCATTCCTAATGCAGTTCTTCAACTTGAAAATGGCGTTAGGTTTTGCAGCATGAACTTTGCCTTCTAGTAACCCCACTGCCAAAAATCACAAGCACTTAGGACGGGTGATCATGCAGGCCATGTGACATCACAAAAGCGAGAGATGAGATGTCCTGAGAATAGGTCTCGTAAAACATTCAAAGACAAATTAGCTGTGTATGCTGTTGCACCATCTTGCTGAAACCATAGAGAGTCCATTTCAATATCTAGCTCTTCCAGTCGGGGAATTAAGAAGTTCTGAATCGTGTCAACATATCGTAATGCATTCACAGAAACTGTTGCACCGGTGTAATCTTAAAAAAATATGGCCCAATTACTCCAAGACGTGCAACACCACACCACACAGTAACTCTTTCGTTATGCAAGGATTGTTCGTGAATTTCTATAAGATTATCTCTTGACCAGTAACGACAATTATGATGGTAAACATTTCCTGTCAAATCAAAATGAACTTCGTCAGATTTAATCAAACATTGCAGTATGTTTTCTTCGTGAATGCGTTTGACAGAAAGTTATGCCAAACTCAGGATCTGTGATATTAAGTTTCTGCACAACCTGTATCTTGTAGGAATGGAAGTTCTACTCGAAATGTAAAATTCGATGTACACTTGCTCTTGAATCTGCTAATGTAACGGACTGCCTCCATGCTGATCGTTTTGGGTTTTGAAGCACTACTTGACGAATTCTTTCAACATTCTCATGGGTACGAACAGATCTAGGCCTACCAGTTGGTTTCTTTTTTAGTGCAAATGCAGTTTTTCTAAAATTACAAACCAACTTATTAATGATGTTCCGACAGGGAACACGGCCATGACGTGGAACATGGAAATTGTTTCGAAAATGTCGTTGAGTAACAGTAACAGACTGATTATTTTTAAAAACACTTCAATTACAGTCACGATTTTGAACCGTCACTGATCCATGTTTACTAAAATGGCATAACCTATAATATATGCTACAACAATGACATCTGTAAACAAATGAACCATTTATAAACAGCTGTTTAAAAAGTGTCAGGTTTTTATGGGCCACCCGTTATATTAATTATATTTTAAAAAAATACAAATAAGCGAATGTCATATTACAGAAATGTATCATAATAGTAGTACAAGACAAGCCTTTACTCTAAAAGTTCCTAAAAGAGTTCACAGAACTTCCTAAGCAAAGAAGCTACTTTACTTTTACCCCCTATAGAGGATTGCCTGATTTTCCATACGATCAGTCATCAACGTCGAGAAATTACAGAAGCTGCAAAGTTTTAACAATGCACACTTGTTGCTTGATATGATTGATAATCGAAGTATATAAGTTAATTTAGTCGATAATCTATGTTAGTCAACAAACTCACGTATTACTTTATTATTCTTTATTATAACTCATCTTGATTTTACATTTATACTGTCGTCTAAAAATAGGTTACACATAGAATAATAGAAACATAATACAAATGTATTACAATGCTAAGATTATAAAAAGAATAAATACTATGGTGAATGATTCTTGTGTTCGATAATCCCGCTAGTTCAAGAATTAAACGTTGCTTACAGAAAACGATCACCATAATATTTATACAGTTGGTACTTTTGTGATGTATTGTAATGGTACCATTTATTGTAATGGTATTATGTATTGTAATGGTGTCATGTATTGTAATGGTATCATGTATTGTAATGGCACCATGTATTGTAATGGTGCCATTTATTGTAATGGTGCCATTTATTGTAATGGTACCATGTATTGTAATATCTAATCCCGCTAGTTCAAGAATTAAACGTTGCTTACAGAAAACGATCACCATAATATTTATACAGTTGGTACTTTTGTTATGTATTGTAATGGTACCATTTATTGTAATGGTATTATGTATTGTAATGGTGTCATGTATTGTAGTGGTGTCATGTATTGTAATGGCACCATGTATTGTAATGGTGCCATTTATTGTAATGGTGCCATTTATTGTAATGGTACCATGTATTGTAATATATAATCCCGCTAGTTCAAGAATTAAACGTTGCTTACAGAAAACGATCACCATAATATTTATACAGTTGGTACTTTTGTTATGTATTGTAATGGTACCATTTATTGTAATGGTATTATGTATTGTAATGGTGTCATGTATTGTAGTGGTGTCATGTATTGTAATGGCACCATGTATTGTAATGGTGCCATTTATTGTAATGGTGCCATTTATTGTAATGGTGCCATTTATTGTAATGGTACCATGTATTGTAATGGTACAATGTATTTTAATGGTGTCATTTATTGTTATGGTGCCATTTATTGTAATGGTGTCATTTATTGTAAAGGTGTCATTTATTGTAATGGTGTCATTTATTGTACTGGTGCCATGTATTGTAATGGTACCATGTATTGTAATGGTGCCATGCATTGTAATGGTGCCATTTATTTTAATGGCACTATATATTGTAATGGTACCATTTATTGTAATGGTGCCATTTATTGTAATGGTACCATGTATTGTAATATCTAATCCCGCTAGTTCAAGAATTAAACGTTGCTTACAGAAAACGATCACCATAATATTTATACAGTTGGTACTTTTGTTATGTATTGTAATGGTACCATTTATTGTAATAGTATTATGTATTGTAATGGTGTCATGTATTGTAGTGGTGTCATGTATTGTAGTGGTGTCATGTATTGTAATGGCACCATGTATTGTAATGGTGCCATTTATTGTAATGGTACCATGTATTGTAATATCTAATCCCGCTAGTTCAAGAATTAAACGTTGCTTACAGAAAACGATCACCATAATATTTATACAGTTGGTACTTTTGTTATGTATTGTAATGGTACCATTTATTGTAATGGTATTATGTATTGTAATGGTGTCATGTATTGTAGTGGTGTCATGTATTGTAATGGCTCCGTGTATTGTAATGGTGCCATTTATTGTAATGGTGCCATTTATTGTAATGGTACCATGTATTGTAATAGTACCATGTATTGTAATGGTACAATGTATTTTAATGGTGTCATTTATTGTAATGGTGCCATTTATTGTAATGGTGTCATTTATTGTAATGGTGCCATTTATTGTAATGGTAACATGTATTGTAATGGTGCCATGCATTGTAATGGTGCCATTTATTGTAATGGTGTCATGTATTGTAATGGTACCATGTATTGCAATGGCACCATCTATTGTAATGGTAACATGTATTGTCATGGTACCATGTATTGTAATGGTACCACGTATTGTAATGGTACCATGTATTGTAATGGTGCCATTTATTGTAATGGTATTATGTATTGTAATGGTACCATGTATTGTAATAGTACCATTTATTGTAATGGTGCCATTTATTGTAATGGTGCCATTTATTGTAATTGTACCATGAATTGTAATGGTGTCATGTATTGTAATGGTACCATGTATTGTAATGGTAACATGTATTGTAATGGTACCATGTACTGTAATGGTACCATGTATTATAATGGTGCCATGTATTGTAATGGTAACATGTATTGTAATGGTACCATGTATTGTAATGGTACCATGTAAGTGTCTTTAATCAATAGTCCAGTGACAAATGAACAGCCGGTGGTTATCAGCTGATCCCTTTCTAAATTTCTTATGACTGAGTAGGATCGAATTGAGAACCTTCAGCTCGTGAAGGTGGGCTTCAACCGATTACTCTACCGACCGATTAGACCAAACAGATAAGTGAACTTCTAATTTCAAAAGTGTAAAAAGTACACTTTTGAAATTTATTCCATAGAAACACTAAAAATGGTTAAACATATTTTATTTCCCTCCTCTAACTTAACGTTTATTGCCCTAGTCGCCACACGAGTGGTGTGGTGACCGTTCATAAACATTACCTCTGACAACGTCACCGCATAAACATAATGACCGGTGTCCGAGGTTCACGTGCAGTTCCCTGTTGCACCCCGGGCTGCTGCATTCCCGTTACCGACGGTTGTGTCCATGCTCATGCTGATATGAATTATTAATGCGCTCCCCTTACAACTCGATATCACTACTATATCAACACCTTCAGCTGCACTGAGGTTAACTTTCTTAATCTACATCCGTTTCCGGTTTCAGTTAAACATCGTACGGTTCGAAGTAGTTGTTACATAGGCGACGACGGAATGTGTAACGTACGACAGTTCAGAACAGATAAATGATTCGATTCACAAGTATTTACGTATAACATGTTAATTTGTATCCTTTGATTTGTGGTGTTACGAGTAAACCTGAGTTATCCGTGTTCAAACTTGAGAAGCAGTCGGCCTAACTGCCTTAAAATGTGAAATTAAATAGATAAACACAGTACACTGTTTGCAACTATTGAGTGTTTTTATGTAAAAACTAGGGGACACCCCTGCACGCTTCGCGTGCCAACTCCGACATTTACTGCGCTTGATACACCTCGGCCCTCGGCCTCGGCATGTGACTTTGCCACTATAAGTAATAGCAGATTAACTTTATAAAGTAAAATCACAATATTAAATTTATTTACATCATCTCACTCACTACTTGCGTTACTACCTATCTATTAGTATAACTACCCAATTGTATTACTTAGTCTAGTTCAAACGTGTTCATTTCATTTATTTTTGTTAAACAGCTGAAGATGAAACTCATAGGATAATGTCAAACATACGAAATACTGTTTTTTTTATTTACAAAGCAGCTGTTATAAATTTACTGAAATCAACCCAATAATATTTTAGGGGTGGTTTCTACGCCTTAGGAGTATTTTATCAGGATGAAAATACTTTAGTTATCCTATTAAGAACTAAAAAAAACACAGTGTACAAAATTTCAGCTCTCTACCTTTATGGAAAGCTGAAGAATTAGTCAGTCAGTCAGCCAGGGTTTTGCCTTTAATGGATACAGTATAATGGTAATCTTTAGTAACATAAAAATAGTCTTTTATATGTGTCACTAAACAACTTAAAAACAGTTTCTAATTGTTTGTAGATAATAACGCTGTACATAAAAATGTTCTTCTACACGTGTGTGTTAGGAATGTAAAACTCCATCTAAGCCATCATCTTCTAAGTCGAAGATTACATTTGTTATCACTGATAACGGAATTTGCTTATTTTAGCATTCGAAGCATTTGGATATCAGATTCCCAAGAAATCATAACCGTACATAATTTATCATTTACAAACTTTATCAATTAATTGAAGATTGTCCAAGAAAGATTTACATTTATGTGAATATATTTCAGCCTCTTGCATGTTGCCGAGCCTTAATTGAACAAGTTATTACACGTTAAGATTTATCGTGCAATCATAATTGAAACATTCGCTTCTTAAATTATGATCATATAAACAAGTAATTATTGCCAAGATAAATAAACGAGAGTGAAATAAATTCAAATATATATAGAGTTGTCAATCTGTCAAGATAGCCATTTCTAAATTAATTCATCATTTTTCCTTTCGTCTACTCTATTATTAACTATCTTTTTAGAGGGCCTGACTACATAATTAGCCAGTTTTGAATTTAATGACACCAAACACCTTGTTAAATTCAGTAAGTCATTAATAAAAATAACCTATAGTCGTTAATTCACAATTACTTCTATACCCGATGACGCCCCGTCATTAAATAAATTAACACTTTAACATGCATCGCTGTAGGAACGCACAACAGATAACGACCTAGCCAAGGCTGCAATATTTCATGCGAATTCTAATTGCAAGATTATCCCGGGCCGGAGGCCACGCTGAGATGTTCGAACATCCATGGACCGCAGTGCGCGAACTGGCCGCTAGACGGCAACACTGAGGCGCTGCCAGTGTCGCGCCTGTTACCGGCTCGGTGGCTGTCTTGCGGTACTCCTGTATCCTCTAAACGTTCCGTGAGTGTCGTAGAAACTGTTTCTGATTGTGATGACAGGTGCTGTGAAATTCTTGAGCATGCCTGCATCTGGGTTCAATAGAGGTAGGCTCTATGATGATATTTTCGTTTGTTAATAATCCCATTAGAGATAGACAATATGTTAAATTATTATTATTTGCAGTGCATTTCATCTGACACATTCATAAATTTGAAGAAAACCACTAGTTAGCATTAATTCGGCATAATATTTTAAACAATATATTAAAATTAAATGGTGTACTTAAGCCTTAATTCGGTCGGTCTACATACAAAACACGGGATATACTGTTCGTGAATTTAAGTCAAAGTAGAGGTAATTTACTAGCGTAAAATCAACAATTTTTATATTCATCTCTAGTAAAAAAAAGA
Source organism: Stictocephala bisonia (assembly GCA_035578905.1). Classification (NCBI taxonomy): domain Eukaryota; kingdom Metazoa; phylum Arthropoda; class Insecta; order Hemiptera; family Membracidae; genus Stictocephala; species Stictocephala bisonia. Next base: position 1,095,078 of record JAQJVL010000233.1, read on the forward strand.
TGGATGTTATTAACATTTTGTTAATTTTGATCTAAAAACGTATAAACAAATATCAAATTATTATTATTATTTGCAAACTGCATTACAATTAAAATAATTTAACAACGTTAAAATAGTAATAACTCAATTCTGCATCCAATAAAACACCTGTCATAAGATAATTACTTAAGGTGTGCTTAAATTCGACCTTGAAGCATAGCATATGGTAGGAGAATTCCTGCTAACTGTCCCGAAGGACTTTCCAAGAAGGATTGGTAACACTTTCCTGCAATACAAGGAAACATTAAATCTTCCTTCAATAAATTAGGAAATTTTCTAATAACGAATTGCTGCTTGTTCCTTGTAAAATTTTTTGAAATTAGAATCAAGACTAAAGAGAATACATTCTGGCCTTACTAGGTTCCCGTCTCCGTATATCTTGATGAATATGTGATCTTACGTCTAAACATTGATATACACAGTAAAAATATAAGAATATTAAATAACTACTATTAGTATTGTCCCTTTATAGTGGTTGATTTTAAGATGTAACTGTAAACAATAGTTATTGCTAACCGTAAGCAATAGTTATTGACAACTTGTAAGCAATAGTTATTGTTAACTGTAAGCAATAGTTATTGTTAACTGTAAGCAATAGTTATTGTTAACTGTAAGCAATAGTTATTGTTAACTGTAATCAATAGTTATTGTTAACTGTAAGCAATAGTTATTATTAACTGTAAGCAATATTTATTGATAATTGTAAGCAATAGTTATTGTTAACTGTAAGCAACAGTTATTGATACCTGTAAGCAATAGTTATTGTTAACTTTAAGCAATAGTTATTGTTAACTGTAAGCAATAGTTATTGTTAACTGTAAGCAATAGTTATTGTTAACTGTAAGCAATAGTTATTGTTAACTGTAAGCAATAGTTATTGTTAACTGTAAGCAATAGTTATTGTTAACTGTAAGCAATAGTTATTGTTAACTGTAAGCAATAGTTATTGTTAACTGTAAGGAATAGTTATTGTTAACTGTAAGCAATAGATATTGTTAACTTTAAGCAATAGTTATTGTTAACTTTAAGCATTTATATTTTTCACCTTACAATTTTCACTGCAACACTTATAATTATAATTTCCAGAAAATATCTGTTAGTAGTATGGTGACTGTACTTGGACTTAACTATTTCCTCCTCAGCCAGGAGACAAGGTAAAGTTGAACGGCCTGCGGAACTGCCGGCTTGTAAAAGGAGAAGCCCGGTTCGCATCGACGTCCAGTCTGTAACTTAATGCCCCAAGGTCAAGCGAGTACCGACCGAGCACAACTAGTCTTGCTGCTATGGCAACAGTCCACCTGTGTAAGGGTGGTCAGTATCGGGGGATGGAACGGTACTCAGCTCACCGGTATGGTTAAGTGGCAACTGAAGTGTCTTAAAGGCGTCGTAATGTTTTAGGGGGTAGAAGGGAGATAAATCACGATTGATGGGGGAGGGGAGGGTTAGACCAGCAGTTTAATTAATTGCTTCTGTATTGTGCCTGTGTGAAAGTCTAAGGATCTAGTAGGGAAGTGCACAAGGAGTTTTGTTCGTTTTCGTTACTTTTAGTAGTGAGTGTATGATGGTATGTGGGTGAGGTGCCTAGTTAGTGTGTGTGCGTTGTGCGTAGAGTGAGTGGGAGTACTTTTAATTGTCCTGCTAACCAAATAAATGAACAACCTCACTTTAACAATACTCCTCTGCCAACCTGCAAATTTTGAATTGATACCATTAAGAATATGTGGCCGTACAGAAAAAAACTGAACGGTTATTTAACATATAAAAGAAAATGTACCGTTATTACTACCCTAAAGACACGATTAATACAGGAATTGTAGATATGATGGAATAAAGAATAATACTAATATAGGTTACAAATTTAGTTGATAAGAGATGACACTTGTTTTAGTATCAGAAGTGAAATGATGTTTGATAATTATGAAAATGTTGTGGGGACTTGATAAAAAATTTAATCATTAATTAATCAAATTAGTTTCACAACTAATTAGTAATTAATTAAATGAGTTGATGAAACAAATTAGGGACGGAAAGAGAAATATTGATGGGACGTCATGAAACTTATTTCTATGGTGAGTTAAAATTTTGGATGTGGCTTGTTCGGACATGATGAAATATTCTGTTGGAACATTTTGGACCTGCTTATATTATTATTATTATTGTCTAGTCGGGGGGGGGGGGGGTGATTGCACAAGGGGTAATTTTCTTTGTGAACATTTTGAATCAAGGATCGTTTCAATTCTCAGGAGCAATTAGGAAGGAGGACGCTAGGATGTAACCAGAGAACGGCGTTTTGAGGAAGTGAATTAAAAACCGAACTGTAACATAGACGCATAAGCATTCCAGTGTCGAGGCCAAAACGTGTTACTCTGAGGTATGTAGGAAAACACATGTTCCTCACATTGTAATCAGCGCTCACCTACTGTGACTGCTGAGCCAGTGTGGATTCAGCACATGTTAAGTAGGTGGAGGAAGCAGTGCGTCGTGATTGGTGTGTATGCAAATCCCCATATTTAAAAGGAACGTGGTTCTGCATTGTTAGCACCAATGTGAGTTCTACCACTCTGTCCTACAAAGTATGCACTACGTATTTTGTTATTATACAGGGTGGAAAAATGGAAACGCTCCCTTAACTTTTATATGACCTCACTTGTAAAAGTGAAATATTGTACATCATCATGGTTACAAAGAGCATATTTTCTGATGCCATTAGGGACATTTCATCTTATCAGTAGAACGGCCCACGAGGAGTTGAACCAAAATCGTCAACGTAAGCCTAGGTCGAGTATGGTATCAATTGAAAGACCTATTCAACAGAAATTAATTACCGCAAACCGGACTTCGAAAGGTTTAGCCTTTCCAGAGTAGCGGTCATTTAAATTTCAAAGTAACTAATTTAAATAATTTTATTTCTCCACTATTTAACGGTTTTAAGCAAACTATTCTAATAAAAAATGGTCCTTTATGGAACACAATTATTTAAAAAATTTAACTATCAAATTATCTATGGAAAAAAATAATATTGTTGTGAAAGCGTTTCCACATTTTTTCCTCCCTGTATAAATATTACATTATCATGTCATAAAACTGAAAAAAATTACGAAAATTGAACTTCAAAACTGTTAAAATATTAGTTTATCCGTCATCAATAAATTTCTTAGTCAGTTCTTGTCCAGAACACTATTTTTTCAGTAATTATAAGTGAATAAAATCTTGGTAAACGTTTTGTATTTAATTTTTTTAGTTTTGTATTTTTTATTATAATCAGTTTTCAAATGTGACTTATTTATAAAATAATTTGTATATTTTTAGTATTACGTACTTATAGAAGCGAACATTGCTTAATAATTCTATACTAAATTTTATATCGTCGTCATAGTAAAACTAGTTACTGTCGTTACAAAATTCATTACATATTTTAAAGTTTCTTTTCATCGTATATATAGTTTTATTCCGTTTATATTTATAATATTTTATTTCATTTCCATTTTAAACTTCAGATTATATTTTTTCAACAAAAATACCCAATGTAATATGTTATTTTGTAATCATCACCTCTGGATGTTTATATTTTTTTATTCATAACCTTAACGAATAAAATAAGTGTGTTTACTAAATTTATATAGTAATGTAATATTGGTTGGCAGAAGATATACGTGCCATCTCAACCTTTATTGGGTAGTAAGCAAATAAGAGAGGAAAATGAAAAATACCGGTGCAACTGAAAGGATAGCGGTACTTATTTGCTTTGATCAATATAATTTGTTCTCTTTTTCAAAATCTGTACGATGTTTTTTTGCTATGGTGAAGATCAAGATTTTTATAAATTAAAATAGGATCAATTACTAAAGATAAAAAATTGTATTTTAGTGTTAGGTAGGGGTTTCTACTATGATGTACTAATCTCACAATCCTCGAAATATTTTCAAGACGATCGTCTCAGAAATAAATTTCAGTACTAGGAAGAGAGAAACAGTTTTCTAACGTAGCAGAACAGCCGTAACATGGTGCTCTACGTTAAACAATATTTTTTTATTTTAAATATGTAGGCCTAATTAAATACTACAAAATTTTTTATTTTCGGTGGAATATTCACATGATGTTTGTGTTAATCAATAAGTTTTGGACATGTTTTAGATAAAATCTTTTGAGAGCGTAATATTAATCAACTTATAAACCTATTCTTATCATGAGGGTAGTTATGTAAGTTTGATCTGTTAAATATGATTTGGACCGTGGTGTTTTATTGATTTTGGTTAATTACATTTACATAATTGATACAACATTATTTCGGTTTATTTATTTCTATTATATAAATAACTTTAAAATATATGTATATATGATGTGAGAGAAGTTGTAGCTATGCGTCAGCCCCAATATCAGTGTGTAACAAAGATAACAGACCCTTACCGCCTCCGGAACTGATACCGTTCCACGCTCTCCAGAACTGTCCGGCCGCTCATTTACATTTAAATTGATGTTCCCTTGCAAAACTGCTCAACCCCTGCAGTTTGGGTCTACATCCACTTGCAGGTAATTACGGGAGATAATGACTCTTAGCAGTTTTCCACGTACATGAGACTAATACATAGCGTGTGGTGATGTATAATGTATTATATATAATTTATCATGTGACAACAGTTTTGTGTTTGTTTCCCTCAGCATCTGCTTATAGAATGCATAATAGTAATTGAAATGGGATTTTTCAAATGTGTGTTCCTTTTTAAGCACTGAATCGGAGACTGTTTTTCAGTAGACTGTCTAAATATGTGTGATTAGCAAAATCTCATTGTGTATAGAACGGGTGGGGTTTAAACGTAAAATTCTGACATAAAATGCAGATATATATATAAACTTTAGTTTGTGTAAAATGCATAAAGTAAAGTTTATAAATAAAATAAATATGCACTTAAGATATAGCAACGTAAATTTTACTTTTGCGTTTAGCTTTTAAAATGATAGTTGTTAAATTCTATATTCAATTCATTACTCCAACAGTATCATTTTTTTTTTTTTAAATCTTCAAATAACTGATAGATCCTAAACTAAACAATTCTGAAATTTTAATGTAAGCTGGTAAAAATATTTAATTTTAGTTTTTAGGTGAACTTTCCAGTCCATAGATTTTTGTAACGTTTATCGAGTTGAATTACTATAATTATTATCAAAATGTATAAAAAAAAAGAACTTTTGTTTAAAAATATAAAAACTTGCAGTAATATAATTAAGGAAAAACAAGACACTTAAAAAAATCTATTCAATACAACATTGAAACTCTGATAGGTATAAGCATTAAATGTTGGCTCGTCAGTATGAATAATTAATGGATACTTTAAGAGACTATTAACGTTTTATATCAATAATATTTCCTCACAAGTACTTTTTGAATTTTAATTGCTTTAAAAAATGTTTAAACCGACTCAAAAGTAATTTGCATGGAAAAAATTAAATAAAAATTATAGAAATTCAAAAATTAAACGTTTAATAATCAGTAATCTACTAGATAACGTGCTCATAAATTTATAACAAACAATAAACAGTGACATAAAAACGCACAATTTACAAATATTTGAAAATGATAAATTAATTACGTTATACGAAATTTTTAATTTACCATTATGATTTATGGTAGGCCTACAAAAAATGCCCTGTCGACTATGTTGAAGGGTTTTAACCCCCCCCCCCCCTTCCCCAAAGTCAAACCATATAAAACTCAAAACCTCAAGTCAAAGTCAGGCACTGCCCACATTGACACCAATACAATCCCACAATCTTAACACGTCCTTCCGTAGAACCAGGACGTTTGATGGCCTACCGATACACCCTACACATGACATCACTGTTTAGTTTGCAAACACTTAGCTACAAATTAAGGAAGTTAGTATTATTTTTAAATACTAAAACTAACAACTGAATACTAAGAAGAAAAATGAAGAACCATTAATATACTTGATCATTCGTTTATGAACATATATATAAAATGTGAAACATTCTGATAATTATATTTAAGAATGTTTTAAATGTAAATGTAATAGTGAATATATAATTCCATTTAGGAACTCAACAATAAACGGCGACATAACAACGCACAATTTACAAATATTTTAAAATGATAAATTAATTACGTCATATAACAAATGTTTATATATCGTTATGTTTTATGGTATAAAAATGTTCTGTCGACTATGTTATATAAATAATCAATAACGTTTTTGATTAATGCACAAAACGTTTATTGATTTGTGCATTAATCAATGCTCAAAGGTAGTAACTTTATTATCTTAAATATTATTTTAATACAACTTTCTTTATTCTTTATCGCTCATTAACACTCACCACACTCATTCGAAATCCATATTCGCCCATATTTTGACGATCGACGTCTTAAAGAATAAACAAAACAAAAAACGTATTATAAAATTAAATCAAATTTTAATACTTGGTACCACAGATTAATATAGCCTAGTAACAGTATATGCAGAAAACAGCTGTTTCCAACAATGAACATATTATTAATTACACTATACCCAAACACAATACCTTTATTCGTCGAATAAAAACCCTCGCAGGTCTAAGGTAAAGCTAAACAAAGCCTCCCCGGTGTAATATCATCCCAGCAAGTAATGCGACCTTCACGTTACGGGAGGAGAAAATTAAACCTTGATTGTGCCCTGATATTGGGCAATATACGGAGGTAACTGGCTTTTTACAGCGGCTACATAGAGGATGGGGCTAATGAGTGTGTCAATAACGGCTCGCCATTCCTTGCCAGGGGGCAAAGATTATGTTCCTATATTGGGAAATATACAGCGTTAACTGGCTTTTTACAGCGGCCACAAGAGGGTGAGGTTAATGAGTGTGCCAATAATGGCTCGCCATTCCTTGCCAGCGGGCAAAAGAATACATTGCATCCATCATCTGTAACTTTACTATATTATAACTTGTTCTTTTTGAATTCATTAGATTCAGATGTAACAGGCCGACACCATTTTTGCGTATTTTAAAGCGAATAATTGATCCTAGAGTGTAGAATGAGTGTAGGTGACCTGTGTAGTCCGGTTACTAACTTAGTTCGGATTAACATTCGAAAAGTACATTTAACCTCATAGGCCCAGGCAATTAAGAGACCTAGAGCTTAATATAGAATCCGAACTACGTAGTATTGGTCTGATTTCAGCTAACTGATAAGCCTGACAAATATTATTCTCCCGTATATATCAACAAAACCCAAGCTAATACCTAACGTTTACACCCAAGCTTTATCTGTCAGTATCCACGCCGATGGCAACCATTGAGTTGAAGCCGTGGCAGTATTAAGAGGATCTTAAATACAGCCTATCATATAAAATCTTCATAACACATCACTCCCAACTATCTAAGATAAAACAAACATATGTCCCTTTCTTATGGCATCGAACGTATGACAGTTACCACTAATGTACATCTTTATAACACATCACTCCCAACTATCTAAGATAAAAGAAACATATGTCCCTTTCTTATGGCATCGAACGTATGACAGTTACCACTAATGTACATCTTTATAACACATCACTCCCAACTATCTAAGATAAAAGAAACATATGTCCCTTTCTTATGGCATCGAACGTATGACAGTTACCACTAATGTACATCTTTATAACACATCACTCCCAACTATCTAAGATAAAAGAAACATATGTCCCTTTCTTATGGCATCGAACGTATGACAGTTACCACTAATGTACATCTTTATAACACATCACTCCCAACTATCTAAGATAAAAGAAACATATGTCCCTTTCTTATGGCATCGAACGTATGACAGTTACCACTAATGTACATCTTTATAACACATCACTCCCAACTATCTAAGATAAAAGAAACATATGTCCCTTTCTTATGGCATCGAACGTATGACAGTTACCACTAATGTACATCTTTATAACACATCACTCCCAACTATCTAAGATAAAAGAAACATATGTCCCTTTCTTATGGCATCGAACGTATGACAGTTACCACTAATGTACATCTTTATAACACATCACTCCCAACTATCTAAGATAAAAGAAACATATGTCCCTTTCTTATGGCATCGAACGTATGACAGTTACCACTAATGTACATCTTTATAACACATCACTCCCAACTATCTAAGATAAAAGAAACATATGTCCCTTTCTTATGGCATCGAACGTATGACAGTTACCACTAATGTACATCTTTATAACACATCACTCCCAACTATCTAAGATAAAACAAACATATGTCCCTTTCTTATGGCATCGAACGTATGACAGTTACCACTAATGTACATCTTTATAACACATCACTCCCAACTATCTAAGATAAAAGAAACATATGTCCCTTTCCTATGGCATCGAACGTATGACAGTTACCACTAATGTACATCTTTATAAATTTGTCGTTATAAGTACTACGTTTATCTTTGGGGTGCTGGAGGGGAATAAGTGGAGGGACTGATAAAGGTTTTGGCCTTGCCATCCAAACTGAAAGCTGTTCGACACCCCAAGTTTCTATAACTCGACTCTTATTCACCGCACAGTTGTATGCAACCTCTGTATCTTTCTTCTCTATGCTGAGTTACAGCACTACGTCACCGTTGGTGGCATTACATATAAAACTATGCATATACAAATATATAGAATTTACTTATGTAGTTTTTAAGAAGTCAAAATAAAATAAATAACTTTTATTCGTGATGTTAATAAAACTGTATATATTTATTTAACGGTTCTATATCTTGAGTATGTACAGAAAACTAAAATAAAAAAACTCTAAATTTTATTTGAGAACATGAAAGTAACAGCTTCAACTTACGTATCTTAATGATACTTTATTTTGACACGAAACGTCGTGTCAGTGTAGTGACAAAGTAACGCTAAAGCGCCCTCAACCCTTATTCAAAGTCTTTGGTATCGTGTTCCGTTTTGTTTGAGTTTAATAGGACGCTGAAACTCAGGTGTAGTTTAGTACATGTATTGTTCATATACAGCTGTTCTTTGTTTCAAGAGACAACTGTAAGCCAGTATTGAATTAATTGATTTGAAAAATGTTAGTTAGTTGGTAAACATAACATGTCAGTGCCATGAAATTGACCTGGCTATTGGTCAATCGACCTTAGTTCTATATAACAATGACTACTCTCATCACATTCACTCACTCCTCATATTCGCCCATGTCTTGACGATCGGCGTCTTACTAGTGAATAATAATGATAGTGAACAAGTGAACTATAGTAATAAAATAATAATGTTTTATGAACAAAATTACGATGACCGAAATCGGTCACCGTAATAATTGTACATTTTTTATTTTACTTTGTAATACAATTGTGTGGTGTAACGTTCACTTACTGTGTGTTTATACCAAGACGTAAAATTGAGAAACCTTTTTTTTTTCATAGGTCGTAATTAATTGTTCGTTTCATACTATTTAAATATTTGCTTTAAAAGAACAACGACTAACGATAAAAAACAAATTGTTTAGTATTACCAAAAATATTGTTTATTTATGTATCATAAAGATTCAGATCGGCAAATGAAAATTGATGTAAATGACCTTGTAGAAAGTGTATGTACTTTTTGTTACCAGCCAAGGTCAAATTTCCTTTCGAAAATGTAATTAGTTAATTCTATGACAAATGAACAGCTAGGCGTTGCGGTTGGGTTAATTTTGACTTAATTTGAACTAAGCATTCGTAGAGGGACCATTTGTATTTAAACAGAGCGAGAGTGTGACTTTTATAAATCATAATATAAACTCATTTTAATTAAACGAGAAATATTGTTATCCCTCTTTTATTTAGTTAAAATCCGTCATATGGTACAAAATAGATGCTATTTTTCAAAACACTATCAGTGAAGTAATGCGTAAGACATAGGTGCCTCTGTCAGATAGGCATAGCTGTTAATTGTCCAATATACATAAAACCAATATCACAAATTAAGACGTATTTTATATATTATCAATATTATTATTTTTCAAGTCTGTCTACTAACCATAAGCCGTTCAGGTTGAACAATGCTTGAACAGGTAGCTGGCGTCAGTCTAACTTACTTTTATACAGCCTGTTTTAAAGTTCAATAACTGTTAGTTATGGTCAGTAGATAGAGCCACGGAGCAAAGTAACGGTGCGGTGTTTAATTAAAGTTTGTGCTCCTTTTAGCTTAACTCTGTGCAGTTTCTTTAGTTTCGGAGGACGTGGATTGAGTAATAAATCTTGTCGCTTTACTGTTTTGTACCCTCATTGGATTTTCCATTTAAGTCTGTAATTAAGACTGATTGGAGTTGAAATAATCGATCGTCAAGTGGAAGGTTGGCTTAGTGTTACATTATTCATCTCACTTGATAAACTATACTATTGAAATAGACAATTATTAAATAATTTATGAAATTCTCAAATATTCCAATAAAATGCTTTATTATGTGAGGCATTTCGCCTACAATGTAGGCATCGTCAGACATCAACATAAAATTTATTAATTAATTATATGTTGATGTCTGACGATGCCTACACTGTAGGCGAAAGGGCTCACATAATAAAGCATTTTATTGGAATATTTGAGAATTTCTTAAATTATTTACAATTTCCAATAAAGAACTCAAAGAGAAAATAGACAATTATTATTAATAAATTATGCAGCACTAAATTAAATTCATTTAGGATTTAATAAGACTTGTGTCTAAAATTGTTTTCATGTTAATTAACCTGAGGACAAAGTGGCTAACAGGTTATCAGGATTTAAATTTGAAAGACAATTTCGTGAAAAATTCTTCTAATTAATGATTTGTTGGAAAGAACGTTCTCATAGTCCCTCTATTAACTTGTGATTTGTGAAAGGGTCAAGGCCTTATAAGACAGAGGGAAAGAAAGTGTAAACTTCAGAAAGTCAAGGCGGACGGTCGAATGTAATTTACACTTCCAGCGCCATTCCAGCATCATTGCCCCTGGAACACAGATAATACGTAACGTGCAACAAGCCACCCGTCCGCAATTTGCTACGATTATGGATTTCATTAAATGAATTGGCTCTACCTGGGGCAGTGCCGACAATTGAGCTATTACTGAAGCCGAGTTGTATGTGTTCTGGGGCCTCGGCACCCACGGCTGGTATCTCCCCCAACCAACTAGGGTAGTGCCGACAATTGAGCCATTACTGAAGCCGAGGTGTATGTGTTCTGGGACCTCGGCACCCACGGCTGGAATTTCCTCCAACCAGCTGGGGCAGTGCCGACAATTGATCCATTACTAAAACCGAGGTGTAGGTGTTCTGGGACCTCGGTACCCACGGATGGCTTCTCCCCCAACCGACTGGGGCAGTGCCGACAATTGAGCCATTACTGAAGCCGAGATGTAGGTGTTCTGGGACCTCGGCACCCACGGCTGGCCTCTCCCCCAACCGGATCACAATTTTACGGACAGACCCGTCAAAAGCGCCCGAGATGGGAATTTTTATGAACGCCACAGTATAAAATGTGATGCTCTCCTTTGGCGGCCTGTAACATTCCAAGTACGTCCTTAACTGTGGCCAGTTTTGGCAGGTTGGTTGTATCACGGGATGTAATTAATTCTTATCTGATATTACCTGCTGATTTTCTTGTATAAAATTTATGAGACAAGTACGGTGTGAAGTCTTTGAAGAAAATCGCATTTTTAATTACCACTCGTTTTTCGGCTGACATACCTTTGTTAGTTTTTTGAACGAATATCTTTTATCACGTTCTGTTTAATTAAACGACAGCACCTGATGAGAATATTCTGTAAATGTGTTTTGTCTTCAGTAACTTTTATTGTTCTTAGAATCTGTATTAGATTTAATAATTTTAAATATCCTACGTAGTTTATTAATAGTGTTTACAAAGAAATTAGTTCACGTTTATTTAGATTTTGCAGTTTGAACTCGTCATGTAGTTGAAAGGGTATTCTAAAACATATCAGAGAAACATGAACTTTATGATATTTTAGGCTAATTTAATGTTATGTTTAATAGGCAGTAAATTTTGAACAGAGAAACTTAATGTAAAAAAAAAACTTAACAGGAATTTTAACTGAGACAATCACTAAATGGTAGATATATGCGTGAGAAACTATGTGATAAAATGATGCAGACAAGACTAGTTAAGTTGTGACATTAATAAATTTGAAGATAACAGAAATTTCGATTAACATCATAAACTTAAAACATGAGTGAAATAATTATATAAATATTTATAATAAATTGCCATTGGAAACCCGTAAATGAACAAATGTCTTAACGATGTTTGCAATGTTTGCGAACCGTCCATTGTCAGTACTAAAATGTCAGATTATCATGCAATTTATGGCTTGTTTGAAATTAATTTACTAGCTTAAAAAAATTTTAATATTTTTATAATATTTGTATTACATTTTCGTAATCACTCACATCAAACATTGTTATTTTATTTAAAATTCTTAACAAAGTGTTCTCGGGTCACCAGTACGGGTTTTATCAACTAGCTGTTTTCATCTTAATAACATTTTACTGTATTTGCGTACCGCCTCATTTAACAGTATTAATAATCTTAATACTGAGCTGTAAGAGGTATTAACATAAATCAAATACAAACCCAAAAATACTGAGATCACATTAGGGTAAGTGCGTTAAAGTCGCACCACTGCCTAAATCGCACCATTGCCTTGATGCAATAACCAAGGAGCTCAGAGTGCACCGAACAGCTTAAACATTAATTAAGCTTGACTGAGAATGAGATCACATTAGGGTAAGTGCGTTCAATTCGCACCACTGCCTAAATCGCACCATTGCCTTGGTGCAATAACCAAGGAGCTCAGAGTGCACCGAACAGCTTAAACATTAATTAAGCTTGACTGAGAATGAGATCACATTAGGGTAAGTGCGTTCAATTCGCATCACTGCCTAAATCGCACCATTGCCTTTATGCAATAACCAAGGAGCTCAGAGTGCACCGAACAGCTTAAACATGAAGCTTGACTGAGAATGAGATCACATTAGGGTAAGTGCGTTCAAGTCGCACCACTGCCTAAATCGCACCATTGTCTCGATGCAATAACCAAGGACAGCTTAAACATGAAGCTTGACTGAGAATGAGATCACATTAGAGTAAGTGCGTTCAAGTCGCACCACTGCCTAAATCGCACCATTGCCTTGATGCAATAACCGAGGAGCTCAGAGTGCACCGAACAGCTTAAACATGAAGCTTGACTGAGAATGAGATCACATTAGGGTAAGTGCGTTCAAGTCGCACCACTGCCTAAATCGCACCATTGCCTTGATGCAATAACCAAAGAGCTCAGAGTGCACCGAACAGCTTAAACATGAAGCTTTACTGAGAATGAGATCACGCTACAAACTTCGGTTGTCTAGTGCAAGTGTTGTGGATGCCACTGAAGAAAAACGTTTTTAGAGATTGATTTAGTAAGTTTCGTTTGTGTTTAAAGTTGCTGCTAAATTTCCCCTATAATGGCTAGTAAAACAACAATTTAGTCTCTTAGTGAGTGTTCTTAGCTGTAAAACACGAAGAAGTTCGATTGAAAACATTCACCCTAACATCAAAAATGTATAAGTTGTCCCAAGAGATGAATATGCCTAAAACGCACCATTCCCGTTTTTGTAAATGGCACCACATGTTTTATCGGTGCAATTTAGGCAACTAATAACCAATTTTTTAATTTCAGATGTTCTCATACTCAGTCTAATGAAGTGCTCCCCTCTACGTCTCTAAATATGCCTATTATGTCATTTAAGGACATTTTTCTGTTGCCAGCCGGTAAAATTATCAACAGAAAGAAAATCTCAACAGCTTCAACACCAGTGGTCGAAGTTTCAACACCAGCAACCCACATAAAGATAAAACTTATTAAGAAAGAACAGGAGAAAGATGATCAAATCCAAAAAAAGAAATTGCGACAGTAGAACAAGTTATTGAAGTAAAAATCCAAGGAAAAACGTGTTGAAGATTAAAGGAAAATCAGTTTTGAAAAAGGTCAAACTAGTGGGAAGGAAAAAAGTTGAAATGGAGGCAATTATCTTGGTTTTGTAAGATCTGTGATGAGAACATACAAGAACACATGATTCAGTGTTTGAAATGTCATTCTTGGTACCATACTATTGGTGCAGGGGTAATACCGACACAATAATTTACTACTCTACATTTTGAAAAAATTAATAAATTCAGTTTTCCCTTTATATTATATTCAATACTGAATAATTTTACTTAGTACATTAATTCCTTACCAACAAATTTTATTTTAATATATTTGATGTTGAAACCGATTTGTAACGTGATAAATATAGTCCATTTCATTAGGTGTACTCATTTAACCTCTGGGGCAATTTAGGCGTACTAGGCAAAATACGTGGTGCGATTTAGGGATACAAGTTGCAACTAAGGAATATATTTTTCAATTTTAAATGTATAGTTTTTGCCTTATTTTAAAATTCTACTGATAACAACTATAGGGTTGACATTGCGTTGTTTAGGAGAGAATACTTATTTATGATTCAATTTTTTCTGTATTTAAGTGACCGATACACTTAGGAAAGTTTTTAAGAGGTGCGATATTGGCACACGTACCCTATGTGGTTAACAGTGTATACAAATTATGTTTACATAATACGTTCATAAAAATCTATAATAATTGTTACAGGTGATTTTTAAAATTACAGTAATTTTGTTGAAAGGGTTATTAAGATTTTAACAAAGTTTCCGTTCGAAGAGTTACGTCATAAACAACAAATATAGTATATTTGGACAGGACAAGTGAAACGTCACACAGCACAAATTTATGAAGAATAAGAAAAATAATTTTGAATATTATGAAATTAAATGAAAAATGACTATATTATACAATTGTTTAACAATTGGCGAGGTTACGACTAAAAAGCCCTCTCTTACACCTAACCATTTACTATGGTGATTGGTCGCGGTAAACTATATATCATAAACCAAAATCAAGTAACCAGTAAAACATCAAATCGATCACCATAATAATTATACATTTTATATATATTATTATATGTTTATGTTTTTATATTTATATATACGTTTGTTTAGATCGATGATTTGCATATCTATTCACTTCTCATTCCAGATCAAATACGTTATTCCTAATACTCCAAACTTCACTTCATGACAGGTCTCCCAACCCCCCTTACACCCCAAGTCACTGTCCCTTCTCTCAGACGGTGAACACTATTCATTAGCGGTTGTTCAAAGAGACCTATCTAGCACGCCTCGACGGCGTCGCCAGGTAAATATTACCCTCTGTTATCACCCGAGGCCTTCAAGATGAATCACTTCCTCGCCGTGTCACGCAGTGTAGTCCCGTGGACCGTGTCTCCCGATTTATTTATAGTAATCGTGATTTATCACCTCCCGGAGAACCGCCTGACACCTCTTACCAACCTAATACGAAAACAAATTCATTCCCCGTTGTGGTTTTACGAGGTTCGGATAATCAGGGAGAGATTTAAGACTTCAGACGTCCTGGTGGAAATTGTCTGGGCGTTCTCTTATTTTTTTATTAGATAGCGTAACCGAAGACCTTTTCGTTTATTGGCAGTCATTTTAATGTCAACTGTCATATTTTTAAAATATAACTTTATAAATCATCCGTTTATTCTCTTTGAAGCAGATTAAAATTTGGGGTTTTTGGAACACATCGCTCAGCATAACCCAATTTCCGGAGTTTATTTATAGCATTGCTGTAAGGTCGAAAGGAAATCAGCGAAATTTAAAAGAGTAACTTCTTTTACTGAAACCAAACGTAAATTGTGAATATTCTTTGAGAATGAATATAAACAGTTACCGTACCGATCATTTTTTTAATTAAATGTTTTTGGGAGTTAATTTCTCTAAAATATTTTTAGGGACCCCCAATTTAACCGTACACCCAACCGATCTTCACACTCCCCAATGACACCGATTAGT